>PTFA01000529.1:11087-159898 GCA_003342895.1 Casuarius casuarius
TTTTTTTTTTTTTTTTCCTCCTCCTTTCCTTCGCGATACCGGTTTAATCAACCCTCGGATGACCTCTACAGATAAACCCACAGCTGCCGGGCTCCAGTGCCTCACCTGGCACATGCAGCTGGGTGAGCTATAAAAAAAATATATATATTAAAAAAAATCAAATAAAAAATGAACAAAATTTGGGGAGCTTTTGTGTGAGCTCCCGAGTACCCGAGAGCAGCAGGTGGCTTGGACGGGGTGCACCTCCGCCTGTGCGTGCGTCCGCGTCGGTAGTGAATTAGGTGTGGCGTTGTGTTTCGGCGCGTCCGGGCCGTCGGGCCCTCGTACGCGGCGGTGGCTTCTCCACTGCTCCCCGTGGCTCCTTGGCTGATCTCCTCCCTGAAGCGCGTGCCCGGGCGGTAGCTGCGGCTCGGCGTCGATACACCACATGATCATTAAAACAGCGTGATTGCACCTTGCTGAAAATCTGTTGCCTTCATTTGCGGAGATGTCGAGAGCTAATTTCTTTGGTGCTAGGGGGAACCAACACCCTCAAGATTCAATCATCTGCCTTCTGAAAACTGTCTAGCTGCCGACTTTGGGGAGGGTGGGGGAGGCTGGCAGCGCTTTGTATTTGGTGCTCGTGGATGTGAATTATTCCGTGGATGCGAGATGTTGGCTCTAGCTGGGCTTATGCCCGCAGGATCCGATCTCGCCTTGGCTGATAGATGCCTCTTGCAGCTCTGTTGTCGAGTATTGTTCCGTGGCTGTCACTCGGTTTTGTTTGCGAAGTGAGAAGCTACTTATTTCTTCCCCGTCATTTCAGATGGGTGCGGGAGGGGGGGGCTCACGGTGTCTGGTGGTGGTGCCCATCTCCCACTCGAGCGTTGCCAGTGGGGATTTTGCAGATCCTTGTCCGTCRGCACCAGAAGGCAGTGATTTCTCTCTGCCTGTCTTGGCCAGTACGCGCACTCAGCTGATCGGGAGCTGTCTTCTCTGCCTGAAATTTGGATTAATCTAGCTCTGTGCTGGAGTTTGAGTCGCTGGTGGCAGYGCACCTAATTCCATCGGTACCTGGGGTGGCTCTCAAGCCTGAATCACTGTCTGATGTTAATCTCAATGATTTGGGTTATGCTAATACCCCTGGAACAGAGGATTTCGGTACCCTTCCTCTGGGAGGGAAGGCATGTGTCGAGGCCCTGCCTGCCTAGTGAAATCTTTGTTCTGATGCTTAAGGAGCTGCTGACGGGGTGCTTCCCACCGAAATCTTCGGTTACTGTGTTCCTCCTGCTGCAGATCAAGACAAACCAAGGTTTAGCCTGTTTGTGAGCCATATGTCGTCGTGTAGCTCTCTTCCAAAGAAGCTGGCGATGGGTTCAAAGGAGCTTTTCAAAGAAGGCTGCTAGCAAGGCATCAAGTCTAGTCAGTGCCTTAAAAATAGAGGAGGGAACAAACTTGCTGTCCTTCGGGTAGAATTAGTGTTGCTGATATAAGAGTGCCTGAAAAATGCTTGCAGCTGAATTCATGTGATTTATTGTTAACTTCACTTGAGGTGCCTATAACTGTAATTCCTGGATATACTCTGCGTAGCTTAAACTAGGTCATTAACTATCCTAATAAGAGGAGCAGAAATGCCACAGTCTCCTGTAACCTGCAGCTTCGCAAGGGAGGAGATGCAGCCAGTTGGCCGGGAGCCCAGAGCTTCCTAGCTTGCAGCTGAATAAAAGGTGGGTGAATGGATGCAGTAGGGTAGGTTAAATGTATGTCATTTGGGTACCAGCTCTTCTCTGAGAGCCCCCTGCTTTTCAGTACTTTGGGATTTGCTACCGGGGTACCGTATCTTGCTAGTGGGAGCACGGAGGGGTCAGAGAAGGAGAGGAAGACTGCTCAGGGCCTGGCCTGCTGGAGGTTGTCCGAATAATGACTGATGCTTCATTTTCCGAAGAGTTTTACTGACGCCGATGGCAGCGAGCACGTGTGATTTGCTGTCTCTGCCCTGTTGGGACAGAAGCCACTTCCCGCGCTGGTTGCAACCACTAAGTGGCTTTTATGGTTAGCCCTAAACAGCTGCTGCAGTTGTTAAACTGAACAGCGATGGTGGGTGTGATCTCGGCCAGCTTTATGAAGATTGATGAAGATGCGTTTATGTAAGCTAACGAACCTGGCAACATGAGAATAGCGAGATGCTACAGGTTGTGTTGATAACAAGGCAGGCTTTTTACTCTGATTTAAAAATATATCCATTCTGGCTTGCTCATCCCAGACTACATTGGCCGTTTCAGACCTGCAATTGCAAGATATAATTGTGTGAGTAATAAGATAGCGTCATCTTGAAGCAACAGGGAGTATAGGGCCTAGACCTGATCGCTGAAAAAGCTTCTCCAACCTACCAGCTAGTTATAGATTTTCCAGACACTTTAGGTAATATGGTCAAATCCCAGGTCCTGTATAAAACACACACACGCTATATATATATATAAAAAAGTTCTCTGTCAACTGCCTGTTTTTCCAGATGCCCAACTTCTGAAAAAGGGAAAAGTAACAGCTATGTGTGTGCAATTGGTTTAATATCAGACCTACTGAGCATGTGTTGTCAAACTGCTCTGCGCAAGGGTAGCATGGCTCYGCTGCGCATGCAGTGAGTGTGAGCAAAGTCTCATGGACCTGATGCATTTTGTCTTACTTGACTCCTCCCAGAGCTGCTCTTCCACCTCTTTAATATGAAAAGCTGGTGAAATCCGGGACAGTCCCAACAACCTGTCTGTGCATATCTGTCTTTAGAACTGTGGCTTTCATCAGTTGAAACCTTGCCTTATTCCCTGTGGCTGTAATATCTTCCCCTCACCCCCCTCAATTAGGACTTTGAGTCTCCAAAATCCTTAAGCTGGTCCTAGCAAGATGAGGGAAATCCAGGCTGTGTGTTGGGCACTTCCTGCCAGACTGAACTTTGTTGTGAAACCTGTCTTGCTAGAGAAATGGCAGAGCCTTGTCGACTGGATAAGGCATGAAAAATGTATCCTATGGGCCAACCCTACCCTTCTTTGGTAGGTAGATGGAGCAGGTCTGTTGCGTCATGCCCCTCTCTGATGGGTGAGCCTGATGATCTGAAATGCTCCTGAGAATAAGGTGATGCTCCAGGCAATGAGTTGTTCTCAACTTCATGCTTGTTTGAAGGCTGTGTGAGGTGCTATCTTGGAGGCTTAAGTGAATCCAGTGGTCTGTACCTGGATCTGGAGGTGTCCTACTTTGATCTTGAGCAAGTCCCTTAGGCTGCATGCCGTTGGTTCCTGCCACCACTTGGTGATTGCAGCCCAGTGTTGGTGGAATTTGAAGTCTCGAGCACTAGAAACATGCAGCATTTTGGTGTAAACAGCCTGCCTGCAAAGTAATCACTTTAGATAGTCCCAGCGGTGCCCTGTTGTGGCTTCTCTTCATTCAGGTCCACTGAATTGGCCATTATCTATGTTGGGTCAGCATAGCTGGCTTCTTCTGACTTCTCTACCTGTATGTAGGCTGGTCAAGCCAAAGATTCGGGGCAAATCTTTCTGGGTTAGCTCTAGATACAGAGAAACTATCATCTAGACAGCAGACATAGTGTCTCCGGAGTAGTGTCTTGGTCTGGCCAATCTCTTTATGCAAGACAAGACAGGTTCAGGTAACGTGCGTTTCTCAAGCCATTCCATGAAGCTACTCTTTGTATTAAGTCCAAAGACTTGTGGTGCTTTTTCCTCTRCTGAAAGATGCGGGTTTTGGAAGCTCACCTCTAGTAACTTGTGAATGTACGTGATTTAAAAAAAGAACAAAAAACCCCAACAACCTTTAAACAAAAACCCACAAACCAAAACGAAACCACAACAGAAAAGTCTCTAGTGACTGGGCTGATTCCAGGAGTAAAATTTATGTATGAGCTAGTAGGACTGCAACTTCCCTGACACCATCGTAGAGCTGTTTGGGGACTGGCTGTAGCGCAATGGATGATTAATCATTAGGTATAAGATTTTTAGGCTTGACCATAGCCACTGTCACCATACAGCAGCATTCAATCCGTGCATTTTCATGGCATGCTTATTTGGATATTTTTGCCCCAGACAGTAAATACCAGCAGGAAGCTCATTTTGTCTCCCGTTTAAGATCATTAAAAATGTTACAATAACCTCTTCCCTCCAGTGTGTTTAAAAAATAATTTATTGTTCCTGTCTTCAGCAGCCTCTTGCATTTTTGCTTCAGTGATTATTTCCTTACATGCTCTAGATAACTCATTGAACCTAGACCTCTCCTCTTCATTCCCTATCTCCTCTCTCTGCTGTAATACTTTTTCTCTCTTTTTTTTTCCTCCTTCTCCACTTTGCACCTAATCCAGGCTGGCTATTTTTAAATTCTGGTTGCCAAGAAGCAAGCTAGGGATAAATCTGCTCCAGGTGTGAAGGGGAAGAACTAGTGTTTTCTGTACCACACCCTTTAAATCAGTTCTTACTCCTTAAAGAGCTTGTAGGAGCCCCCAAAGCTGGCTTTCTCAGTTCACCACCTTCTGGTTGGTGGTGCAAGAACCACGTTGCCCTCTCATGATGGGAGGTGCCTTGTTTCTCAAGCCTCTGCGTTCCTCGTTGTCTCCCTGGCCTTATTGCGCTTATTTTCCTCGTGTTAAAAGTTCTCAAACAGCTCGGTAAGAGGCAGTTCCCATGGATGCCCCTTYTTTAGGGAGCCAAGTACATTGCACTGACTTCCAGTGCTGTCCCAGCTGGCTTGCAGGCAAATGGATCTCATCTCTCTGCTCTTCAAATGAAGAATGGGGGGGGGGGGAGATTTTTTCAAATTGTTAAAATATTTTTTAAGCAATAAATGCGAAGGAGATGCAAACAGGCAGAGTGGGCTCATTAACTGTGACGTGTGGTAACCCAGCGGTGTAATTTAGAGAGCAGAAGCCACTACTCCTGCAGCGAAAGATGTGGTATTTTTTGATTGTTGATTAACATCTCATAAAACTTGCAGCAAATGAGGCCTGAAATAGACTGTCAGGGTGAGGAGCCTTTGCTTATTGTATTTTACAGGCGGTGGGATGCTAGAAGGTTTTGTTCCCGAATTGAACATTGATTGGAAGTTATGTTTCTGGTATATGTACAGCAGAGCTATCTGACTTCTGGTTAATGTTAAAGTTTGGTCATCAGTGCCGACTTCCAAACACAATTTGACCAAAAAGCAAGCATTTTCTGGGGAAGAGAAGGGGGAGCGCATGGAGCGAGGGGTTGGTGGTATCTGGATTTGAATGTGGTGTGGAAGGACGGGTGACTGGGGGATTTCTAGTGCTATGGCTGGTGGTGACTTGTAGCAGTTGCTACCTAACCTATAACTTAAAGATGGTTTGCAGGCTGCCTTTGTCTTGTGGTAATGCTGTGCACTGGGGGACTATGAAATACAGCAAAATCTTCAGCAAACACTGGATAAAGATGTAACGTTGCATACTGCAACTTCAGATTCCTGACCCGCCATCACGCTGGGGACGGATGTGCTCTGCAGCCTCCCTCATCTGCAACCACTTTTCCAACCCGGTTCTTGATGAGGTGCAATGTGAATTCCCATGCTCTGTGCAGTGTCAGTACTACTTCTTCCTCTTAATGCACCTGTCCTGCAGTTATTCTTGTTAATATTACTGCTTTACCCCTTCTCGTATGTGAACACTGCGCAGATGTGAATGTCAGCTTGTCATCCTTCGTACTTGAACGCTGTTCCCCATCCTACACGTGGGAGGAGACGAGGACCTTGCTGTGTCAAAGGGATCTTAGCCCTCTGGACTGTGACTGCTTTTGACCATGGAGTCGTCTTTGCTCCCTTTTTACCATTAAGGAGCATAGGGAATGACTGAATTCAAGATAGGTACCTTCCTTATGGTGTAGCCCTTATAGAAAACAAACATATGTCTGGTCCGTTTTTGCTCTTGTCAGCGGCACGGTTTCCGGCCTGCCTCTTCCCGAGGTGATGACACTTCTCTGTCTGCCTCGCTGCATTTTTATTGATCTCCCTCTCCGCTCTGCGCTCTGCTTGAATGTAAATGACTTCCACGGGCAACGTGTTTGGAAAGCCAAGCTCTTTGCCATCTAGAAATGTTACTTACTCTCTGAATTGAAGATATAGTATTATGATTGTATTGATCTTTCCGTAGCACTTCTTGCAAGGCCTCGGAGCGCTTCACGCGCAGTTGGTAGGGATCGTCGCATTAGACAGAAAAGTGCAATCGCGTATTGACTGGAATATGGCAGTTTCCACTGTAGAAGAGAAGGATGGGCAACAGGGTATATTTGGATAAGCAGTGGAATTTAGGCTGCTAGAGTCTATCCACGGGGTGTTTGGACAAATGGTCTCTCTTAAGGAGTCTAAATCCTTTAAAGACTACAAATGGCTTGTGGTCTCTGAAACAGCTACGCGTTGTCCCTGGCAGCATGTGAAGACGCCGAGTTACGCATGGGTTCAAAAGGGAAAATGCTGCTTGAGTAGCCCGTCTTGCTGCTTTCGGCATGCTGGGGTTTGTTGGCATCAATCTGTTAAATTACTCGTGTTGAGGAACGTATCCCAGGCTGGTCAAGCAGAGCACACGCGCGGGGCTTTGGATGATGCATGGATRTTTCATCAACTTCGTTAGTAATTAAGCTGGCTCTTAAGTACTTTCTGAATCCTGTTGCCGTTCTGAAGTTGACTGCATGTTAGGGAGTTCCGCTTYATAAGCGTCTTTGCACCCTTTAATGTGTGCGTTTGTGAATCCCCTCAAAGGCAGGAGTAGGCAAAAAATTCTGTAGAGCCCTCTGCATGTTCTCGGTGCACTGCAACCACTCAGGGCTTTTTTAAAAAAAAATAAATAAAACACAAATGCATCTTGCTGTGGCACCACTTAATGTGGTTAGGAACATTTGGGAAGAATTACAAAAAACACCAGGCAGAAAATTGACATTTGGAACGGAGCAGTTGAGGGATTTGGGTGCACACRCTGAATACATGCGTCTGACCAAATCGGCAGCTCCCAGACGCGTGCGGTTTTCTTCCACTTCCCAGAAAAGCAGTGGGGTTTGGGTGAAACGAGCACAGAGGGGGTTGTTTGCGGAGGCTGCTGGACTCTGCTTCCTCGCTTTGCATCTRCTTGACTAAGCGTGACCTCCGCTACTTGCTGCTTGGGGTTTTTGAGCCGAGCTCATGTTTCAGCACTTGCTGGAGTTAAATCCAGTTGCTATGCAGAGACAGGCTGTGTGCGAGGGGAGAAGGGAAGGTTATTTCCCACTGYCCCTGGAAGCCTGCGCTGCTCTGGGTATTGCAAAAGGGAGTGTGTGGGTGGGGACCAAGAGGTTTCTCAGGTCGCAGTAGCTGCCCGGTACTTCTGATAATCGTCTCCCAAGAATATCCGCAGCGTTGGCAGCTGAGCACCTAAAGGAGTGGTTCACGCAGCGAGCTTGCTTTTTAGTGTAACCTTCTCTTCCAAGATGAGAAGGAGACTGAGGTATGAGAGATTTGAATCCTGTCTGCTCTGCAACGTTCCCAGGGAGTTTATTGCCTTTCTCCTTCATGGCAATATATCTTGATGCTTATTGTGAAAGGCAATGCTTTCTTTACCTCTCAAGTTGCCAGGTACCTTTCCCTTTGACCTCTCTGTAAAGCCTGCTCTGGAGAAGCTGAGATTTGACTGCTCTTATTCTATGCGGCATCCAGGATTAAAATCAAAGCCCTGGGATTGTTATATAACAATTTAGTCCTTTTTCTGCCAGGATCTGGGGAGACGAGGGAAGGTGCTGCTTTGATCCCTTGCCCTGGGCAGGATTTGCTGTTCRGAAGGATCTCTAGGGGTATGGAGAGGGACGGACCGAGCACGGGGCCCTATGGGTACGCTTCTGTAGAGGACTGCAGCAGGCGCGTTTGCTCTGCGTGTGCTCTGAGCCGGCTTGCTTGCAGTCYGGCTCTGGTGGAGAAGTCGTGCAAGACCAGTGGGGAGGTGCTGGGCCTCGGCAAAGCTGATCGACTTGGGCTCTGCCTCGGGASGCCAGGATCATGCTGTTTTCTGGGTCGTAGCGGGCTCGGTTTGGGCAGGGCTCTCCCAGGCTGACCTATATCCCGTGCAGATGATGCGAGGATAGAGTAGCTTACGTCATGATGAGCGTGGTCCTAATTGAGTGGCTTGATAAAATTGAACAGCGGGCAGGAAGACCGTACAGGAATCTCTTAATTTTTTTTAATTTCAGATGAAGCTGGCTCTCTTCCCCCCAACCCCAACTGCGGAGAGCTTTCAGATTCCTTCTTTCACCTTCTGTGCCATTTTGAAGAGATGCTGTTGAAGCTGTCAAAGCTCCCAATAGCACTGCTGTAAGGCTGTAAGGCAAAATTGCAAATGAATACATCAACACGGCTTTCATTTAGAAGCCCTTTTTTTTYCCCCTTCCAGTTCTGCATATCTAACATCTCCTTAACGTCACCTTAGTAATCTATATTGTAGTGTGACTGTTCAGTGCGGTATATTGTCTCCTGCATGAAAGTAGGGTGGAGCATGTGTTTGAAATCCAACCCCCCCCCAAAAAAAAAAATAAAACCCCATGTGGTTTAAAAAACACCTTTGCATGTTTTCTGTCTTGGATTTTTTTTAAAGAATGAAGTTCTCTAGGTTTTTGTTCAAGGTAAATAATGTGCCTAGAACTTCAAACCATGACAAGCGCCTCTGCAGTAATTATTTTTTTTGTCAGACTTGAGCTTGCCTAAACAATGCACCTTTCTTCATGAGCTGGATGGGAGAGAGGTGTGTGGACAGGGCTCTTTATTACAGGTAGAGGCAGAAATAGGCTCTGTAGGAAGAGAAGACTCACTCTGAAGGCATTGAGTAGGGCTTTAAAGCCAATGCCTGCCTTAAAATCTGTTCTAGAGATTCAACAACTTGATCGTTACAGCTTTTCTTAAGAACAGATTGCTTCTCGGTAAGCCCCTGCATATCTGCATTGCTTCTGCTTCTAGTGATGGTGGCTCTCTTGGTGGACGATGATCAGAAGTAGGACTAGGGAGCTACTGTGACCTAAGAAGTCTCTTGTTCTCCACCCACATGCTCCATTTCCCATTTTTTTCCCCATGCTGTGGGATGGGCTTCCAAGCTGAGATAAGAGTCCTAACAAGAGCAGCTCCCCTTTAATTGTCTCAACAGTGTCAAGAAGTAGGTTCTTGTATTGGAGGATGAAAAGTCAGGCCTGGGAACAAGGTTGCCTGTTTGCAAGCTTAAGATGGAGCACAGGATGAGGTTGGAGAAGGCTACAGAAGGAATTTGGGGTAACACAGTGGGGGATAACAGGGTGTTTTTGTTGTTTCTTTCCCCCCCCCCCCCACCTCCTTCCAGTTTGTCTTCGGTAAAGACAACCCTCCGAACAGGATCCTGATGCAAACCCTTGGTTGAAACCAAGCTTGGTGTGCAGGAGGAACAGGTTCGGCAGCAGCACCCTCTGTTGTGTGATCCTTCTGTGTAGGAAGCATCTGATGCAGATCTAAGCCACGGGTTGTGTTAGTCTCGCTGTGGCTGCCTCGTTTCCCCTGGCTGATGCCGATATGCATGCTTCTGAGTGTCAAAATCAGAGGTGGTTCTTCAAAACATGAAGGAATGTGTGGCTAGAGTTTATGGGCGGTGACTATCCGTTTTGGCTGCGGTGCTTTTGTGAACAGTCTTGCTTGAGCCTGCCTGAATATGGATGAGCTTTCCTTCAGCTTTCGCCCATGCAGCACTGCAGGCATTATTTGCTTCTGTTCCTTGAGCATGTTTCTGTAGTGAATCAAAGTATCTTATAAGCAAATRGAGAAGGTCGGTAGGTCATCTGAATACTGAGATGTCTATCCTTTTAGCAATAGGGAAAATGTAAAAATCTGTGTATATACTTTTGGCATACTCCTGGCAAATATCTCTGTCTATGGCTAGAAGGCATCTAAAAATGTGCTTGCAGGCGATACTGTATAAATTTTCTTCTATGGAGTAAAAATATCTTTCATTARGACTTCTAACTAGGGAGAAAGCAACCTTTTGGGGTGCAGTTTAGCAAGAATACCTGCATGTTTGTAGTGGTTGAATAGACTTGCTTTATAGGTCTTATATCTCATAATGTAACTGCATGCTTCAAAGCACCCTACCATTAGTTGATGACGACAAGGTGATACTTCAGCATGGGAACATACTTGCTTTGTATTAGCATGGAGAGCTGCAAACATTCATCGCTGCCTGGACAGTCAAACCTGAAACAGGAATAATTCATTTTGGCATCCTGGGGTTAGATGCTACAAGTTAGTTTCAAAGCTAAATAGCCTTAGCTTAAGAGAAATCCTTCTCCGATTCAGATCCCACTGCCAAGACTTTAGTTTTGATTCCCTTGGTTGTTCACTTGCACAGAAATGAAAGATGCAGAATACTGAAATGGGGAAAATTGAGGAGTGAAAGGGAAGGGCTATGAGATAGATAGCAGGTGTACTTAMTATGCTAGTGCTGTGATGAAAGCACAGATGTGCTGGAGCTGTGTGGTTTCGTTCTGTTCCGGAGACCTTGCAAGCTGGAAAATGGGGCGTGCAGAAGATAGAGGGGAAGACTGCAGATCTGTGCACAGAAGTAATTAAAGGTTTTCAACAACTCTCTTATGTCTCCTCCACCCTTATAACTATGATATGAATGCTTGCTTTCTCTTTTCCTTGTGCATTTCAGACTGATCCTGTATGGTAGAAATCATTTAAATCTCAGGATTATCTCAGGTTTTCAGATCTCATCCGATGGCGGGCCATTGGCTTTGGCATGTGTACAGCAGGAAGCAGACTGTCATGTAGTACTTTAATCTTGTCTCCAGTCATTCAGCTTAATTTTGCATGGCTGTCGGGATCTTGCCTAGCATCAGAATCTTTTTTTTTTAATAAAATGCTGTCTTAGCTCTAGAATACTCTTCCTTGATTCTCCAGTATATTGGCAACTTCAAAGTCAGGACTGTAAGTGCTGACTTCCAGTTCTGAATACAGGCATGGGTTTTCTACTGAATTTGGAGAGAGACTTCTTGTATGCAAGGATTCRGCCCTGAATTTAAGAATATCTGAGGTATGTTCTTGTTCAGTCTGACTGCTGAGGTTACAGTGTCAGCATGGAAGAGGGTTTGGGGGGAACAGGATGCTTCAATTTGCTTGATTTAGATGCACCTTAATTGTTTTACAAATAGGGATCAAATGATTAAGCCAAAAGTTGTAAGGCTAGAAGTTGTGTGGAAATCTGTTGAGCAAAATTGCTAAAAGAGGTACGACATTAAGATACCTGAACTGAAATGAATGTCTGCCAAAATTAGTGTGTTCCTCTAGTGTGTTTGTATGATGAGGGCATGCAGCTTGCTCCAGTTGTGGTATATTACAGTATATCATGCCTAACCCTAAAAAACACATCTACCCCGGGTGGATTTTTGCTGTTGCAGAATTGCCTAATGGAGGCCTTAAAACSCTCCAGTGGAAGCTCTTAAATGCTGTTTGGTGCCACGATGGCCAGCTGACTGCCCCAGAGGAAGGAGCACATCGCTGGCCCCTGAAAGGTGGGGGTTAGGTGGTGTCTGGGCAGGACTAGCTGCCCTGCTGCTTAGCCGCAGATTCCCAGACCTCTACATGGGATGTTGGTATGAGGGACAGAGAGGACTGATCTTTGGAGATTGGTTTCATGCCAGTCCGGATTCTCAAGTGAAGTCATTTTTTCTGTTTGGGGGGAAATGCCTGAGATCTACTGCTCTCTAGACCTGAGCTAAGGCATGAATTTGGAGGAGAAAGAAGCTGCCATAAGACTGGTTATACCAAGTTGGAGCAAAGGTCTACTAGCCCGGGATTCTGTCTCCCAGCAATGACTCTGTCTTCGTGTTTTGTGGTTCTGGGAGATTATTATGTACCAACCACAGCCCTGGGGCTGTGACTTTAGGTGGCTGCAAAGGGTGTAGTGCAGTGGTGGCCTTGCTCGTAAAGGGACCGGCCTCTGGCAGGACGGAGTAAAGAGAAGTTAGCATTTTTGGTGATCCTAGTGTCCTCCTAAAAGATCATTACTACATATCTAGTCTGAACTGGGAGTGCATGAGCTTAAATGCCTTTGAGGTGAATATCTCTTAATAGTGTAAGTATGTGTATCTTAAATATTGCTAAGTAGCCTTTATTTTCCCATTCCCTAAGTGCCGTCTTAATCCTACATTTTGCYGAAGTATAATTGCCATGCTCTTCTGTGAGTACAAACTCCTGGAAGATCTTTATCCTGGAGCTACGTGAAGGCTGGTTATCTCCTGTCTTTTAAAGGCTGCCTTTGCGGGAGGCAAAGGCACAGCTCCTTCCAGGAGGGAGAAGGTTCCCTTSCCTTCCTAGTGTGGACACAAGCTAGCAGGAATAATGAATTTATGGACAAGGTAACTTGGGCCGTAGCATTCAAAGGTATATGCAGAGAGTATGTTTAATACTATTAGGTATCCGAGCTCATAATATGAAATGAGCCTTCTCCCCAGGAAGGAGGAGAACTGGCTGCTCTAGGAAAAAATCCAATTAACTACAGTGATCAAGGACAATCAATTAAAAACTGCTCCTGGACTATGAAATTCCAAGAACATCTGTCCATAGTCTCATAAATTAAACCAGCRCTGTTTGAGCTAGTTTTCTGGTGGCAAGTTTTAACTTAACTGGTGTTAACTTAGGTTCCAAACTTCACGTAGCCTTACTACTTACCGTTTTGACTAGTAGCACTCCTTGCTGAGATGAGTGACCTGTCTGCTTCAGGGTCRTGTAATTACATTCTTCTAATATGTCCCTAGAGGGATTTAGACTGGTAATAGCCCCCAACCCCTTTGGCTATTTGTGCCTATGTAAACTGCAAAGATCAGGTAAAGAACAGGGGGGCAGCAAGTGGAAGATAGGAAAGAAATGAGCAATAAATGACTTAAACCTTATCATTTGTATATAGGCACTTTAGTAGGATAATACGGTATACCAGTGAGAYGAGCCTAGCTGGCAACGTAGAAATGTGGTGAAGGAAAAGGGCATAACGGAAATGTTAATAGAGAAGGACATAAGCTAGCAAGAGGAAAAATGGATGTGAAGGAAGGAGAGGATGCTCTAGGCTACCCGTCGTATTTGCGTGCCGTGAGAGCGGCATAGAGGCTTTTTGATAGTGATAAGGAATGAAGTGGAGTTCAGGCTCTGGAGTCGCGGTGAGGAGGCAGAAGAAAATTTTAAGTGGTTGCAGTGAGGACACTGACAGCGTTTCAGTTCCTAAGTGACTACTGGGTTCCTACCCGGCATTTGTGTTTAATGCGTTGCCTTTACCTGTTTAATGAAACTCTGGGTGAAGTCATTTGGGTGCAATGGTGAAAACAGGGAATGTAACAGTATTTCAGCAAAACTTAGTTAATTCAAGGGAAATATAAAGTTTAGCTGTACTTGTCCTGGGAAGTCATGCAATTAAGAATGTCCTCTAAGATACTGAGTTAGTAGGGCAAAAACGAGTAGTGTGTGGGGGGGAAATTATTGAAGATCAGCTTATTCAAAATACTGCTTTCTGCAGGTAGTGTATGCAACCGTCRGAGAGGCTGAAGGGAGTAGCTTCAAGGGGGGAATGGTGCTGTGTTGCAGTATGCTCTTCTGTTGCTGTGCCCCGAAGTTTGTCTRCAAACTTCAGCTGAAGGTTGGCATAGGTAACCAGATGGCTAGAATTAATTGCGACTCAAATACTCTGACTTGCCCAAAGTGTCATTTAAATAGTTGGATAAATGTGCTAACTCATCCACCTTGCAGTCAGTCTTAGTATGAAGGAGACCATACTGATAGCTTGGAAATAATGCAAAAGGTTGCTTTTTAAGCCAACACTAAGACTGTAGAATACTTCAGCTAAATATTAGAAGGTTCACATACTCTTCATATCCAGAAAAGCTGTCTGAGCAGGGAGTGGCACGTGTTGAAAAATTGACGCCACTGCTTGCTTTCTTCTGTGCAGCTGCATCTTTCTTCATGGGGGAGCAGAAGGGACATGGACGACTCTACTGCACTGCCCTGGGTGCAATGCCCAGGGTTAGTCCCCTGTGCTCTTCTCCACTTCGTCACGTGGCTGGCGTTTTGCTAGAGCTAGCTGTGCTCTAGGCACTTCTCTTGCCCTTTTTTTTTCCTGAGCTGCTGTTAATGATACAGTTGGCATTACTATTTGAAAACCTTGTGGCTATTGCTGTTCTGTCTGCTTCATATAACCAAAAACTCCAAGGGAGAACTTCAGGTCGGGAAGAGGTATTGTCATTAATCTCAAATAATTGAGAGAGAAGTCAGCTGTGTTAGCTGGCAAGCTGCCACGGGAAGAGAGGCTGATGGCGCTGCAGAACAGAAAGGTAGTCTGAGGATGCCAGGGAACAGGCAGATATCCCTGATCCAGCCTTCCTGATGAACAGTTCTGTAGACAAAGTCTTGCCTTTAAATGTTTTATATGCATTCAAAGCTGAAAGATGAGATGGTAGAAAGCAGCAAATGAGAGAGAGACCTTAAAGTAATAGTATCCAGCTACCACAAAGAATGCAATAAAGGGATTCATAGGTAGAAGTCGGATGCTATCTGAAGATGGCAGGTATTTTTTTTAAAGATGATATTAAGCAGCCTGTGTGTAATGAACACGAAGTGATGCACAGCAGTGCCAATCTGGKTTTTTTTTTTTCAGTCTTGACTAAAGGGTTTGCCAGGATGAACAAGGAGGGGAAAAAGAGGGCTGTAATGTGAATGCAGTTATTTGAAGGTTAAGTGTCTCTGTTGCTTTAGAAAATCCATCCAGCTGAATCTTGGTGGTTACAGAATTGCACAGGCAAAATGGATGAGACTTAAACCTGCAAAGTAGAACTCGTTATGTGCTGGGCTTTGCACTTACTGCTTTGGTTGTAGGTGCTGATCGATATCAGGGGAGGAAGATTAAAACAAAGCTCTCCTGATGTTGCTTGTAACTGAAGCTATACACTACTTCCTTCCTATGAAAGTGTTCTCCAGCCTTTTATGAAGACTAAATGCTCCCTTTCAGAGTGAAGCTGTTGAGATAGTTGGGGTATTTTTGGCTACAAAAGATAATGAAGCCTTAATGCAGCAATCCATTTGATATGGGGAGATCAAAAGATACAAAGAACTTGAGTTAAAATCCAAGTGTGACAGGACACAAATAGAAATGACGAAGTGCGTGGGATCTCATCTGCTAGGCGTTTTCTGCCAAGCAGTCCTTTTGTTGTAGGAGCTGGGACATAAGATGGGAGGGCAGCTTGAAGCAAGTCCCTTTAACGAGGAAAAGGGATGGGAAGGATTCCAAAGAGCCTCCACAAAGAAAGAGAAAAAAACCCAGTACCTTAGTACTTTGAAATCTCTTCTCATACCTTTCACAGCCTACAACTTAGAAATTTATTAGGTTTCCATAGGATGTGGCTGTGGGTGTCCAGCTTGCTGAGGTGACTGTGCTAACATGAGATGGGAGTGAAACGAGTGAAGGCACCAGCATCATGACATAATTCCCCTCTCTGAAGCAGCTCGAATTGCTTTGTCCATGGAGCCTGAACTGCATCCTCTSACCAGCGTTTTTAAGGCTCCTTGGAAGGTGGACCTGAGTTTGACTTCCTGAGCCATGCTACTTGATGATATGCAGAAACTCTCTCTTCCCTAAGCTCAGGTCAGCTCAAATTAGAGGAAGGAACTCTAGTTTTGCTTACTGTTGTTCTAGCTTCTAACCCTTTAATCCATTGTATTTAAGTGTATACACTTTCTCCACACTCCCTGAGATAAATTGAATACAGATGTTGAATGCCAAATCTTCCAATTTGGTCTACTAATTTTGTGATTCACTTACTGCCCCCACTCTTCTAGATGCACTTACTGTTCACAAATTTTGATTTATACCTATTGAAAGGAGGGGGTAAGAAGAGCCTCAAACTGCTTTATGGGGTGGAAATGTTTGGAACAGATTTTTACTTGCAACTCAACTCTTGTGTCAGTTGGAGGAGGAAAAAGAAGAGTAATTGAAAATATTCAATATTTCATGAGCCATGGTCCAAGAAAATTTCTAATGCTGCTGTAATGTGATTTTTTTTCTTTTTTTTAAGAGCTCTCTCTATTGATTTCTCATTAA
Organism: Casuarius casuarius; assembly: GCA_003342895.1. Taxonomy (NCBI): domain Eukaryota; kingdom Metazoa; phylum Chordata; class Aves; order Casuariiformes; family Casuariidae; genus Casuarius; species Casuarius casuarius. The sequence goes on from PTFA01000529.1 coordinate 27,184, forward strand.
AAACTGTCATGCTCTGTGTCCATTGTACAAGGGGAAAAAGCAAATGCTTTATAAATAAATTTCYGAGGACATACAGAGTGCATTTGGAATAATGGCTGGGCAATAGCAGAGCTGCTTCTCAGTTCTCACGTTGTGCTTTGGCTGATGTTAGTGGTGTGTAAATTTTATTTCTATTTAAAGCCACTGTGTGCCTCAATTTTTCATCTTTCAAGTGTAAGGAGAGAAATGGAGAAATGGCAGGATCTCTTYTTGGCTGCTGCTTTAGGATGGATCTCGGTGGATGTCTACCTGTCTCCCCACTTCAAATTCTACCCATGTCTGATTACCAGGAACGAGCACGTTTTAGACTAAATGTATGTCACACACTTGCCTCCGGTTATGGCACTCGGTACTAGTGCCATTTATCAGCCTAAGTAGCAATAAATTATAAATGTGCTAGAAAAAACTTGATGTTAAAGAAATTTCCTTCCTCCTTCTCCACTCATCATCTTGTCTCGTTTCAGCTATAATTTAGGCCGTGTGACCATGGTTTTTAAGAGCCTGGGTCGTTGACTTTGAGATTGGCAGGAGGACTCCATTCCGGCCTGCCGGCCCGTACTGAGGCAGCTCTGAGCCATTAGTGTCCAGAGAGGCTGGAGGGAGCTGAGTGGGCAYGTTGGGTGAGGCTATCGCTGGCGTCGAGTGTGGTGAAGGTGTTGGTTGGAGCTGCGTAGAAAGTGCTCTCTGCTTGTGTTCAATGTGTCTGGCAGTTCTCGTYAATCATTCAAAACTTGTTGCCACAGCCAACTGAAATAGGCCTGAGAACAGACTGGAGATTGCATGCTCAGTTGAGGTAGGGCTGCCCAAGTATTTGCCTTTGGGCAGGGTTCTCCTATCTGCATGGAGTCTACACCGAGCAAAAATCTTAGTCTGAACCTGCGAATGGAGGCTTGCRTGCTTCTTGCCTAGTTTTGACTCTTTTCAGCACACGTGATTGGGTTTATGGCATCTCAGTTGTGATGGTACCGAGGGTTTGTACTAGTTTTGGACTAGACTGCGCAGCCAGAAACGTTCAGAGCGTTGTGCCTGTAGAAAACCAGTCAGCAGTCTGTGGCGTTCCCAGTAAAGGCATGGGGCCTCCGTGCCCGGTGGCTGAATGGCTGATTCTACTTGGCAGCTCATTAATGCCTGGGAAGCGAAGCTTTCATTACCTTGCCTTCTGGGATTACAGATAAAATACTGTTTCCCCTTTCAGGACACGTTGAGTAGTGCTGGACTGACGTAGAAGCTCCACTCAGGGCAGACTGCAGAGAAGGAAAATACCCTCTTATGCATCTGTTAATGGGTAGATGGAGCCTGTTCACTGCTTCTGCAATCTGCCTGCCCAAATGCATCTTCAAGTGGTCTTTCTCACCTAAATCAGGCCAAGGCATCCATCTCCTTGTAAGCAGGAAGAAGTACACGTCAGCCGGTGTCAGGGCTCGCTTCTGGAGAATGCCTCTTGGAGGGTGATCCGTAACAAGTGCCTCCCTCCTGGGACTGCAGCCAGAGAGGCGTCCTACCTGGTGTCCAAAAGGAAAGTTGTACCACGTAACAGTCCCCTAAATCTGAAGAAAAAAACCCCTCTTCATTGATTAGCAATGATCTGCCTTGGGCAGCAATGCTTCAGCGTGAAGACTAAAGCTCCCTCCAGATGTGTTCATGCCTCTGCTTCTGGCTCCTCGCCAACTCTGGGTCTCCTGGGCATGTAGCATCATGGTCRAGTTTTCCTATTTCTGCAGATGTTTGTCTCCTACTGCTGCCACTTCTAAAGAAGTTCTGCAGAGTGACTTGGGCTACTGACACTGCTACAGACCGCTTCCACTGCTTGGTGGAAGGCAGAAAACTAGCTTTACTGCAAACTGATCTTTTTTAACTTCCATTTGTGGTGATCTGTTCTTCTAGGCGTCTTGGGAAACAAGTCTATAAAATGAGTTGAGGCTCTGATTTGGACGCCCRGGTGGTACAAGACTTTAATGAAAGTACAGAAGAGCAGTAGATGCTTTTGGCTGTATCATGACTTCAAAAGGGGTTTTGTTGGATTTTTTTCCAGAATTGCCTTTTAGATTTATGGAGTTATTCACTTATCCCTTCATTCTTGGCTGACAGCACCTGTTTTTCATTGCATTGCTTTTCTGAGGAGTGCATCCTTTCATTGCTTCTGCATTAGATAAATACTGCGAGTTGCCAGCCTTGCCTGGAACCTGCACTGTGCAAGGCAGGCGAAGCAAGTTCTGAAGAYGACACCTTAATGCCTAAATAACAACTGTCATCCCTGAAGCTCTGTAAAAAGCTGTGGTAAGCTCACTTATCCTGAAAGGCAAACTGCCGCAGTTTCCTTCAGGTGGCTAATGTCTGTGTGAYGATTGACTAACTTTCCTCTTGTGGTGCCTTGCTCAGGGGACCTAATCAGTGAGTAAATTGCAGGTCTGACTGATTCTGCAGACCATGCATCGTCTTGCTGTCTGGGTTCAAGGTACTTGCTTGGCTTTGTAATTTTAAAGTAGGCTCCSAAAACTTTTTAGAGTGGTATTGCTGGATTAAAGGCTTTAACTTTGGGCTCGGGCACACAAAGTTGCTGCTGTTTTAACTGGTTCCTCCGTAAGAGCTGTGCTGTGGCGGTGTGTGCACAGGCCTTCTGTGAGCAGAGGATTGCGACTTTGTTTAACTGCAGGAAGCTTGTTAGGTTCTTTGAATTGCCCCYGTGGTGCGGCAGGCTAAGAGCCTTCCCATTGAGCGTTCCTGTGACTCAGCTGCTGCACGCTGATGTCTTGCCCGAATCGCTCCTGCACTGATAATCAGGTTAAATATAGACGTTGTGTCCAAATTCTGTCATTCTGAAAACTTTTATTATTTGGTGTCCTTTTAACCTGGTTACCTAGTTTTCCGTGGCCCGTAAAAGGAATTCCATCGTTTGCTCTGCCCCATTTTCCCTGGCCTTCTCCATTGCAGGGATGACGTGGATGGAAAAGAAAATCTTGCCCTCCCATAGGGACAGAAGTCTGATTTGCTCACGTAAAACATCTTTCATATAATCAAGCCTTTCTGGTTCTTTGTCCTAGGAACCTATTATCCATTGGAAAAGGATGCTGCTGTGCATTGCTGAGGGCTCTTGCAAAGAATTAGGAAGGTTTGAATAGAAAGGTRGCCAGTTCAGAAGTAGGATTCGGTAGCCTGTAGTCCCTTCTTTCTCACTGCATATAATATGTGGAAGCTGGGATGTGGATCACTTATCAGTCCTAATAATAAAAGCACATCCTAATTGCTAACAGTCCTTGGCCATGTTGTACTGAAATTGCTCTAACAGGTTTTCCAGAATGACAGTATAGRAAATTCATAGTTTTTGTAACATTAACTTCCCTGTTTCTGTAGTCCAGAGTTCCCAGTCTTCACCAAGATGTGAGCAATAGGTAAGCTGGCTGAAACTGTTCTAGTCAAGCGGTGGCTTCTCTCCATGTTTTCTTCTTCAGAGTGTTGGAGCTTAGCCTTCTGCATTTTTGAGCATTTTTTTCAGGGCACTGGAATTATAGAAAGCCTTGGAAAATAGAGTGGGAATGACTTCACCTTGGAGTCAARCTACTGGCTTTGGGTGGGGGAGGAAAGTGGGCTTTATACTAGAAAGTTGATCGCTAGCTTTGCTGTGGAGTAGCTCATAATTACCCAAGTTACTAAAAATATTTTATCTAATGGATCTTCTGTATGGGCACCTGAGACCACTATGACTTCTGTGTCAACATGTTCTTCCCTCAAAGAACGGAATTACCTGACACTGTTGATACTGGATTGAACTTGCTATCTGCTGGTTCAACTTTAATTTTCTGCTCTGATGAGCCATGTTGAAATAGTGTAGTAGCCTAGCTTAAAAATCTACTTTGAGCTCTAAAGACTTGAAACTATCTATTCAAATACGCCTCATGCAAAATGAAGTTCCTGACTCGACTGGTACTGCAAGTATTTCAATGACTATCCTTGCGTTACAGCTTGGTTATCCCACAGTAGTCTCTTGTGCTCTAGCTTCCAGTCTGCAACTCTAACCACAAATCCCAAACTTTCGAGTCAGCTCCTTCTCTACTGGCCCCGAATTATTCCCCTCCCCAACTCCTTTCTGCTTGGCTTTCCCACTTGCCACCTTGGCAATCAGTGCTTGCTCTGGCACTGAATAAATACAATAAAGGTTACAATAAAGATGATCTTTCTTGTGCCCAGGAGTAGATACAGCCTTGATGTAGATGCATTCCTGTGTCCCGTGATAGTTCAGCTATGTTTTTAGGTCTCGGGATCTCCTGGACACATCTAGAAGTGTTGCACGTGTGTTACTCATCTGTTGCACATTCRTAAGGCTGGAGGCTTGCTCTGTCTCTGTATTTTAGATGCCTAATTTGTAGGCAATGCATTTGATCAGTAGGTCAGTATGTTCAAAAGTGGTTAGATATCGGACTGCCTTGCTGGAATAAGGCATATGTCTTCAACTGGGAGAGGAGCTAAAACTCCTCTGACTCTCTGTCCATCCATGCAGTCTCTACTAAGCTGAGTTTTAACATCTTCTGGTTGAGCCGTAGGTTCCTTCATAGCTAGTATATATATGCTGGGTTCTCCCCCGGTTCCTCTTCTCAACCATTAACCTGCCCGCAGCTTGGTTATCGTGTCTTGGCACGGTCAAGTGTAGCAACRCGCTCAAGGTTGTAAGTTCTTCACGTTAAGTCTGTATTTACCTCTGGTGTAAAGTGCCCAGCAGATTATTAGTACCAAGCCAGATGTCTTGATATCCTCTTTTCTTGGAGTGTTTTTGAGTATCTTACCCTTAATTATCGCCTACATTAACAGATCTGCCATGACATGTTTTAGCTATCTCTAGTGCTGTGGAGCACGACCCTGGTCTTGAATGTCAGTGTTACATGGAAAACCCCCAATGAATGGACTGTCGTATCTGGCTGCTCTGCACGTTTACACTCCCATAACTCCTAGGGATATATATTTCTCTAGGTAATTGGCTCAGCCAGGCTCCAGCAGCAGACGTTACAAATACCGCCAACGATGCAATTTTCTTAAACTTGTTACGACTGCTGGGCTGCTTCTTGCTGAAGGGCTTGCTCTGCCCTGCTCTGGGATGCTTGGTTCCCTCCTCGCTTTACCCTTTTTGGGTTTTGAAATACAATATTCTACTTTCATTTCTGCTCCTGTCTGTTGTATGTGCAGCTGCAAAGTCGAGATTTGCTGGGCTGTTGCTTTAGTTGGCYGCGATGGGCTTTGGAGGCCTGCAGAAGGTAGTGGACACTCTTTTGGGATTTGCCAAAAAAAACTCCCTGGACTGCTCCCTTCTGCTKCTTTTTTCTCATTTCTTTCTTCTGCTCCATTTCTACTCTCTTGCTTTTTCACACCTTTTGCTGCTTCCTTCTCAGCTCTCACAAAAGCCGCTGAACTCGCCTCTGCCCTGGGAAGAGGGACTTGGGCAGCGGCAGGACGAGCAGCTGGCGTTGCTGCCAGGATGCCGMGTCCGGTGACGCTGCGGAGGTTGTTGACTCGACCTGCAGCTGAGGGGCTTCAGGGAGCTTCGTCTCGGTTTGTGGTACCAGGACCTGTGTCCTGCTGCTCTGGGAACAGCCTTGTAGCTTTGCTTCTCCCCCCACATCTTGCTGCAGGTGCCTGGGTATCGTTTTCCTCRCTCATCCCAATGCTCTTGGTTGAGTTCTGTCCTCGCGCCCACGTTGCTGTTTCTGCTGTTCTCCTGGCTTGGTTTTACTACAACTGTTGAGCTTCTGCTCCTGCTACAGTCGCTGCTCTTGTCTTTTTTTCTTCTGTCCTCCCACCCCTTTGGTCTCCCTGCTACTGTTCCTTCTGCATCTTGYAGGGAAAAGATGTTTTCGCACTTCAGAATCTCCTTGAATCTCTGATGCGGGGCACATGCAAACTTATTTACATCTTCTTTGTACTGCTGGTACCTTTTTGCATCTTTCCGATGGCAGACGGTTGATACAGCTCTGCCGTATCCTGGTGGGAATTCACCATCATGCTGAGAGACCGTTGCTAGCAGCTTATCCTTGTAAAAATGACATTCACTTCTGGCTATCTTGGGGGGGGAGTTGCTTGACCAACATGAGCTSTGAGCTGTAAGTACATGTTAGCAAGAGGCTGAAGGGAAGAAGCAGGATGTGGGTTTCTGGAAAACACGATGAAAATACATATTCTATCCTAAGAACGTCCTCTGATCTGTGTTTGAGCCGCAGTAAAATGGCTCTCAGTTGTGTCAAATGTGATTAAATGAAAAAAAAATCATGGACTGCTGTAAGCTTGTTTGCTGGAGAGTAACACGGTGCGGAGCCTCTTGCGGCCAGCTGCCTCTCGGGAGGGCAGTCCCAGGTTGAGGGAAGGAGTAGGTTGCGGGAGACTTCTGCAGTTCAGCTCCTCATGATGTCGGGAGCTGGGATCAGTGTTGAAAGGGGGAGGCAGGGCTCAGCGCAGTGGGGACGGGAAGGTTTTGTGTGCATGGTAGCTGATGGGCTAGCTGGGAAACTGAAATAGGATGGAGTAGGAGGAGGCAGATTTTGACGTGGTGAGAAGCAAATGCTGGTGTGGAGTTGCCTTGAGCCTTGGAGATGGGAARAATTTAAACGTGATTCCTGCACTGGATCTTAAGATGAGTTTCCCGTTTGCTTCTGGTATGTTGATGGGTAATATTGTTTTGTTGTGTTACTGATCTTACATAATTTATTTTTGGAGAGTCTCTAGTGCAACTGTGAGCGAAGGGGAAGGGAATTGTTCAGATCTGGTGCAGAAGGTCACCTGAAGGATTTTTKGGGGTGGACTTATCCTGGAGTAAAACAGGCTCGTGCACGTAATCCCTCGCAGTGAACTGTGTTTTGGGAGCATGCAAACCGTTCGCGGTGGCAGGTCTGTAAGTAACCGAGCCCGTGCTGTAATAGGRAAGTTGAGATGACTTACTGAACTTCCCCTCGCTGGCAGCTGCGGCAGGATTTCAAGCTCTGAAGCAAAACCTGGTTTATGATCCTGGTCCGCAGGTACGTTAGAAAGTTAATAATGGATGTTAGAGTGTGTTCTGGCTACTGGCAATTAAACACTGCTGCTAATGAAATTTTTCATTGCTTCCCTTGTGATTGCAGAGAGGCATTGCTGGTGCAGCCCCCTCGTGCTGCAGCCATTTCATGAGCATCTTCAAATACAGTTATGCAGCAATAAAAAATAAAATAAAATTTGCATATCTTAAGGAGACAGATTGCTGCCTTCATCTGTCTGCCTGATTAGATGCCAGGGCTGCGCTGTGTTACAGTAACTTCATTCTTTCTTTTCAGCGTTTACCTTCCATATATCACCACCTTTTATTGAAATAGCATTCTGCTGGGTAGCTTTAACTATCAAAAAAGACTTACCACTGTTGTCAGGTGCCACATGTTCGACTTGCCCACTGGATGTGTGGGAAACCTGGAGTGGTCAGGCCCAAAGGTGACCTGCAGAGGAGTYGGGTTGTAGGACCTCGTAAATGCAGCAAAGTGCAGCCCCACCACCACCACCCTCGACTCCGGAATAGGCAGCTGCAATCTGGCACATTGGAGATGACAACTGTGCCTTGGGTCTTCTAATGCAGTTTAAGTTGTTTGTGCTGCTCTAGCCTTTTATGTGGCAGCATGCTTTCTTCCTGTTTGTTACACATGCTATGTATTTTAAAAAAAAAAAAAAAAAAAAAAAAACCTAAGGTTGTTTGGACAACTGCATGTCCCCAGTCCAAATTTTTGGGTGCTTAATGTTGCCATTTGACGTGCTGCTGCTGCTTCATTCCTTTTAGCTCGTTGCAAATCTGACCTTAAATAATAGAGACAGTAGAACAAACTGACTGTGACTTGGGTAGCAATTCCTCCCCTGCTTTTTGGGGACGATTTTTTTCTGTATCAGTTTTTCTGTATCTGTCTTACTGGCTCCCCTAATGTTACACGGAAGGGTGACTAAGAATCTAATGGCACATAATATCATAATTCATGTTTGCACAGCTTCTTGAAAAGGTGACCCTGTCTAACTGAAATTGTGTAATATTGTTTTTTCCATATGTAACAAAATAACTGTTGGAGTTCAGCCGCTATTCAGAAAGTCGTCTTGTGTAATACTGACTTAAGGAAATTAAAAGGTCATTAATAGCATTGAGAGTATATATTTAGGCTCTCCGCTGGTCCTCAACTTGGCTTCTTAAGCAATCTTCAACAGTATTTACCAGATTTTTTTTTTTAAGCACAAAAAAATCTCACTTTGTATAGTTGGAAAAAATGARACACCGAGGGGAAACCTGTGCAACTTTAAAAAGTCGTTCTGCCAAGGTTAAAATGCTGTGCTCTTGAATTGTTACCCYAGTGTCTTAGTTTTGACAGCCTTTTTCCTCTAAAAAGGAAAATTCTTGYGACCGGAGGTAGGATTTGGCACAGRTRTGCAACTTGCCATCRTTYCTATTGAGGCTYGTGCATGGAGRAACYRTGGCTTTTCTACCTCTGYGAGATGCGGTCCCTCAGCAGCRATGGGCTTCTGAAGACGCAACCTTGAAGTGCAGGAATGGAGCTGGCAGAACTGCTTCCCGCTCAAGCAGTCGTGTTTTCTGTGCGAGTTGTGATTTGAGTAAAAGCTGCTTTTAAATTGCAGCAGCAGCATGTTGCTGAGGGCTCCTGTTGAGCTCAGGAATGCCTTTTTGGGTGACTTAAATCCCAAGGGAGGGAGGAAAATCTAGGCGATGTCTTACATCGGAAATAGTGATGCCGAACTGTATCACAACCAAAATACTGCACTTCTTGCTGAATATCTCCGCTCTGCAAGGTACACTGCAGCAGTAACCCTCTGAGGTCATGTGAAGACTTCTAGGATGATCTTGTGGATCACCGAACCACTGTGCTCCACTTCCCGTATTGAAAACGCGGTAGATGGCCAAGGCAGCTCATCATGCAAGGACAAGCTCACGTTCCAGGCAAAGTGGAAGAATTGCAATAGGCGTCTGACTTAGCGATGATATTAAACTATTTCTAGCACCTTTCCCTTTTCTGGCATATGAACCAACTTTTAATACATTGCTGACCTTTAGAGTTGCCATGACAGCTTACCTTCTAGCTAATATTTAAGGTGGGCAGATAATACTTGTTTGCCCAAAGCAGAAAACTGTGTATTTGGTTTGAGGCTTGGAAGAATTTAAGTCTTGGTTGTCTGTGTTTCACTTGAACCAGYAGAGCTCCAGGTGGCCCTGAAAGGAAAGGAGGCTGTTCAATTGTCCTAATGCAATGCTAATAGGTTACTAGAAGATAATTAAAATTACTCTTCAGTAGCTCATAATCACCCTGTGCATTTATTTGCTGCTTGAGATGTGGCAGCTGTGTCGTRACTAGCAGAGAGCTGGTAGAGCAAGGGCTCCTGTCTGCCTGTGGCCTGGGCCCCTTTGCCTCCACGTGTCTCACAGCCAGGGTGTGAGAGCTTCCCAAATTGTGGTGTTTCATGTAGCCCTAGAGCAGCACAACCACACTAGCAAGGAACTCGAAGTCAGGCTTAAACAGAAATGGCCAGTAACTGCGTTGGATCCCTGGTAGATCCCCCTAGAGACCCTGGGTTTTGGTTGCAACTTCTTTGCCTTAGTGATGGCCAACACTGCTGGTAGAGCTGGGAGGGATGATGCAGCTCTACCAGCTGGTGGTGGTGGATGAGAGGCCRTAGGAGTTTGGGAGTAATTTTTCTGGTTTAAGGATAGTGGGAAGAAGGTGGGYACTAAACACTTCAAGTGCAAGTGTCTCGAACTGACCTGACTACAGCCCTCAGGGGCTGCAAAACAAATTTGCTTTTTCCTTGTTGAGTTGTTGGGTGTGGGGGTTTTGGGGAGTTTTCTTTTTTTGGATAAAATAATGCTACTAGCGAAGTAAGCTTGGTGTGCTGGAAAKGCTCATTTCCTTGACCCATTTTTCCAAAGATGCCTTTAGGCTGACCTGCAGAGGTGACAACCAAAAAGCAGTCCTAGTGTCTGCGTGGGAAAGAGTAAAAATAGTTGGGGGCCTCATTCAGCTGAAAAGTCAAGACAAAAGCTGTTAATGCTCCAGTGTGATGGATAAGGAAGGGCTCCTGGCCATGAAGAGAATAGGGGGAGGAAGGAAGACGATGAGCATGAGAGTGCCCTTCTGTCAGACTGCATTTGTTGGCTTGGAGCGACCATGGGAGATTATAGGTCTGGGGACTGAATGAAGCCTCTTCTGATGATACCGAAGTAATGACCGAGGGCATCTCTGCTGATTCTTTTGGCAACAGCAGAAGGCTTTTTCGCAGACTTCTGGATTCTGAGGAGCACTCCTCCATTCCTCTAAGGAAAACCCCGAACCCTGAAGTCTCTTCTGTGCAGAGAACACACCTGGATAGCTACTGTGCTCTGACTTCTGAAGACTGGAAATTGCATCTCCATTCTGCCCTTATGCAGGTGGACAGAACTTGTCCCAATACCCTTTTTACGAGGTATAAAACCAAACGTAAAATCTATTTTTATTAAATGGAATTAACAGATTAAAGCGCTAATTAAGAAGGGTTTACAATGATCTCTAACTCTTGGAATGAATGGAGTCATGGTATTCCTCCTGCCTGYGCACTGGGCCTTACTTGCCTCCCTGCTTTCCAGAGGTTTTGTAATATGACTTTTATAATACTGTTTGAAGCAGTTCTGTCTCCTCCTGACTAAGAGTTTGCTCACAAGTTCATCCCTCCCAGAGGATGATGGAGAAAAGGGCTGCTTCCGAGTGTGATGGAGTCATCTTCTGTTGTCTTCTAAGCTAAAATGCCTGAAGTGTTTTGGTTTGGTCGCTGCATATTTAGTGTAGGTGAAGTGAACTGCCTTTACTAAACTGTTCTGGGAGAAAGTGGTAACTTTAATTCCGTCATGTCTGGGAAACGGTCAAYGAATTTTAAAAAGCAATGTGATAAGATGTCGTTGTTGTAGAARGAGCAGACTCAGAACATGAAATTCATGAATGTAAACTTTAACATTTTCACTGCCGTCCTACGCTTTCCCAGAACTAATTAGACAAGTGGGTTTCCTGCCCCGTAAGCCTTCTGAGATGAATATTCCCTTTATCATGATGCCTTTCATTCCCTGTGACGTATGTCCCACGGTTTGGTATCTGAGAAGCTTAAATGCTGCAGGATAACAAAAAATTGTCGTGAGGCCTGAAACAAAGGTGGGTGTCTTACTGGGAAGACTCAAAGTGCTGAAAACCCACCAGCACCCCGCTTTTCAGCACTAGGGTGTTGGTGACTAGGTGAAAACTCAACTCCTTACAAAATAAAGTTGAGGGGAGTTGCTCTGAAGGAGATCAGGAGTACCAGGCTGCTCTTCTGACTAACCTATTTTTCAGTAGCACAGGAGCATCTGTGTGTGTGTGGTTTTTTGAGACTGCTTCTTACTTTGAGGAACTCTTATGTCCTACCAGAAAAAATAGTCCAGCATCTTGGACAGAAGGACAAGCTTTATGACGAGCATAATGAGAAGAGTTGAGCAATAAGATCTTCATGAACATGTTGTCCTAGACATAAAAGGATGGGAAGGGAGCTTAAGCTGCTTCTCCAGAAAGATGAGCATGAATCACTTGGGTCTCTGTCCTTTGAGTAATGCTGTAAATCTGTGGTGCCTGCAAAAATGCTTTCACAACCCACCCATGCCATACTGTGTGCATGTAAACTTCTACAGAGTAGCATCTCTTAGCTGTGCCTCCAGTTGGGTGAACTATAGTGTTTTTTTTAAAAAAAAAAAAAAGAAAAAAAAAAAGTGTTGACGTCCATGTGTGCTTTCTAAAAATACGAGCGTGCTTTCCTGCATACGGTATTAACATAGTTAAACTCTTCTCATTGGCATCAGTCTTACAAGGAGCCAAGTGGGTTCAGCTGAAGGAACACATTTGAAAAAGGATTTGTCATCTGCAGAGGGTCATGGTTCCTATGACCTGCTACTCTGTGGTGAACTCTTCAGGATGGAGAATTACTTTATGGTTCCAAATATACCTAAGGGGTAGGTCACTAAGTATTTTCCAAATGTTGTGCAACTTTTGGGGGAGGAAACTTGTTGTGTTTTTCATTCTTTTTGCACAGTACCTCCCAGTGCACAGACAACCCAGTCGAGTAAAGGCATCCCTGGGCCACAGGAAAAACTAGATATAATTCATAATGCTGTGAGTTCGCTTTGCTCATTTAGTGGAAGAACTTTTCAGCTCCAAGAATTTTCAGTTGTTCCTCTTGCACCAGCCCAGCCTATGAAGCTGACACCAGGGACTCTGAGAAGCAGTGTGTTAGGGGGAAAGAAACTACCCTTGTTTGGTGTGGAGGAAAGGTGAAAGTGCCTTTCTGTGGCGGAAAGCTGCTGCTGTATCAGTCTGGAGCAACAAAGCCAGCACAGGAGAAGTGACTTTCCTATATTAAGAGGGAGTCTTTGGGTGTCTCCCCCTCTTTGTTGTAGAAACCCCCAAGATCTCCTTTTCACCCATGCTAGCTTGTGGTGGTGCTCAAGACTGAGAATATTGATGAGTCTGGGCAGAACTTGGGTGTCAGCAGTGGTTAAAGCATCAAGCTCTTTGCTAGAGACGTACCATTATCTCAATCCTTTGGTAGCTGTAAACTCTATCTCTGCAAATTATTCCTGAAAGCCAAAATTTACTCTGTTAATTTGGGCGCAGACTTGCAAGTCTTATTTGTCCTGAGGCAGTATCTTTGCTTGTCAATACTGCTATTGACTTTCAGTGGGCTGAGTGTCTAGTGAGGTGGTCCTCCTCATCAGTATGGAGTAGCAGAAGGTCGTCTGTGTTTGTTATCCTTCCTTTTCTGCTCCAGTTCTCTAAAATGGTATGGGAACACTGCTTGCTGGAAAGAAACCAGGTGCTTAGCCAGTGACCTGCCAAGATAATGCGGTGCTACTTACTTGGCAGATATTTAAAGTCAGTAAGTTGGAAGGAGAGAAGTAATCCTTCAGAGAGACTGGGCAGACCTCTGAAATGGTGACTAGCACTCAGGCCTGGCATCACTAAACTTTTTTTTGCTACAGATCCAACCCCCAAGCATTGGTGTGGAAGAACTCAATAGCTTGTATACATGATGCAGGCTAAGCTTGGTTTCGATGAGTAGCGTGCCATCCCCCCACTCCAGTACTTACAGGGTGGTTTTCAGCTTACATGTTTTGTAGCACCCTAGATATAGTAATAGTCAAAAGAGAACGGAATAGATTTCCCAACCTATTGATGCAGCATCTGCCTGGAGGTTCTAGATGCTCTGTGGTGCCTCTGAAATTTAGTGGTAGGAACAGCCAGGTGATACCTAGTCCCTGCTGATAAGCACTGTCTGTTGGATCTGAGGACCACATTACCCAAGCCTGTGTCAACTTAGGTCACCAGTATGATACATTGTGAATTTGTGTACACCTACATCAAATTCAGCCTGAGAATTCATGTGGAGTCTCCTCTTTAGTTCATCCCTGACACTGGACTGGCTTCAACTGGCTTTACCTTCCAGCCTTCACATATCACAGTACTGGTCTGAAGGGATGAAAAGGCTGCTGGAAGACCAAAGGGTGTGGATATATCTTGATGGAGGAGTAGACTTTTGACTGAAATATGGCGATTGGACACAAAGTGGTCAGATTTGGTTCCAAGGCCACACGATGTTTCTTGGAAGAGTCATTTTGTTTTAACCAACACGAGAACAGGTCACAACGGATGGCACTTGCCGGAGGATGCTTAGACTCAGTTCAGTAGCTTCAGGAGGCAAAACAAGAGCAGTGCAGAAAGAATCTGGAAGCACCAGCTAATCAGAGGCATGTTCTTGCTGTCAGTGGAGTTGGATGAAACGGGAGAGCACTGTGCTGCTTTAATTCCTCTCTGTGCAAATATGTAGTTAAACAAAGGTCTGAACTAATTTATTTAAAAATAATGACATGATGCCAAGCAACGGCAGTAACTCTAGCCCAGTATGCCTAAGGTGTGGCTAACCTTTTATAACTGGTATTTCCCAGCTGACAGATGGACAAGATCATGATAATTACTTTAAATGTTTACTGGTGTCATGATGATTAGTGGTAACAGTGATCAGTGATGGGAGCGAGGAAACAAAAGGTTTGATTATTTGAGTCCTTGTCCTCTAAACATTTCAGTTATAATCAAAAAGTTAAGTGGAGATAACAGACAGAAAACTTTGACTGGGAAAGCTGTGTTACTTGAGTGCCTTTTGAGACACTCTGGGAGATGCTGTAGAAAGGTTAAAATCTGTAGCTCAAATGTTAGATTTGACCTCACTTGAGTAACTGTCTCAAAATATATTTTGAGTCTTGGTTCACAAAATGAAAGCTTAGAAGTCTTTCTCAGAGGCAAGAAAGCAGCAGAGCTGAAGGGCACAGACGCAGAACTTCTGAACCTCTAAGATATTGCCTCACTCTGTTGGAATGGCTTGTAAGCGGCCTTGCTGGGCCGCAAAGCATGATGTGGTGGATTAAAACAAGAGGGTCATTGAAAGAGTGGGTGCTCAGCCAGATGTTTTCAGGGACCCTGACAATAGCCCTTTCATTTCCTGTGCCCAAGATGCTATTGAAGTCCAGCACAACTCTGCAGCGAGGGAAGCTAGCAGCAGCAGATATAGCTGCAGCACATGGCAGGATCCTAGTCCGTGGAGTGCAGTCAGTATCCCAGAACAGGATAAAAGATGGCATTTGGAGGCTGAGTGTTCTGGAAAATGGGGTAAGTATCCTGAATCTGTCAGGAGAGCAAGGTGCAAGCTGGAGGAAGGGAAAGCTAATTATAGCTGCGCATTTATCTTTGAGACTTGGAGAAAAATGCTATGTGGGTTGGATTTTTGAGGCCCTTAAACAGTATTTTTGTCAAATATTTGTTTTGTACCAAGTCCGGTCTTGGATTTTCATGAATTTGCTCCAGCTTCTGTTGTTCTGTACCTGTTAAAGGTGTGTCACATAGTACAGCAAGTCTCTCCATTTGACAAACCTAAGTAAGTTCTTGTCTTAAAAGTCTGTATCTATGGAGCTGTGTGGATGCTGTGGAGCTAAGGACTCATCAGTGGAGAAACCATGGAAGGTGTTCTCAAATCATCCATACTGTTTGGGGGCTGGAAGAGGAAAGCTGTGCCCAGATGCTGTGTCATGTTCCTTGGGAATAACAGCACAAACGTTTTATTGCATATGACATGATGAACCGATATTGTCTTTCACTTTGGCACCAGCCTCTTGCACAGAAATTCCTTGGTTCAGTAACTTATCTTGCAAATACTGGAGCAGGTTGCCCAGAGAGGTTGTGGAGTCTCCATCCTTGGAGATATTCAAAACCTGACTGGACATGGCCCAGAGCAACCTGCTGTAGCTGCTCCCTCTTTCAGCAGACTAGATGGGCTGGATAATCTTCAGAGGTCCCTGAGGTTGTCCCAGAGGTCCCTTCCAAGAGGTTGTGGAGACAGATAACATCAGGAGGTTCAAAAAGGACCAGACAAACTTACAGACAATGGAAACTGGGAGGATCGTCTGCTGTAACCTCCCTAATGCAATGACAGGGGAGCGCAAGAGGACGGGGATGACAACCAGGCCATGTGTTCTCCTTAAACAGCCGCTCCCGCTGGAGAGGTATGGGCTAGCAGGACCATTGGTCTGGCCTGGCAGGCTGTATCAGCACTAATATGCTAATAACATCTGTACTTTGGATATGCCAGGTCTGACTAGGACCCAATTTGGCTGCTCAAATTGCTCTCTTTCCTATCTTAATTAAATTTTGTTTCTTGTATCCGTTTGTGCTTCTGTCCTGGGACGTTATGTGAACACCTTTCTGAGAGGCCGTGCGAGTACTCGAGTTAATGGTTTGCAGAATACACTGAGAGGCAGCAGGGACACTCTAAGGACCGGTGTAAGCTAGAAAGATGCTCGGATCACTTGGATTAAAAAAAATACTCAGTGCAGCAGCTGGTATATATGTGTCTGAGGGCTTTGATTGCTGCTTCTCTGTGCTAAGATGGTCCATTTCTTACGCTAAAGTTTCTTACTATGAAATGAGACAGGATTTTTGAGTGACTTATCCTTTCTTTCCCCTTATTTAGGAAATGCTTAATATGTAGGTTGATGCTGTTTAAGCTTGTCCTGTGCTGTAGTCTTCCTGATTGCTTATTGGGTGTCAGTTTTTTCTCCAGTGGCTCCTACTAAGTAGTCTGAGGACCACAGTAGCATAGAGCTGGTATATGTACAACTGATGCACTCTTTATTTAGGCTTTCACCTACCGGATGGTGCTGTCTTGTAGCTGCTGAATATCCACTGTAGTGGAAATGCAAGTGCACTGTTCATCTTGCAGAAGAGGTTGTGCCTTTAAATTGGGTGTGTAATTGCTCTCCTAGAAGTATTGCACACCTTCTTGTGGTTGTTTGAGATTAAATGGCTTCTGATCTCCACAGCTAATATCTGATAAAATTGGAGGCTGTCAAGTAAAATTAAATAGTTGTGAAAAAAGGCTACCAGTAAAAACGAAGTTAGCTTTAAAATAGGAAAATTATTTATGCTCTGTTCACCCGTTGAAAAATACGAATAGAGTTAATGGATCTAGCTATACTTATCACTTCACATTTCTTCAATTTTTAGTTGTAGGAAAATGGATTTAATAATAAAATTTCACAGTAGTTTAATCTTTTCATCCTACCTAATCATTCTATAGCTTAAAAAAACTGCCCAAAACAAGAAAAAGAACAAAACCTCTTAAATTTAAATTTGGGTTCTTACTGTATTTTGACACGGTCACTTTAACTCTTTTCCTGTTTTCAGTCCCTGGATACTACCTAGTTGGTTGTCTTGAGAGATTTGAGGTCCTCATTCAATGCCAAACATATACAGAGAATTGATTGTCATGAATATAACTGTAAGCACCTGTGGAAACAGAGGTGGGGGAGAGGAAGCATTTAAAATGCCGGATGAAAATGTAGCACTGTGAAGGGAATGCTTATTTGTGTGTTGCAAGGAAGAAAATTCTGCAGCGTGGAAGATGTTCAAATAGCAATTGCTTAGGAATGTCTATGGTAACTTTTAAGTTCCATTAAGTAAGGAAATGTTGGTATGTAAGTTGTATTTGATTACTTGAATTTTACCATTAAGCCCAAACCCCATTTCCTGTTAATTCCTTGGAGTTCGCTTGCCATTCATGGCTTTGGTGTGAAATGGAAGAAGTATTTATGAATTCATACACTGCTGTTTATTTTCCTGTTAAGTTATACTGTGGAGCTGTTCAATCCAGCTGTACACAGGAGAATTATGAATACAGCACGTAGTGTGTGCAGAGGAACCTGCGTCTCAAAGCTTAGGACAGTGATTTATTGAGAGGCCCAGAAGAGCTGCTATAAGCAACTTGACTTAGACCCAGGAATGTGAATGGTGTTTTAGGTGGCGCGCACTGCTCCGGATGGGATCAGGATGCTGGCTTGATTGCCCGATTCTTCTCTCTTCTCATCCCTGGCCAAAAGAGCAAATCAAAATATGCCTACAACGGGATCTGACTTTAGTTCAAATGCCTAAATGCAAAGTAGCAAGCCAAAGCACGTCTTTTGACAGCCATCTGATGCAGAAGACTTCTGACTTTATCTACGACTTTCCGCACATATTTGGCTTTAAAGATACTAATTTTATTTTAGACCTGAAGAGGGGCTTCTGTGCCCAGAAGGATGTGATCTCGCCTCTGATATGTTGGTTGATCAAAAAGATACGGATTCTCAGAACAGAGTGGTGAGCCTTATAAGGGGAAAAACAAAACATCAAAGATATAGCTACTAGATAGTGAGATGAATCATTGGTAGCTAGAATTGATTTATTACAGTATGGAGCTCTTGTCAAAAAATGCATAATTCAGATAGATATCAGTCATTTTTAAAACTAAGGAAGTAGACCCAATATGACCACGTGTCATAAGGCAATTCTGTCCACAGTTGAGAGTAAAAGAATCAAAAGGTGTTCAGAAACAATGACTTTACTGCAGTTGTTATGGATAATCTTTGCAATTTATAGAAGTATGTTTTCTTTTCTGAAAGAGGCTTTCTCCAATGATTTATCCCTTGCAGTAGTCCCAAACCCACATGGCTGGTATGAAAGCTCAGCTGTGGTGTCAAGGTTGAAAGCCCTCTACAGCTAACATTGCTGTAATCTGGGTTGCTGTTGTGTCCTAATAGAGTGGTTCAAAATGAATGTTTGTTCCCAAAGTGTGGGGCTGTCTCAACTTCTGCTTGGGTATGTCAGTGCTCCTGGAAAGCACGGTCCGTTGTGGGAATCGCTGCCTTCTGCAGCCTGCTGGCAGCCATGGCCTGCTGTTGCATTCAGCCTTTTGGGTCCTGTGAGTAACCGCTCGAAAGGTTGTCCTATCCAATGCCCCAGAAATCGGAGTGAATGGAAATCCATTTCCAGACCAACCTGGTGGTCTCAATAATATTTGAAAGTTGGTGCCGAACTCCATAGATTCAGAAGACTCCAGATACAAAGGATCACTTGAATGGATGACTTGGTTGTCTCCTTAGGTCCAATATCTTAATTTGAGGTGATCTGCTTCTAAAAGGGGAAAAACTACCACCGAAGAAGCCAGCTGAATTTGAGCGTTCTCTTGAAGTGTGCTCAGCTCAAAGGGGGGATATGGTGCCAGCATGGATACTAGAAGGTAACTGGCTCAGAGGCAGGTGATCCTACTGATGCTACTAATAAACTGTGTTGTGGAGCTGCAGCAGGTAGAGTTAGGAATATTATTGTCTGCTCCAGAAATTGTCTGAAATGTTATTCATCTCTTTCAAAGAGCTGCAGTGGAAGGTAGTTGCTCTTAACTGTGTCAGCTATGGATTTGTTTGGGTGTAGAGTAAGTGTAGCACATCTAAGACTGACAGTACAGCAGTAGATGACCCCTGCTCTGAAGAGCACATGGCTTAAATAGAGGGGTCAAAAAAGTAGAGATAGACCAGGCGAAATGAACAGCACAATGGTGGCAACTCTTGTGTTCTCTGGGACACTTGACTTAGTAAATCCACTACCTGAAGGGAGAAAAATGGTATGGGAGAAAGGGATTAGTGGGCAGAGGAAGCTCGATGAAAGCAGCATGAAGTTCTCCAAAGCCCAAGGAATGATTGTTGAGACAGTCCTTATGGCTGGTCCAGCTGGCTGGAGTTTCTGGGTGGCTTTTCTCATTTCAGACAGCTCAGCAATAGCGTGTGTGATAGCAGCAAGGGCAAGCACTGCTGCGTGTGGCTGGAGATGGTGTGTGCTGGGAACAATGCTGGTCCCCAAGGGATTAAAGAAGTGGGAGCATGAAGCCTTGATTAGAGTTGGAGAACATGCAGGGCCATGGCCCTGAAGCTAGAAAGCTGGTGAAGCAAGTGCTGGTTGGAAAAGCAGGTTGCGGATTGCTCCAGTTGCATGATCACAGCAAGAATCAAGTTTTGGAAGAGAGCTTCCTGCTCCTTCACATAGAAACTTGAACCTAGCACTGCTTTACAATGGTCAACCTACATAGCTGTGCCTCTTCTTGGCTGCCTCAGAGATGCTTACTCTTCCCTGCCTGTTTTCTACCCCTCTAAATGAGCCTGCTGCAAGGGCTCTGACTCTCAGCTGCTGCTAATTCATACTCTGCCTCTTTGTCATTTTTAATCAGAAAGACCTGATCAGCTGTGTTTCCACCCTGAGCCCATGTCTTATGATACCCACCCCCTGCAATACCCTTGCTTTACAGGTGTGGGAATGAGCATGCGGCACTAACTGCCTGATGTTCACAGGAGCCCGGGGTAAAGCCTGGATGGGAGCCCAGTCCAAGACCTGCACTTGGCTGAAAAATCTCATCCTGTTGATAAACAGCTGGGTGTTAGTCTCACCCTCACTAGTTTGTTGTAATCTGGAAGCCATAGCTCAATGATAAAAATGTAGTATGTGATAATATTTTTCTAGATGGAGGCTTGCACAAAAAAAAATCCTAAAACCACTGAAACTATATTTTCCCAATCTTCATTTGCTGAAACGAGTTTATTAGTGGAGATTTTCTCTATGCATACTTTCAGATGTTGCTTCTGTGGATCTCTGGCGTGGATGTCTTGTATAAATAGACTTTGACTAGTTGTTACTAGAGCTTCCAGTTCCCACGCTGATTCTTATCAAAGAAGATTAGTTCCCAGCCAGAGTTGTCTTTTCTTTCTTTCAAGGGATTTATTGCATCAAAACAAGTCTGCGGCTTACTGCAGTGCCGAAACTGCCACACTTCTGTACTTGGACCTGCTGAGCCACTAGAAAATGGGATGGGATTGCATTATCCCTCTTTGCCTCTTAGTTAAATCTGGAATCGGGAACCGGTTCCTGTCTGGCAGCTTTTTGTTTGGAAGTGGATAATAACCTGTCTGTACGAGGGGTGAGATAGTGCACTGACACATCCATTTTGTATTCCTGGCTTCAAATCTTACGGAGCAGTTGATAGCTTGATGGCATCAGCTTTTTTCACTAAACACTTGTTGACATCTCCAAATTGCTGGCACAATGCGATGCAGCTGGCTCATCTGCTGGTTGGCGTAGCAGGGAGTGCTGGTTGGTAGGTGCCTACCAGGCTCTGTGGGAAGCCAAAACCGACCTGAGTTCACTTAAGGATTAGGTGTTTGCAAGATGCCTGTGACTGGCCTGCCAGACCAAAGCCGGAGGAAGAAATCGGGATAACATGGACCCTCTGCATAGATTTGAATCCCGATAACATCAAGACTTGAAATAGCACGAGGAGCTGCTGCTTGCGACTGGAGGTGTGTTGTGGGAACTGCCACTGAGAAGATTTTCCAGCCCTTAACAAGGCAATGCCCTGTTTGTTGGCTGCTTTTGAATACTGAGGTCAACCCAAATCCCTGTTCCTCTCCTGCACGCTGAGGACAACTCTAGGGAATCCTCACTTGCCCATTTGGCTAGTGCAGGTGTCTGAGCTGCTTGCCAGTTTTGATAATCTAGAGGGGCCGCTGGCTTACCTCTATGTTAAACCTAATATTGGTATAGTTATTCCGCAATAGATGCTGTTATGTGCTGCTAAAACTGAAGTGTGTGGGTCCCTGCCAGGAGAGTGGTTAGCGCTATTTCTTCCCTCTTGGTACAGTCCAATGAAGCTGCGATTTCCTCCGGATCTGGAAATAGCAAATCTAGAAAAAAGCTGTGTGTGTATCGACTGCAGTGTGTGGAGAACAGGGCATTGCTATAACCTGATAGTTCTGCTGCCGGGTGCTGAGCTGGGCTTGCGTTGTTGCAGAAAGGTCAAGCCCACTTGCAGAAACAGCCCTGCATTCCCAGACCTCGTGCTTAGTTGCTCTTTGGGTTCCTGTTCCGCTGGAAGCTGACTTCTTCCAACCCTGCTTCCTCCTGCTGATTCTACATGCTCAGCTTAGGGCGAATTTAATTCCTGTTGTTAAACTGGAAATAAGATGATGGAACTGGTAAGCTTGGCGATGGAGAACCTACCCATGTGGTATCAGTCTGATGCGGTTCTGCATAACGAAACTCGAAGGTGCAGGGACACCGTTACGGATGTTGGATAAAACATTGTTTTCCTCAGGGGCTCTACCATCTGCGAATACTTTTTTTTTTTTTTTTTTTTGCTAAAAAGTTCTGCAGAGAAAGATACTGTGCAGCTACTAGAGTCTGGCGTACACAGTGTAAAGGACATGAATAAAATATCCATTTGGGTGGCTTCAGGATTGAAAGTGGGAGAAGTCAGAATGAGCAAAGTTGTAAACACTGTGTAAGAGGCAGGAAGCTGTTGAGAACAGCTCTCGCTGTTTGGTTTTTTTTGAGTTCAAACATGCCACACCAAGGACATAAGCTAGTTCAAGAACAGAATCCTGTTAATGTATGTCATTTTAAGCATGCAGAATATATCAGATAAACTCTTGAGCTCTATTACTAGAGAATATTCTCAGGCTTTTTATAAAAATCATGATGTTCTTGTGATGGATTGGCTCTTTGAGTACTCTTGGGAATCTTTATTGCTGTCTTCAAAGTCGTTACATGAAAGATTTGGGGAAAAAATCCTTACCCTTACTTTGATCCAGTAAAGCTGAGCAGCATAGTTGAACTGGGGAAAAATTGTGCCATCAGCAAGTCAAATCTCTTGTAGTTACTATTTTGCAAATGGGGGAATATCTATGCTGTTTGATACCCAGTGTCTCTTTCATCAAAGAATTTGTCTGTTTTTCCTGGTTTTCACCAGTGAACAAACCAACATGTCCCTTCAGTTCTGAGTGGTAAGTTCCACTTCTCTTTCTACTGATCTGTGATGTCTGGTGAACTTTTCCAGTAGTAGTCTCTATTTGCATATGGAAAGGAAAATGCAGCTTACTCCGGTTGCTGGTAGCCAGATGGCTAATGGCTACACCTGCTGAGTTGAGGGAGGTCTGGCGTATCTCTGGTCTAAGTCTGCAGCCAGTGGTTTGGATTTGAAGGCATAGGTTATGCAGCAAATACTTCTGCTTCATTCCCAGAGAAGGTATGAAATACTCTTAAGTGATCTAAATGGATGGATATGCTGGGGGAAGGTCATGAGGATTCAGGTGCAGACTCAGCTCTGCTTAAATATTTTAGTCCACAGTTAAATGGATTGGCATTGTGACCCCGAATACTTAGTCTGTAAGTATTGATAGAAATAAAACAGTAGACTTATGATTTATTGCCGTTCTTGGTCTTGTGTCATTGCTACAATACCAAGCACTGAGATTTCCAAACTTTGATTCATTAGTGATATATTCTGGTAGCTGGAGGTCCAGCTATGTCTTATTCAATTATCTGTTATCACCCAGGTGGTAGGGTAGAGCATTCCTTCCTTTTTTTTTTTTTGCCATCCCTTGTCTGTTTGTCAGCACTAGTTTGCCTGCAGTAGCATAGAGGGCTGATTCAGGAAAAAACTTCTGCTCTGTAGCATAAGTCTTTGCTTTGTAGCAAGTCTTTGACTTGAGCAGTAGCCTGTTCAAAGACTTGCACCAAATTTGCATTATGGATTGCGAATTAAGGGTTCTGAATCTTGTCAGCAAGCTTGTTTGACCCAGCGCTGCTCTGCGAGGATGTGACTATCATCCGTGAAGTGGTATGAACTATGTATCTGCTAAACGCTACTGCCCCGGATCTCTTAGACTGTGTGTTCCTGTTAGGTGCCACTGCAAAGCAGCCTTGCTGTTTAGGCTCTCAGCAAACTGAGAGACAGGGCAAAGGTGTTCGGTTTTGTGGTAACATGACAACACTTGTCTGAGGGCACATCGCTGCCCTGAGCTCTGCAATGAACTTCAGTCCAAAGCGACCCTCATGCTCCGTGTCATCTACGGACTTCTGTGCATACTCCTGGTTCTCAGACTTTTTTAACACCAAGCGTGTACCAAGGATGATGAGTAGACTGGCAGAAGTCGAGCTGCTGGGAGTTCAGAGGTGAGTCCTCCCTTTCTAGGCTTGTGCAGATGCTAACTGATATCTCAACGACCTTAATGGGGATTATGTGAGTGCTTGAATCCAGACTCTTCATCCCTCTGATGCCAAAGGATGCTGTTCTGGAATGGCACTAGACTCGTGGATGGCAGAAGTAGCCCAACACCTGCACTTGACTCAAATCCTGCTTGGGCTGTTAGGGGAGTCTTGGTGAATGCAAGCTCTTTATGGAGATGACAGTATTTGACCTTTAGCCTTTGCCTCCTTCTGATGCATATTAATCCAAGCTTCGTTACCCTGTAGGCGACTGGAGAGGCTGGAATTCATGAATATCTGTAAATCCCTGTGGTGTGCGAGCAACCTGCACTCCGGGCTTGTTTTCAGGTGTTCATTCTACTTGTTTAACAACGTAAACATCGTAAGCATTAAGCCTCTTAAAGCCATGGACAAACATTAGTTTCCTTAAATTTTAATCTGAATGATGACAAGATGTGGTTCTCCCTCTTAAACAGTAACAAAACATCTATGTTTAAAAACACACATGTGTGTTTGCCTAGTTATAGTGTGACTGTTGTGATCTACAGAAGGCGGGGGAGTGGCAATTATGGCAAGGTATGTTATCGAGAGCTCCGGTTATAGAAATATACACTTGCTTCCTGAACATCTAGGACCCTAAGCAGAGCTAAACTCTTCTTGTTGCCTTGTGAGTTGACTGCAGCAGGGGCTATTGCCTGTAGCAGCGTTCACTGATTTTTTTTTTTAAATTATTTTTATTTTTCTTTCCCCCAACGACGTAAAAAGCATAGGGAAAGCATAGTTTGACATATATTGCAGCTGAAGACTGCTAAGTTCTGGTAACAAAGAGGAGGCCTACAGGTGTTCTCCAGCAAGCTTGAATGTGAGTTAACATTAAATAGTAAAGTAGGGAGGATGTGTGGGTGGCATCCACTAACAGCAGCTGCTCTTTCACTAGAAATATTTTTGCTACTCTATGCCCTACTGCCATGGTAGCTGGAACTGCAGGTAGGACACTGGAGAGGCCTCAGATGAAGGGCAATTCTGTGATTCTCCAGCTGTAACTAGAATCGCTGGAGGTGTCGGTGCTCCCGTGTTATCCGGAGGAGCTGGAAATGGCCCGATGCTGGCAGGCATGGCCAGGGCCTGCTTCGAGAGCCTGTTTTGGTCCCTGCCACGAGATCACAGCTGACCTTTGCAGGCCGTGGTGACTAAACCTCAGAGTGCAGTCCTTCCCTCTGATGACCTCTTTATTGGACGTGAGGTCCATGTGTCCTCCTAACATAGTAAAAATTTCAATTGCGTCCTTGCCTTGAAATCACTTTGCAGCTATTGCGCTGCAGTGCATCCAGCAAAATCTCTTGTTTTCCTGACACTGACGTGCACGTGGTGGGGAAAAAGGAGTGACCCTGTCCCGGTTATCTGTAAAAATGAGCTCAGGGCTGGTTACTAATGGTGGGAAGCTATAAAACTGAGTTATGGCTTTAGCATACAAATAGGTCGTATAAATGATTCAGTACCTCTTAATTGTGAATGGGAAGGGAGGGGGCGTTCGGTGCACCGGTGCCTCGTGAATGGGGATGCGTTGTGCGTGGGGATAAACAGAAGCGCTTAAACAACAGTCTGCTGCGCTCCCTGGAGAATCCGGCTTGTGCTAATCAAATGCCTACAGGGAAACTGGTTTCCTCCAGTAAACTAGTCATGCAGCACAATCCTTGGCTCGAGAACGGTAAACGGTTAGGGAGACGTAATTTGGATCTTGCTGTCTCATGCTCGCATGTGCTCAGAGCTGAAATAAAACATCAGGAAATTGCGGAGTGCGGACCCCATCCTGCACGCCGCAGAGTCTTCTCGGTGTCTGCATGGCTTGAGCCTTGGGGGTGAAGGACGGTACTTCAAAATGAATAACGCTAAATAGCAATGCAGAACACACAGTCATTCAGAGCAAATATAGCTCTGTTTGTCAAATTGTAAGTCAGCTGTCTGCAGCTAATTACAGAGATGTCAGGGAATTCTGAATCTGTCAGCTGAATTTAAGACTGTAGAATATTACTTGCAAAATGTCCCTATTAAGAAAAAAGTTTCCTCAAAGAACAGTGTGCTTATTTGTGGGTTTTCTGGGCTTCTGGCCCATACTATTGTTCTGGCGTCCATACTATAAGGTGAAGAGGTAAAAGTGGAAGGTAAGTAAGGCAGCAGCAGTCTACGCATAGAAATGGGTCAAGGAGTTGGAAGGCAGCATGTGCCTGGCCTTTGCCAAGACTGCACAAGCAAGTCATTAGCCGAGTCGCTGGCCCGCTTCCATCTGCAAAAGGGCAGAGTTATTACTCATCCTTCAGCTCTCCAGCTCTACCAGCGCATGTGTGGCTGCTTTGTGACCCATGCCAGGCCCTGAGAAGGTGGATGGAAGTGCTCTACCCGCCTTGCAGGCTGTCGAATCCCATCGTGGAAGGGGGTGAGAAGCCCCATGACGTCCAGGTGACGTCTGACTGACGTAGCCAGGAGCTGATAATCTCCAAGACCTTTCCAACCCAGTCAATGTTCATAGCTGTTTCTGGGCTCGCTGTGGGTTTGCCAGACAGCTCGAGCTGGTGCTGAGCACTGCTCAGCCTCTTCTCTGCTCTTACCTTAAATGCAAAGTCTTTTTTATGGTGTCGCGTGTGCTGAATTGCCCAGCACAGAGATGGTGGTGCTGGAGCAGCAGGACAGAGAGGGTGTCACTTGTACGTGCACTAAATGGATGCGGTTTGAAAGCCTCTTCCAGAACTGTCTGATTTGGAAGTACAAGCCTGAAAGCCAGCAGCCTGTGTGTAAATGCTGCTTACGGGCTTTTGAAAAATAGACAGCAAATACTTGCTTTAAACAATTGTGCACAATCGTTTTCAGGAGGGAAGGGGTACCTGTGTCTTAGCTCGTTCCTGATTAATTCACAACTTGGTGTCTTTGCCCGTGGACAGTCTTCAGCACAGAGACTCTCAATGGTTTTTCTGACCTAAACCTAGAAGGGATTTTGTGGCTGTCTCTCCTGCTCTCCTGTGCCATAGGGAATATTGCTGTTTTACAGATGAATAAACTGTGGCAAACAAATGGAGAGCCTCTTCCCATTGCAGAGCCGAGAGTAAAGCTCTCTCCCAAGGAGCTTCGATATCTCTTTCCATTACACAAGAGCATAAACTGCTGCAGTTCTTTAGAACAAGGTCGGTCTTTGCTGTCGCGACGTGGGCACCGGCGACGAGCCGGGCTCCTAGATGAGCCTTTGTCCGCCCAAGCCCGTGCGGGAAGGGGCCAGCCCTGCCGCCGAATGCCATTGCCACGTGGGAACAAACAGCCCTTTTTCACGGGAAGCGGAGCCTTTTCACGTGGCAGGCCGAGGGCTGAAGCATCCAGTGTGGGGGACAAGGGGAGAGCTAGCAGACGGCATGCCGTGAGCCTTGGGTGATGCACTCGGTGGCAGATGACACGGAGGCGAAGCTAGCTCTCCTCCCAAAGGCAGGTTTAGCTCTGCTTTTGGCAGAAGAGCAGCAGACCCTCATGAAATTCTGCTCCGTTGTGGTAGGAACCCTCCATCTTCATCTTGCACAAATTTGCTTCCTCTCCCTTTTAGTAGTGGCCCCCCCTTCCCCTCAGTGCCTTAGGAAGGACCCAAAAAGGAACAGCCTGCAGGTCTGTCTCTCTTCTTACCCTGGGGCAGTCTGCTGTGTTTCTACACTTTTTGTGGTAGGTACATAAAAGTACGGAGTCTGTGTTTATTGCATTCTGCTTAAAGTATCCTTGAAGGTGCCTGGAAGCTTTGGCTGCTTTGGGTTGTGGAAGCTCATGATGAGACAAGAGGCATCTGAGGCTCCATCCGCATTTCCCAGCGTAACTAAGTTCAGCATCTGTGACCTGTAGCTGAAAAGTTTGTGCCGAACTAGCTAATAAGTGGTTGTCCTGCCCTTGCCGCTGGTTGCACTAGACCCTTTCATTAGGAGCCCTCTCCTTGCCTGCAGACCTCAGTTTGGCAGCTTCCAAAGCATGATGTTTGTTTGATTAGGGTATTTTTGGCAAATTGATGCAAGGATTTTGGATCACAGGAAAAGCACTGATAGCTGGCTTTCAAGCTGTCCCTCTGGTCTTCTGCTAATGACTTTGTGGAATGCCCATTTCTCCAGTGCCTCACATGTTTTCTTTTTAATGATTTAAGACAACCCCAAAGAACGCAGGCTCTCCATGCTGCTGCCAAGTAGGTCAGTATTTTCCCAGTTGTACAGTTTGGGAAACGGCGATGTTGTTCAGAGTGACTTCCCCCAAGTTACTCGGTGAGCTGAAGGCAGAGGCAGAACTGGAAGTGTAACAGCGGTCTCGAGCTTTGCTTCAAGAGTAGTCTTCAGGTGGCAGTAAGTCATTTGGCCTAATCAAAATGCAATTAAAATAAGCCTTGGCAAAACTGACAGATGCAAAGTAAACGGTACATTCCTAAAACTCTGCAAAACAGGAGAAGCTGCAGAATATGAGAAACGAGCCATAAGTAGGAAGGAGTTGAGCAATAGGTGCTGCTTAAAATGAGACAAAATCAACCCTTTAAATCTATTTAAAACGCTACCTGATACTTCTGGCAGGAGGAGGTAAGCAGGAACGCTGCAGTGGCTGTGCTGCCGCTGGGTTTTTTGTCTGATCACAATGAAAAAGCAGCAACACGTGAGTATCACCATGGTGCCCGCGTGGTTTCCAACTTTGTGCGCAGAGGTGTTGGCTGCAAATAGGCTGCGCTTTACACGCTTAGCTTATGGGATCACGGGGTGTGGATAATGATTAAAATGGGTTGAATTTGGAGAGGGGGAGGTTGGTTTGGTGGTAGGTTAGTGGCGTGCCTGGTCACCATTCAGGCTGATAGGGACAGAGAGGGGTAAGGTGGGGTGGGGGATTGCCCTGGTGTTTGCAGGGGGTGAGGTGGCTGCAGAAAAAAAGCAGTGGCTATTAAAAAGTGGGGACCAAGCCATAGTGCCTAACCCCGGCTAACACTGACACCCTCTCAGTGGAAAGACTAAAAATGTAATAGACTTAAAGAGCCTGTTTCAGCAGTCCTAAAGCAATTGGTGGAAAATAACTCGTATATGAAATGGACACTTATAGCTGGGAGAGTCATTACATTCAGAATCCCTCCTTTATTGTAATTTTGCTGTAATATTAAAGTACTCAGGATAAATGGTTACTCAGGAAATTTTTTAGGCAGAAGGTGACATCGGGGAGAAGAGTACGGGCATTAAAAATGCATTATACAGTGTCATTCCTTGACTACTTGCCTAAGATATTAAATATGTAGGATTTAAAGCTCCTATCTTGCATTGATTACACCATGGCGCTGAGGCTGTCCGGGTCTTGCCCAAACCACTAGCGCTTGGACAAGCCGGGTTTTGCCTTGTCCGGAGTTGGGCCTTTGCCTGGCAGAAGGACCTCTTCTCGAGTCGAGTCCCTTTTCCCTTCCTTCTGCAAGCAGAACCGATTTTCTCATCCCCTTTGCAAGCCATCTGTTGCAGCTGTGAGTTCAAAACTAATACGTGCTAAGGTCAGGTTTTCTTTTTTACATGAAATAAGACTGATTCGGGACAGGTGCTGTTGTCTTAAAGTATCGGAGTTAGAGCTCTGTTAAGTATGCGGGAAGCAACTCATGGGGCTGCTATATGGTCTCCTGTTTATAATTACTCCGTTCAGGTTCTTATCGCAGACATATTGCGATTGGGCTCTGAAGTACGTAGATTGCAAAATTACTGCCCAAAAAAAAAAAAACCAAAGAACTTCTTGTTTCCTGCCTGAGCATCATGTATTTAGGAGCCTGACTAATTAAGCTCTTCTGAAAGAGCTGCCTGGCTCCAGCAAACAGCTGCTCTTTGGTGCTTTTTGTTGCAAAGCAACAGAGCAGGCTGGGCTTGGAGGGCAGAGCCACCACCGCTGCCGCTGGGAGGGGACGGCTCGCTGCCAGGCCTCGCGGGAGATGGCCTTCCCGCTGATTTTTTTCCCTTGGAGAGGCATGGAAGAACCTGGTTTTTTGGCTTTGCGGTGTTGTCTGTAAAGCACCCCACATTAGACCCTTAAGGTGGATGTGTTGTCAACCAGAAGCAAGGCGAGGTAGCCGTGGAGACTCGTCTCCCGAGTTGTGCCGCTGAGCCGGGCCCGAAGGGATGCCGTGAGATGGCAGATGCGGTGATGGCAGGACTTCAGTGGAGGAAGGTGGGCATCAGGCTTGCGATTGCAGCGGCATTGCTTTGCTGGGCACAGAGCGACAGCGATAGCTGGTTTGAAGTGAATGTGTCTCGTGAGTGTGACTTTTTTTTTTCCCTTTGCTGGGCTCAGTTAAGCTTCTGCACATGGAAGACAAAATACCCTGCTGGAACCTGCCGCCTTTTTTGTGTTGCCCAAAAAGCTGAGAGCACAACCTAGTGCCTCTCATGGCAAGAGCGGAGCAAGGGTACGATTCCCGGGCTTCCCTGTTTCACTGAGCCGGCAACGCCATCGGCGCGGGAGCCTTGTGGGAGCGTGGGGACGAGTAAGGGAGGGGAAGGCCAGAATTTTTTTTTTTCCAGGCAGATGGAGATCTGTCAGCAGTTTTGACAGCGGAAGCTGATGGGCTTCTGGGCTGAGCCGAGCTGCCTCGCTTACAACTGTTGTAGAGCAAAAGTTGCCTGCTGTTGCTGACTGTCTGGCTTCCTGAGGCTTTTTCGTTATTTTGATTAGGTTCACAGTTTGTTTTTTAGCCTTAAACTGGAGTAACAGGGTGTCAGATGCTCCTCCGTGCTCCACAGGCCAGGAGCTCTGGGCTCCGAGGGCGAGCTGTACGGCGCGGGGAAGCGCTGGGCAGAGCCGGCGTCCCTGGCAGGGCGACAGGCTTGCTCTTAATTGGTGTTTTCCGTCCTCGCTAGCAGCAGCGAAGGGGTTTGAGGAACACTGCTGTCTCTGTTCCCACCACGTAGATGATGATGATGCAGCGCGGGGCCGGCACGAGGGGCACAGGATGGTCCGAAGGGGCCCAGATCTCATCAGCCTGCTGCGTGCGATGCCCCGAAAATGACTGTGCAGCTCTGGGTCCTCCCTAGCGTTACAACATCTGCTATGTCCTAGTTTATTATAATACTGCAAACTTTCACCCTGCGTCCAAGCCCTGAGCGTCGGCTCTGGAGCGTGTCGCTGCCTGGGACGTGGCATCGTTTGCTGCTGATAGGGACGTTGCCTTGGTGAACTGCCCCACTGCAGACCTCGAGGAATGAGCTTTTCTGTGCTCTAATTTCAGCGTCAATGTTCTTGTACTCTAATCAAGAGGTTTTTAATTACAGCATCAAAACATGAACTTAATGGTATGCCGTGGAATGCAAATTTACCAAATAATACGAGTCCAACTTTGAGACCAAGGCACTTTTGCATTCACTCTACCCTATTGTAATTAGGGGCGTGGTGCTTAAAGAATATTAATTAGCCCCGTGGGTGAGGCTGGGGAGCCAGCAAAACGCTGCCTCTGCCCCTTTCCCCAGTGGGCATCTCGGGGTGGTGAGAGTCGGAGCCGCCCGCTGAGCCACGCATGGGAGATGGCACGCGGGGGGAGCCGCGCCGGCTGGAGGAAGGGGGCTTGGGGGGTTTCCTTCCACCCCTAGCTCTTCTGGGAGTTGGGCACAACTTTCTCCAGTAACCAACTTCTTTTTTGTCAAGTGAGTCCAAGCCACCTCCACTGCTGCCCTGGGGATAGTGGTTGCTGCTGTAATTGCAATAGCAAATCTAACCAGATTCATTAGAAATGCTGAAAAGCGGGTTCAGGTCAGCTTTTGGAAGCCGATTGTAGTGGTTAGCTCAAAACGGCTGGCAACCACCGACGGCAAGTGTCCTGGCAGCATCAGCTTGTCTGCTAGGCTGTGCCGTCTTGCAGGAATTGGTGCCTAAGAAGGTGACTGCTCCATGCCCGGCACGCGGGTAAAATGCCACTGAGGACATGCTGAAGGCACCTGCTTATCCTTCAAATACCTGAATTATAGAGAAACTGCTCTGTTTGTCCCAGGGGCTCCTGTAAGGCTTCCTCGCGATGGCTGACGAGGCAGGAACCGTGCCGTTAGCGAGCGGTCGCTGAGACGGGAGCGACCCGGAGCAGCTTGTCGTGAACGGCCGCAGCTCGCAGTGCTCGCGCCTGGAGCTGGCTGCTCTTCCATCAGGCGGCTGGGACAGTTTGAGCAGGAAAATGTTTTTAAGCCTTTAACTGGATGCCTCCTTCAAAAGAAGGCTGCAACAGTGGTGTTAAGTCTCATGCAGAAGGAAAAAGCCACAGCATTTCCATTTGTAAATGTAATGATCAAGGAGAAAGGGAAAACCGATAGCACCAGAATTATCAACTAAATACTGACTAAGGAGATAAAAATGGCAGAGAGAGACGTCAGTGACCAGGCTTAGTTCCTAGCTGAAGTAGGTAAAACCCATTCTTAGCAGCAGTATGGGCTTATTTTCTGCAAAGGATGAACTTGTTGGTAATGCGGAAAACGCAGAAGAGTTCTGCTTCTGCCTAAGTACAGAACAGAAATTTACTGAGTATAATATAACATTCTCCAGTGTTGTTTTGAAAACGGAAACAGAGGGTAAAGTTTAGATGCTTTTAAAACATTAATTTATGGTGAAGAACTATAGGAATAGCTCTTCAGATCGTTATATTTCAGTGGGTCTTTGAAACTGAGGAAACCGCAAGGTCTAGATAAAAGCTAATATTGTGCCAATGTATTAAAAGAACCAACAGGAAGATCCAGGTGATTGGTGTCCTGCCAACCTGACGTTTGGAGGAAAATCATGTATTGGCTGGTAGCAAATTCTTCATTAATAAAGAATTAACTGTACTTATAGGGTCCATTAACATGAGCTTATGGGAGATGGGTCTTGTCGGCCGCTGCAATTCTGGCAGATACAGGGAAAGTTGAGCTGATGTTATTCAAATTCTGATAAGTGTTTCTCCTGGTACCGTAACGCTGAAGTGAAGTACGATGGGACAAAGCGAACGCATAAAACTGATCAAAACCTTGAGAAATCTCTAGGTGGCTGTGGGAAAATACTCAGTGTGTTCATTTGGGGGGAGTTCCCAAAGGGATTGGGTTATTTTATGTGTACTTTTTCCAGCAGCCCAGAAGAGCTTTAGAATTGCTGGTCACTTAGAGTTGCAAACCAAAGGCTGAAGGTGAGCGGTGGGTAATCAAGGAGACAGGCCGACCCTCGTTTACTTGGTGAGCTGCCCAGTGTTGGTGTGTTCCTCGATATTGGGCCTTGTGCTCCATGTGCTGCCACAAAAGGCAGGACTTTGGGACCTAGTGGAGTGGTTCCTGTTCTGTAGGCTATTTCTCATGATTTTGTGCCATGTGCTACGAATCGGGATTTGCTGCTTTCTGGGATTGAGGCACCTGCGGCCAGCGGATGTCCAGCATCCATGTCTGCAGTACTGTCGTTCAGAGAAGAGGCAGGTGAATGCCTGAAGAACTGGAAGCATTTTATGATGAATGGTTTGAGGGCTCTGTTCTTGGTCAAGTCACTCCTTTAGTGCGTCCTTCATTCCAGTTTGTCCCCTGTGTAGGTGTTTAAATAGAGATGGCTCTCTGCTCAGCTGGTCTGATGGACAGTAGGATCCAAATATTGAGACTGGACAAATTTGAACTAGCAATTGGGCTCAAATTTTTGGATGGAGGTCAGATTTCTTTTTCAAGCTTTGTTATCAAGTTATAAAATACAAGAAATCTTTTCCTAAGAAAAGCCCTTTAAGCTGCAGCTATTCTATCTGAAGTTGAAACTAGTTCAGGGAAGTCCAAGGACCTAAGTTATACAAAATGTCAGACTAAGAAGCAAGTTCCAAGTCTTTTGTTAGCACATGAGATAATTTTTTTAAATATTCATTTCATAGGCAGCTGCCAGCTTATTTTCCTTTGAGATCTGGTTAACCTAGTTTCTTCTCCTGCAGTGTCAATAGTAATGGAGTTAAGGCTTCAGTGGTACCAGGGATGTCGTTGCGACATTCAGCATTGTGGCTTCGTTATAGGACCGGTGAGGGAAGATGGTTTGCTGTGGAGAAGGAATCAAGCAACAAGCCCAGTGTGTGAGAGATGAGACACCCAGTGCTACTGCTGTGTCCCTTCTTTGCTTGCTGGCTTCCATGCTAGATCTAAATTTGGCCGTGGCAATCGCTACTTGATAGCATCTGGGATCTACCACTTGAGTCCAGAATGCTGTTGTGCTTGGTGCTGCACAACAGCGTGGCTTTAGCCTAGTAGGCAAGACAGAGTAGGTACCATGAGGACTGGCATGCCTTCAGTGACCCAGCAAAGCTAGGGGGAAACCTAGACGTTGGGATTCTCCTACTTGGCTCGACTGACTTCTGAAGTGCTTCAGGGCGGATTTAGCCTTGCATAGGTAGGCCAAAGTGCTCTGAGAATTTCTAGTGCTGTAGAAACCAGTGTAAAACAGAATTAAACATGGCAGGAAAGCTACAGTGGGAATGGGAAGAGGTGTCGCTTTTCCTTGTACTGCCTTAAGACATTTTGAGATCCCCTGGTAGGTGTGTTCGGAAGTACTTAGTGTGGTGCTGGTGGACATTGCCCCACTAACAGGGGGGAGAAGCTGGAACAGGAACTCATTGCTCCAAGTTGCAGCCAGGACTCTGCAAATATTCCCTATAACTGCTGCTTTGTTCGGTCTCCACCTCTGGTCTGATACTGGGATCGCAGGAATAAACAAGAAACATCTGGCCAACCTTTGCTTGTGTCTGTGCTGTACTGTCAGCTTCTCCAGAAGCTGCTTGTTCAGGTGCATCCTCTTACACGTGTGCTGCCCATCCAGAACATGCAGCTTCTGTGATATATAATATTAAAAAAAAAAAAAAAAAAAAACCTGCTTGAAAAGCTTGCTACTGCTTGGAGACTCGTTTTCTGATGTACCCGATTACTGCTACCTCAGCTGCATCTCCATAAAAATGCTGTTCTGTAGTAAGTTGTATCTCATGAGATGCCTTTTTTTTCCAAGGTGAGACTCCCGGCCTTGGCCGTTTGAACTTGGCTAGCTGAAGGACCATCATGGGAAGCACTCTGGCTTTACATGTTCCCTTTCCTGGCAGAAAGCTGTGGTTAAAACCCTCACTGTGGACTTCAGCCTCCTCTTGTATGAAAGGCTGCGTCCAAGCCGGTGGTTTTGCGCCTCCGTTGTAGCCACAGAGCAAACAGCAGCAGATGAAGTGGAGTGATGAGCACACCCAGTCTTTCTCCAACTTCTGAATATTTCAGATGTTTGCTTTCAACTGACATCAACTAAAAGGAACTTGGCAGTTTGTTTTAATAAACATGTATGCATCTTGAAGACATAGGGTTGTCTTAAGCGTAGGCCCGTAGGCATCTGGAATTAGTTTGGGAAGATGTATTTAATGCCTGGCTTTGGGCAGAGGTAAATGGGTTTTCCGCAGTCATCTGGCCTGATAGACACCAGGAGCATGAGCCCGGTCAGGTCTTGAGTACATCTCCTGCCTTTTTCTGGAGTGGCTAAACTACAACAAGCAGAAGAAACCGAGGAGTGTGTTGCATAATGAAGCTGCAGGAGACCAGGGATTAGAAAAACACTGAGACGCCTGGAAGTTTACCAGGATATGAGAGCTCCCATGATCCAAACGCTCCAGAAATTGTTCTGGAAACACTATAGTAATGAAAGCTCTTGCTTTCTGACATGGAGTAGCACTCAACACTGCGAGTTCAGAGGCTCCTGACCAGAGACAGGTCTTGCTTTCTATAGTCACTTAACCTCAGCACACTTGATTCTTGTATATGATGCTTCTCCTGTAGCTGCTGCTGCTGCACTCTCCTGTTATCCTTAGTGGTGGCTCTTTTCCCTTTATAAAGACTGGCTGCATGTCACAGGCTTGTTGAATTGCTCAGGTTGGACAAGACCTCAGGAGGTCATAATCCAAAGTCCTCGTAGCAGGATCAACGCTGAATTCAGACCAGGTTGCTCAGGGCTTTGTGCAGCTGGATCTTGAAAGCCTCCAAGGGCAGATCCTGCAGCCTTGCTGGGCCCCTGTTCCAGTGCTCGACTGTCCTCGTGGTGAAAAACTTTTCCTTGTGAAATATGAAACTACTTTCCATTCTCAGTCTGCCAGGGAGAAATGGCTCTTCGTATTAAATGGGAAAGACTCAAGGTTTGTATCAGTTCATATTTCTATGCAATAGATGTTTTTTCAGCACATAAATAAACCACTCATTCCCCATCTTCTACGTTCTTGCTCTGAGGAGGCAATCACTGGTAGAACATGGTGGTTGGGTATAATTTTTGTAACACAAAGTAAAACGTCTTCAGCTTCTGTTGCTGCTTTCCTTGCATGCTTTCACATCACCGGTTGTTTTCTCCGAGTTGGAATTCTGGTGTCCTTTAAGAAAAACGTGTAAAAATCTGTTGTACTTACGTCAGTCCCATCCAGCTCAGCCTCCTGGTAGGACGTGGATAAGTGGATAGCTTACTCCCTTCTGTACTCATGTAATTCCACTTGTGCTTTTTGGGTGCTGAGACTGTTGCTAGTCATGACTTCACTGATTTAGTGGCTATTTCCGTAAAGCATATGAGTTTTGATGATATGCTATAATCCTGATAACCTGAATATGAATAAATGTCACTACATACGCATAAGAGTTTTGCCAGTTAATTCTGTTTTTTCCAGGTTAGATGCAGGGATGGGGTATCGTGGGCTGTCGGCAAAAGAAGCCACAGGGAAGGGTGAGATGGGGTATGGGACTCAGTGCTTCCATATGAGAAGTCCAAGGAAAACTGTAAATTTTGAGTTTTAAAGTTAAGCAATATATCTGTATGCCAGTCTACATATTCCATCACATGATTCCCAAAGAGTTAAATGTAAATAGGAAGCCTGACTCTGAGATTATGGCAAAGAGCATGCATAAATTGTGGGGGAAGCCTTACAAGTCGGTACAAACTGCTGGGAACAGGACAGTGTGTTTCAGCGCTTGGGACTGTGTGCCTGCTGGGCATGGGCTGAGTTCAAGCCAGGAGCTGTGCCTGCATTTGAATAGCTCTGGAGGCTGAAAACATCTGGGGATTCAGCAGATTTGCCTCTTCTCACACTGATCGTATTGGCTGAGAGCAGGTGCTCAGCCAGATCTGGTCACGCTGGCCGATCGTCTTCTAGGTTGCCGCCTTGCTTCGAGGTGTTAACGTCCTTAATTCTCTGCCTTATGGTCAAGGAAATAAAACTGCAGCAGTGTGAGAAGACCTGTTTAAGAGATTAATACCCTCTCTGGTCCACCTTCCTGGCAACGAAATCAGGGTCTCCAGCATGGCCAATTCCTTGCTGCCACGACCTAAGCTTATTCTGCTAAATCTCTGCAGTTTTATGAAACTTCTACATCTTAAGCTAGGTCTCCTGGTTTGTGTTCCTCACACCCCATCTGCACAGCAGTAAAGGAAAAGTGGATGTGATTTTTCTTCATCTCGCTACAGGACCTCCATGTGCTGTGGTCTCTTTGGATGTCACCTTGGTAAAACTGCAAAGTGAGCTCAACTAGGTGCAGAGTAGCGTTTAGGGAACGACCTGGGAAAAGCCAGCATGCCGGTGATGGGGTGTTGAGTGATGCTTTGGAAGCTGCCCAAGTCGTCTGTCTGGGGGAGCTGGCTAACCTCCACGCCATGTGCTTCAGGATCCTTCGCTGGCTGACGAAATCCCAGCTCTGAAGTGTTTTCCAGGCCAATCTGTTCCCGCTGGAAACGAAGCGCAGACGCTCCAACTATTACTGTGGACTGGCCAGTATGTGCTGTATAAACAAAAGCGGGAACTGTTGTTGTGTGGCACTTCATCAGCGCTTGTTTTGCTCCTAGTCACAGCAAATAAAACTTGGCATCGAGTTACTTTCTCGCTTTGTCTTTCCGAAGAACAAACCCAGTTGTTAGCGACCGGAGAATGTTTGGAACGGGTTTTCGGGAGATTAGGCTGCAACCCAGCAGAGACATCCTCGCAGATCTGCAGATGCCGCAGCATAAGAATTCCTCCAAGTTCCCACCCTGAACAGCTATGCTTTGTGTTCAGATGAATACAGCTACAGTGAAGTAGGTTAAATAGCAGGGATCTGAGCGCAATTCAGCACAAACAGTGCTATCGGAGCAATTTATCTGGCTAATTTTAGTAAAATGTATTATTAAATGGATTAAAGTAATTAAACATGGTTATCATTAATAGCTTACCCGGTAACGTGCCCTGCCACAGGGCCCTTCTTATCTGTGACCTCACTGTGACAAATCTGGGCCCACCAAAGACGACGATTATCGTTGTACAGGCAGTGTGGCGGAGTTTTTTAACCTTTAGGGCAGCAGTAAGGTCAAAAGCCAGGGTTTACGTTTCAGAAGCATATGGCTTTGATGCTGCAGCAGGGAGTGAAGACTTTTGTAGTGTTGTCTTGAGTATAGGGTCAGTGCTTTTCGCTGAGTGCTGCCGAACCCCTCTTGGAGGAAGGCAGCGTTTCTCGGAGACACCATCCGTGTCGTAAAAAGAAAACCAAGAGCAGTTCTTGTGCACCAGCGGGAGCATGAGTTACCATGGGAGATGCGATGCTGGGGAGGATACGCTGCCGCTCTGCGCGTGGGGATCTGCAGCTCTGCCTTGCGGGACCACAGTGAAGCATCGGCTTCGCTCGGTAGCACATGGGGAGCGCTTTTCTCTGAGCTACGAGGGTGCCCGGCATCARGCACAGTTGGCAGTGTACTAAAAGCCTTGAACAGCTCAAACTGAATGAAAAAGCTGTGAGGTTTGAGGCCTCTGGGTTTTTTGCCTTTGTTTTAGCACCAAATTAGCAAAAAGCACTCTTATTTCTGTGCATGGCTGTAGCCCTTGTAGGATTTGGGGGAGGAGGAGGAACAAAACCAAAGCACTAGCAATATATCATTTTGAAACCAGTGTGTGGCTGTTGACAAATACCCGTGTAGTTGTGGTAATTGCGCAGCCCACCTTCAAACCCCAGAGAACAGGATTTAATGGCAGGTTTCTGCATTTTGCCCTGATTGGAAATAATGCAGCGAGTCCTCAGAAAAATTCTGATCCGTAGAGCTGTCAAGCACTAAATGTTTTATGTGCCCTGTCAATGCAGGCCGCTCTTTTGAGTAAGATGAACGCACAAAATCCGTAAACGGCTCAGGTCTGCTTCCCTCCAAAGCAAACATGGGTTTTAAGGGCACCGTCCTTATGAAACACCTACCTCTGCATTCCCTCGAGGAAGCTGCAGCCGCCTTGTGTCTGGAYGCTTGGTGAACATGTGAGTTTTAAGGTAGTCAGAACTGATGTACGTTAGCTTCTCCTCTCATGTCTTGCTCCAGAGGCCACAGAGCACCTCTTGGAGAGGAAAGCTTCATCGTTTYCTCTGCGTAGCTACAGAGGCTGGAGACTTCTTGCTTGACGGGAGCAAGATTGCAGCTTTCCCCACCCTGCTTTGGGACRAGGAAGGAGGGATACGTGGGAGAGAGTCCTTCTGGCTGCTGCTGTAGTCGCTTTTCCTTTCCTTCCCTGTAATAACTCAGCTGAGCTCGTGCTGCTCTGTGCAGCCTCYGGAGGTAGTGCCCATGGCAAGTCTTCTCCGCTCTTTTCTCCAGTCATCTGGCCAGATACCATCTTAAGTACTGGAGGAGCAAGGAGAARAAACCTCAAGTTTCTGTCTGGACTGGAAGGAGCCACAGAGAACTCCAGTCTTCGAAACGGGATTCTTGCCAGCAAGGTGCTTGGTGAAACGGGAAGGAAGGCCAAGGCACGAAACCGGGAGGGTGAAGCACACGGGCGCTGTTTGCATGTGCTGTCAAGCTTCCTGGGCTGCATCGTGTCGCACAACCTGGGCACTTTCCAGGGCACCGTGAGGTGATGCCACTGCTGGTTTCTCTTCCTTTCCTCCCTGTTGGAGTGGGCTGGGACAGCGTAGCTGCATATGGACTGCTTTGGATAGCGGAAGCGTGTGCCGTGCCGCTGGTTCTTAACGCACGGAGCACGGAGCAGTGCCTGCAGTGCTTGGAACAGAAGCGGGGAGGTCTTTGAGGTCTCCTGGCTTCTGCAGGAGTATCAGGCCGGTCTCTGGAAAACGCTGTCCTACGCAGGCGAAGCTTTACCCTTGCACCAGACAGTCCCACTGTAGCAGCGCAGCTGAACAGATGGTGCTGCAGCCTGATAATTCGAGGAATCTAGTCCCAACCACTGAATAATTGGTGTGGGGGAGAGCCACTTCCTTGCTGAGGACCAGATGGGTCTGCTGCACGCTCTTGGAGGGCATCGTGTTAATGTGAACGCTTAATGAGAGCTGGGTTTCTTCAGCCTGTGGAGAAGGCAAGGAGTGGATCTAATTGCCATCTTCACCTCCCTAATGGGCTTATAGTCAGGACGGGGCCAGGCTCTTCCCAGGGGCATGAAGTGAAAGGAGAGGCAACGGACGCAAGCTGAAGCGAGGGAGATGCTGAATTTAGTTGTTTATAAGCAAAGGTTTTTTTTTACCTGACAGAGGTCCAAAAGGTCATCTGGGGAGGYTGTGAGATCTCCATCCTTGGGCATTTTGGAACTGGACTGAAAAAGGCCCTGAGCAGGCTTATCTGGCTTCCAAGTTACCTGTGCTCTGAAGGTGGTTGGCCCAGGTGACTTCTTGAGGTTCCTTCTAGCTTAATCTATTACAAAATCAGGAAACATGCCCTATAACTTGTGATTGTAACCACTGTRCTGGAAGCTTTCTACCTCCCATATAGAATAAGAGGTTTTTTCAGTGGGGATTTTTTTTTTTGAAGAGGCACAGGATGATTGCAGTATCTCTTGCTGCAGCTTGCTGCATTCTTGTCCTTCTGCTTTTCTGCCCTGCTTTGCTCTAGTTGGGATATAGAGATTCCTTTTCTATTGCATACAGTCTGGGGTCTTTGGGAAGCTACTTTAATACAAATATCTACATTAATAACGGGGAGCAGCCTTCCTGCCYCTAACCAACCATCCAGGCCGAGCTTTGAGGACTGTCCTATAATTGTCACATTTGACTGGCAAAGGGTGGGGACCAGGGAACCTGAGGAATCTGCTGCTTCTGCCAGAGTTGTCTCTGGAAACAGCAAATGCTCTCTCGCCTGCCAAGTCCTTCTTTCCTGATGGGCTGCTAGATTCAGTTTTGGGTTTTGCTCTTTGCAGGGGTTTCCTTTTAGCAAGTTTGTTCTGAGGACTGGCGAAGCGTGAGAGCATTTCCTTTCATCATCACATCCAATTAATGTGATTTGTGTATAAAAATAACTCTTTTAGGTAAAATACTGTTTGTTGATATCCCGGGTTTCTTTCTCAAATTAATATGTCCAAGTTGCAGTCCACAGACTGGCAAAAAAAACCCCATTTTTATTTCTAGTCTTCTATTTTTAAAGCTTCAAGGTTATATAGGCCTGTCTTGCAATTGTTCAGTTTATCCTTAAGGTCAGCTGTTTTTCCCCTCAGCGCGATAAAGGAGAATGCAATTTTGCTCGCAGGCGTTGTTGTGCACACTTTATAAAAATTGCCTTTGTCATCTCGTCCAAGAGCGTGCTCGGAAAGTCTCCGAGAACGGCTGTTGTGTTTTGCTCTGACACTTTTTTGGTAGTTTACCTTTATGTAACAGCATAGTAATTTAGCGTGAGGCTGACAAAGAGCAGGGAGAAGCTTGGAAAACGTGGCGCAGGATACCCATGCTTTCTAGCTCGTTGCATAAAATGCAGTTTTCCTGTGCTGTGCTTAGTTATTTCCTCACCCAGGGGCTTTACGACGCAGCACGAGGAGGCGCGTGMGCTGGAGGTAGGAATCCAGGACTTTTTCTTACCATCCTTCTTCCAAGCAGGTTAAGCATGTTCTAAGTTGGCCTGTTTTTCTTGTGTGCATTCTTCATGTAAGAAATAACAAATTTGGTTTTCAGACTAAATGCTGGCAGGAGCTCGTGGTTACCTTGACTCTTCCTGGTGCCTTTGCCTCTCCTCTCCTGTGTGTGCACTGCATTGTGTTCTTAGATTATAAACCATTCTAGTGGGGGATTAAGTGTGTTTGAACAGCCTTTAAGACGTTGGAAGAAACGTACTCGCTCACCAGAGCCTTGGAGATGAGTATCCAAGGCGGATTCGGCCGTGCCTGTGCGACTGCCTTCAGGCAAGTTTGCGTTGTGTGTAAAATCAGAGGTTCCCTGCCGCTGAACTAGGTGCTTCACAGACCTGGTCCTACCGTCATTAGTACCTGTGTGAACCCTTTGGGCTCRAAAGTTGATACTTTCACTAGATGCATGGAAAATCACAGGACAGGATCATTTCTATAGGAAACTGCCTCAAAAGGCAACGTGTTTCTTCTCGCTGCCTGGGCCTTTCTGACTGGCCTAGCAGGGAAGCTCCTGTTTGCTGGAGTCCTKCTGCGGCTGCGTTAGTCCTAGCTGGCGTAAGGACAGCACTAAAGAGACCCCGATCTAGTAGCGTGGCTGCTGCCAGTGTCCGTAAAGGGCGTGCGATCAACAGGAGAATTTTATACCCAACACTTGAAACGCCAGGAATTTGCATCCCCTCCGGAGCAGGGGTGGTCCTGGGGGAAGGGCTGGGAAGGGATAACGTGAGGAATGACGGCTGGATGCTCGGGCTCGGCTGGGAAGGTGCGGGCCCGTCGTCCTGCCACGTTGGGGTGCGGGGGGGTCTAAATGGGGGGAACCTGCTCTCCTAACTCGCTTTCAGATCATACTGGCAGATTGAATGACAGATTTCACACCAACTGTGCCGAGCCATGGGATCCTGCGCCTGGGCACCAGGCAGGCTCCCGAAGTGATTTATAATGGTGGAGCATATGGCCGGGTTCAGCGCGGAGAGCAGGCGTTTCCCTTAGGTTGTGTCTGCTTTCCGCACGCGCTTGCGTTTGGGGGAACAAGTCACTCTCTTGGTTTTCTACCACTTGTTCTGGTAGCAAAATGGGGGGAAGGGGCTGGGCAGGTGGGCGATGAGGACAGAAACCCCCTCTGAGCATCCCGCTGATCCAGCGCACAGCTGTACGGTTGTTTCTGCACTCCTGGAAAAGGCGACGGTATTTTGCGTCGTGACAACCTGCGTGCAGCAGGCTCGCCGCTGCTCCGCTGAGTTTGTCTTCGCTCAATGAGACTGATGTCTAGGGCTGCCTTCTCGGGGCTTTGGAGTGATGAGAACTTCATGTTTTACGACATTATCTCCTAGTCCTATAAATATCACCGCATCACTGTCAGGAAGAGGGGGAGTGCTGCTTCCTAGTGTTTTCTCCCTATCGGAGTAGGACCAGGAGGTTATCTGATATTTAGAGGGGCGCAGGCTCTCCCTGTTAATATCTCTGCGCTGTAGAGAAAGGTCATCTYGTCTTACAGGCTCTAATTGCTTGAATCATCGCAGTGATCTTTAGGGTTGAACTGCGTGTCTGCAGGATGCAGCAGCTGAAACAGTTGAGCTGAGTTTCCGTCCTCGTTAGCTGATCGAGGCGGGCTGCAGTTTCCCGTGGATCGTCCCAAGTCACTGGCRCTCCTCGAAGCAGGTTCCCCCCGTTATCCCGAGCCCAGCCGCGATGGGAAGTCAAACACTGTCGGGAGCCCAACAAGACGCCAGTTGTGGCCTCAAAACGGGGGGAATCACCTGCTCTCGAGCAGCTGCGGTTTTCAGCCCCAGCCTGGGACTGCAGAAGCTCATATGCGAGTGATGGACTTGCCCTGGACAAAATTGCTCCAAATACCATCCTGGTGTGGCTCTTAAGCGTCTGCACCGAGGTCAGTCTGTAATCGTGGCGTGATCAAGGCAGGCGCCTGACCCTAGCCAAGCTGTGCCAACGTTTCATCTTAGTCTGGCGTGCCCGCAGGAGGGATGCTTATTTTTCTCCATATGTCAGATTTGTTGTTCGGGGCTCTCACAAGTCGGTCTTTTTCAGACCTTCAACTCCTTAAATACTTCAGGATCCAGCAGCACAGTGTGTGCTTTCAGACTCGCTTTCCGCAATTTGTATTAACGTTTAGCAGTTCTGTTAAAGCAACCTTTTTCAGGCAAACTGGAGTCGCGTCTTGCTACGCTCATCAGTGCTAAAGATGCAACTGGTAAGTGCCATTTCTTGTGGACTCTTCCTTGGCGTCCAGCGTTACCAAGCATTCCCCTTCTGCTCCCGGTGGGACTTGCCGGGGCTCTCCTGGGAAAGTACAAGCTTAGCGCACGGGGCAAACCTGGTGCATCGCAGCTGCAAGCGAAACGTTGGAGGGTCTGTATTTATCAGCTTGCAATCATGTGCCGTGGTCTGCGCTGACGTCTCAAAGCGAAGGCTGTAAGATGGAGTGGTATTAACGTTCGGCTCCGATTATTGCTTGAATTAGCAAAGAAAAAGCGGCTCAGCAGCGTGGGAAGCTTCACCGTCTTGGTGGAGCTTTTGTCCCTTTCCTGCTCCTTCCCAAGCGGGACAGCTTTGGGTCGCTTGCTCTTTGGGCTACGCCAGCTTTGCTGTGCTACTCTACGGCATGCTGAGCAGCGTAGTCAGGTGTTAAAAGCAGTGGATAACTGTTCCTCCTCATTTAAGGTCTGTCACGCTGTCGCTGTGGCCTGTCTGTCTGCTGTAGTATGACTTGCTGCCTTTCCCTTTCCTAAGGACGGTTTAGCAGTTTCTCCCTATCCCCCTCCAMGCTTGGGCGTTTTTCCAGGTAGGTTTTGCCTTGCTTCGTTTTGGAAGCGCTAAATGAAGCCTTGCTGCTTCGGGATTAGGTCAAATTGAAATTGCAGCTGCACGGAGGCAAGTTTTTCGCGCTGAA
Source organism: Casuarius casuarius (assembly GCA_003342895.1). NCBI lineage: Eukaryota > Metazoa > Chordata > Aves > Casuariiformes > Casuariidae > Casuarius > Casuarius casuarius. The sequence continues at coordinate 71,399 of PTFA01000529.1, forward strand.
CAGCTAAAAAAGTGCTGCGGGTGCTGCCTAGCGCCTTTGCAGCAGGCTGGACCGGCGGGGTTACGGGGGTCGGGAGCTGGCAGGGGTGAGCTGGCGCGCGGGAATCCTTGTCTGCTCCGCTCCCTCGCGGCCACCGGTCCATGGCCTGCTGCCAGGGCAGGAGCTCTTCCACTGCCCTTAATGCTGTTTTTCCAAAATGTGGTCTTCCCCCTTTAGGGAAGCGGATCCCGCTGCTCCCAGAGCTGCCTCCTGCACGGGCGTTTAAGGATGGCAGCTCCCAATCCGCCTTGCCCTGCCCATCTCGGAGCTTGTCCCTGTTTGTCTTTGAAACAAGGCTTTTCTCCCCCGTAAAAAAAGGAACCGGTGACTTTAGGGTGGCAGATCTTGCAGGGCACGAGCGTCGGCTCCTCCGCACGACGGGGCCTCTCCCCAGATCTGCAGCAGGCAGCTGTGGCTATATATATATATATATATGTATGTATATACATTAACATACTTGTGCTCTGCCTGCTCTGGGCTTTCTGCAAGGGAAACAGTGCAGCGGGCGCCCAGCCACGGGAATTTGGAAAAAAAATAGAATGCCTGCCAATATTTTTATAGACTTTACTGGCTGGGAGCTCAGCTTGGTGGTGTTTGATATACGGCCTCTGAGGTACTTGTTTTCGAGATCCCAGAAATTAAATGATGGCTCTTGAGACTCGCAGGATGCTTTTCGGGAGAAATGGTTTTGTCTGTGCAGCAAGTTTCTTCCTTCAGTTCTCATCGCTTCCGATTTTTCTTGAATTGTTGCAGGTTGTTGCTTGTTCATAGGCTTTTGGCGAATAGCTTGAAGTTCAAAGCGTTCGGCTCAATGTTTCCCACTTCCAATATTGCAGAGAGATTATTACTGTTAATAACATGCTAATCATCTTTCCTCAGAAGGTTTTGATTGGAAAAGCAAAATAAGATTTTTTTTTTTTTAAGAAGCATTAGAACCGGTGTTGGCAAGTCCCAGTGTTCGGATAATCTTCAGTCAGTTTAATTTTTAGAAACTTCAGTACTGAAAATTTGGGTTTGTGAACACAACACTGACATTAAAGTTGTACTAATGTCTGGGCCTGATTTGGGGAGACACATATGGCGTGTTCTTGCGGTGCCAGCACAGATGAAGACGCCATCCGAAACGATCCGTCTTCAAGGTGGAAACCATCTGTTGCGGTGGTGTCGGAACACGCAGCTCCCAGCAGCAGCCCCCGGCTCACCTCCGCGGCTCGGGCAGAGCTGCCGAGCGGGTCTGCCCCTTTCGGCGCTGCCCGCGAGCCCGGGCGCCGCGGGTATTGCTGGATGACTCACGCGGCGTTAAGAGAAGTCAGCGTAACGTGGATTGCTGATCGGAGAAGGATCCGGTTTGGCTGGAAGCACGTGTGGTCTTAGAGATTAAAAAAAAAGAAATGCAYGTTGGATCCTTCATGATAAACCTGTTGTCCTAGGCTGGTGTCTCTTGGGCGTTCAGCGAGGGTTTACGACAAATGGAAACGCAGACTCTCTTTGTTAAATAAAAAATTTTTATGAAGCAACACTCGATYGCTTTTGGGACGGGATCTTAGCTGCCCCTGGAGGACACGCTCGCTGCGTACCTGGTCGCTCTCCATGCTGGCGTTTCTGCCGAGTTGCGGGGGGCAGAAGCAGAAGCTTCTCACCATGCATATCCTGCAGCCCCTCTTTCCTCTCCAGCACCTTGTCCTGGTAGTGCCGCCCGCTCCTTGCCTCTCCAGCTCGTCCCATGGTGCCCTCTGCCACCCGAGTCCGTGAACGGGCAACGGCAGCAAGCGACTTGGCAGATGACTCGTTCGAGACTTGGGCTGAGCTCTCCAGTTCTCAGCAAGGCGGTCGCTTGGGTCCTTCTGCGCTCAGCCGCTCTCTGCTGTCTTTTAACRCAACCTGTTAAAAGTTGCTATCTTCACGAACTCGACCTCTCAAATTTGCTTGAAACAGGCCAACAGGMTAGAAAGTTATTAGCTGGTGCATTGACAGATACAGGATCCCATAAGCCTCGGGTGAAAATGCTGAGCCGCTTTGAGAAGCCGGAGGTCAGCCCTGCAAATTTGCTGCTTTCATGCAGATGCTCGATTCATCTCTGTCTATTCRTGTTATCTGCTTTCTGGCAGCTTTCTGGACTTTTTGGAGTTTAAAGGAGATAACGCATTGCTAACGCGCGGGCTGTGAAGTTTGGATTGGGAGCGTCAGGACTCGCCAGAAGGCGGTCGAACGGGCTCTGATAAGAGCGAAGGAAATCGGATACGTCCTGTCCTTTCCGTGAAGTTGTCCTTYGAAGCCGTGGGGTTTTTGCGTGCGAGCTGGTGTCTTATCCCTGTGTCCTCCAGGCTAGAAGCAACGTTAATGATTCCAAAGTCATCGATGTAAAACAGGCCATCGGACGGCAGGGAGGGAGGGGAGCTTCACCCTGCTCCAGCGCCAGCGTCTGCGGCAGAAAGGTCCTGTCCTGCAGCCTGCCCCGGGAAGGGACGTCGCTGCTCGTCCCCGTCGGTGGCACCGCTCCCAAGTTCCTCCTCACGACACAGCCGTAAAGCTCGTGGCTGCTGGAGAAAATCTAAGGTGCAGTTAAAAAGGTATTAATGTTAATTCTGAAGCGTGAGCTATGAAGAGAAACGCTTTGGCCCAAAATCCTCGCCTGCAAGGGCGGAGATGGTCCAAGTCAGATGGGGTTTGTCCACAAGGTACACCCGGGGGCTTCTTTCTGGCCCATAAGGGTATTCGTGTTGAACATCAGCACATCGTGAGGGTCTCTAAGCACGTGGACCAGCCGGCGAGTCCCTGCCGCACTGCCTCGGAGCAGGGCAGCGCCCGCGCCGCTCTCCCGGACAGGCTGAGCTCTCTTTGGAAATCCCAGGAAGGAGGACCAGTTCTCCAGGATCTCGGAGGAGACTTCGGCTGCTTCTTGGTCTTCCTCTCGGCTCAGCCCTGATAATTTCCCCCATCTGTCCAGTGTAAGCGGCTCCCAYTCCTCTGAACTGGATTAAGTTGGCAGTCTTAACCCATCCTGCCTCAGTCTCTCCCTTWCCGTGTGCCGTCAACGTGACCACAGGGCAAAACCATCCCCTCCTCCCCAGGCTGGTATCCTGCTGGGACAACAGCACCCAGAGGCTTGAGCCAAATGTCAGGGGCGAAGCAGAATGACCCTTTCCCCGAGTACCTTGCTGCTTCTGGCGCTCGGCAGCTTGGGGATTTCCTAACCTTGGAGGCTACATCTGGAGTATCCTATTTAACAGCTACCGATGGACTTGTCCTCCTTGAACTTGTCTACTTCTCTTTTGAACCTATTTATGTTTTTTGGCTTCATTGCGGAATAAATTCCGCAGTTTAATTATGTGCTATGAAAAGTAATTTCCTTTCGTTGTCCTTTAAACCTACTGCCTGATAACTACAGAGCAACCAATAAAACGCGTCCTGAGAAAATGAATAATTGCTTCCTATTCCCCGTCTTTGCATTACTCCCTTTCTGCTTTTTTTCTGAGTACGGTCTCTCACTGCAGCTAAAGCAGCGCTGAAGGGCGAGTCCTGCTGTCCCTCTTCTTTGGGCGCCTTGGGTGCTGCATGGCCTTAGATCAGCTCGCTGCTCTGCTGCAGAGGTGTCCGTCCGATGCAAGGGACGCGGTGGGAATTTGGGGCCAGAGGAGCGATACCCAGAGTTAGCCCAAATTAGGTATACTGGGAAACTGTACTTTCAGCAATGTCTTTGCCAATCTAAAATAATCTTTGGCTATACTTTACTCTCCTTTGGGACTTCTGCATTCCAGACTGTCCTGGTCGCCCTTCTCTGTACCCTTCCCTAGGTCTAGCATGTATTTTTAAGTGGGTCTAGCATGTATTTTTAAGTGAGATGACTACAGTGGCACAAGCACTCAATGTGAGCACTCAGCGGACTTGCACAGCGACGTGGCTTCTGTCCTGTTTTTCCTCTCCAGCAATTCCTCACACTTGAGATAGGGAAGGTGGCAACAGGGCAGCACTTCTGGAATCCAGGCTGGCTCTGAGCACCGCGTTACCACCTCCRTATGCAGATCCTAAACTCACGACCGGGTACCAGCTTGTTGCTATTCATTTCATCTATGAACTTTTAAAGCTTTTTTTCTGGCGTCTGTTTGGCGTAGCCTATTAATTCAATATTATTCCCAATAAAGAAAGACTTCAATGTGGGAGCATCCCTCATAGCTGAATTTAGTCTTTCTACTCTGGCCTTATCTTTGGCTGTTTCTTTCTCCCCCACGTCCAACGCGCCCGCTCACACACCAATTCCTAGTAGAATTCCTTTCTTGAAGCTTTAATTTTCTTTTACTGTCTCCATTTTAGTTTAGTTTCTATGGGAACAGAGAGACGATAGAAATGGAAACTACCTACTSTCATCTCGCTGCCAGGACATGTATGTTGTACATATAGCGAAGTATTTGGTTTGAGAGAGACCGAAGTTCAGGAGGCTGCTTGGATCCGTCTAGCAAAGTTGCGTTCGCGCTGGTTGGAGTGAGCGGGGCGGYTAGATCAGCCGGTGGGATGAAACGAGGTGATGTTTTACGCTGCTTTATCTACACTCGAAAGCAAAGAGCTGGGGAAGCCTCTGGGGGAGTGGGGCGGCCTGCTGCCTTTTTTGGGACTGCCTTTTTTAGTTCCTCGTTGCTAAGCCTGAGATCTGGGCTGAATCCTGGCCCAAATCTCAGTGCCTTTGATTCCCAGYGGAGCTGGGACATTCCAGCAGGGCTTTTTTTTTTTTTTCTGGTTTGGGAATATTGAGATGGTGTTTGGTTCACTGGAAAATGTCAGCGCTCTTCCTTCAGCCTCGGCTGCCGAGAGTCGCTGCGGGACCAGCTACCACGACGTGGGCGAGGAGTTATGTTTGAACCATCCTTTTGCCTGGCTGCTCTCTCTTGATCCGAGGGATGTACATGTTCCCTCTCCCCTCTGCCCCTGACGCAGGTATGCAGCATTAGCAGCAAATCTGGAATGAACSGCAAAACTTGGGTTTCTTCCTTGCGTTGGACTCCGTGTGTTTTACAGGCTTTTTCTCAGGCTGATTTCTTTTGCCCTGGTCCTTCGGTGCTCRAGCAGATCTTTGCAAAGAGGAACTCTGCAGTTCCCATAGTGATTGTAATATTAATATTTAAAAGTGGTGTTTCAGGTTCTCCAGCTCTCTCTTTCTGCAGCCTRTCAGAAAATGCAGGAGCTGGCAACAGCTGTCGTTACCGGTGTCAAACTGGCAAGGAGAGCTGGGAGGCTCGGTCCTGGGCGAAAGGACTGCTCCACGCTTGGCTCCTGAATGAGGGACGGTCTCGTTAGGAGCAAGTGGCTTAGGAGCCTCCTCGGAAAGCGTTGCAAGGGAGCAACAAGCCAGTTGCAAGCCAGCAGCAAGTGCGTGTCTAYGTATGTGTTACCCCATTTTAACCAGGGCTAGGAATTACTTAGTGTGTATAATTTAGCTTGCAAATTACATTTGAGTTGCAAATCTCATGTTGGTATCTACAGAAAGTAAAGCGCACCAGATGACTTAGGGGAAGTTTAGTGCAGACCCAGTAGGCTCTGCCGTACCATATTGCCGCTGCTTGCGCGTACCTCTTCCAGAGCAGCTGCGTGAGCAGGGATGTCTGAAACAGCATCTTCCAACCTGACTTGCCGGCGATTTGCATAGAGCCAAGCAATCCACGTGGTCCTGCCTCTTGTTTTCAGCTGCCAGATTCCCTTAAGACAACTAAAATATACCACGGTTTTCCATGCAAATGCTGTAGCTGTCACCAGGCTGTTCTGCCTTTGGATGGAAAGGGAGATGGATGCTGTGATGCAGCAGCCTGTTCGCAGAGAGTGTCTCACCCAGAGCTTTTCGTGCCCTCTCCCCTTCCTGGACCCGTTCTGGGCCCTGGTTGAGAGCTGCTGCTCCTCGTTCAGGCGAGGCAGCTCTCTAGCACGGCATGTCTCGTGGTCCTGGCAGGGCGGTTTTGTACACAGATAACATTAGTGCGTGGACGCTTTTGCTAAATCAGAGCCCAGAATCCTCCGCTTTTATCGCCCCGCTCCCTTATCGGTCTCCGTAAACAGCGTCGGAGAGGCTGCGGTCCTGGGGCGCTCGCCTTTCCCCTCCGAAAGCACCAGGTTGAAGTCTGGGCTCGCTGGGGAAGGCTTTTTTGGGCTCGTTTTCCTGGTCTTTTTTTCTGGTGCGAGTCACCATGGCTTGAATTGCCCTGCCAGAGACGGAGTGTGATTTCTTTTCTTTTCTTTTCCTTTCTTTTTTTTTTTAATTTCCGAACAGAGTAGGTGGTTGTTGTGCAACTCTGAGAAGTTATTTATACGTTTTTGCGCTGTGGCCCTATCTTGCAGTGTGCTCTCCTCCTCCAACACGTCTGTGGGTGGAGAACTGAAGTTACATTTCTTCCTGAAACATCGTTTTGTTCAGTTTCCTCCCAGAAGCGAAAGCTGTAGGTACCAAGCTAGGCTTAGGAGCCTGGGGGCAAGAGTTTCATCCTGTCTCTCACACCTTTCTTAGACATTGATCACTCTATTCTGGGACCCAGAAGTATCTTCTAGGGCAGTAATTCTCCAGCAATAGTGTGTAGCATGCTGGAGATTTGAGAGACCTGGGGTTTGTGGAGGTGGGAACGGGTGTAACCCATCGCGTCCTGCTGCTTGAGGAGCATCCCGCACGCTCTCCTTCGTACCGGCAGCCCCCCAGGGAGAGGGATGGAGAGCATCTCCGACCAGGACTCACCGCATCACCCTCAGCGGGAAGATTAATTTCTTTAGGAGTTGCTTCTGCAGCGTGATTCAGCCATACTCATCTGGTCACAGCTCTGAAAGCCCAGGTAGCGTGAGAGGAGGAGGAACGGCCCTGGGCTGGGAAGCCAAAGCGGGATGCTGAATAGCTGGAAGTTCAGGTGGCTCAGAGCGCTCCTTAGCTGAGCCTCCGTCGCGGCACTAATCGCTTAAAGCTTCCCCCAGAGCTGAAGCGGGGGGTACGTGTGTAATGGAAGGGGGCTGCTTCTCAGCAAGTCTCAGGACCTCTCGATGTACCTTCTGGCCCTCTCCAAAAGGCAAGAAGTAATTTGGGGCAGTTCTGCCCAGGTGTATGGGAGACTGAATATGACTGCAGCAGAAAGGCGCAATGCCCTGGAGAGCCAAAAGTTATCAGGGAACATCGTAGTGAAATATTCTGTTAACTTAGGGGCACATCTGCATGCTCAGTGTGGCTCATATCTAACTCTGAAAAAATTAAAAGCAACCTGCCTTCCAGTCTAATAAATACGAAATGTCTGGGGACCCTTTGAGCAGAATAGGCTCTGGCGCTTGTACGGGAGACTTCCTTAATGTTTCCCCCCGAAGCTCATAATCTAGTCTAAAAGATTATGGTAAATAAGTGGTACGGAAAAGAGTGATCAAATACCATGCGTATTTGTACCTCTTCTTTCTTTTTTTTTTTTTTTTAAATCTGAGAAATGGCATCTGTCCCTTAAACCGTAACTACCCTGGGTTTTAACTCGGTTGACTTCAGTAATGGTGGTGACTGGCAGCACAGTGAGATGATGGAAAAGGGATGTTTGAGATGTGCTGGCAAGAGCTGAATGGGCAAATACTCTCTTGGGAAGCGGCGTAAAGCCTCAGAGGAGACTCTCCTATCTAGGACCTGATTCTTGTATAAGAGCGTGGTTAGTCAGGCCAGTACTGGAAGACTGTAGAGAAAATATTCCTAAATGTCACCAGCTGCAAGCCCATGATGAGAAGACTTAGTTAAACCAGTGCTATAGGGCAAGATGACTGGATCTCTAGTGAGGGTCTTTCCTTAGTTGCTGGGTCTCCTGCTTGCACTGGTCTGCTGGGAGGCTAGGAGAGACTTCCCCCAGGAAAGGCCAGGAGGAGAAGGGTTAGTGCCAGTCCGACAAACTGGGCAGCACTGGAAATAGAGCAGTGATGCCATGACTGGGACCGTGTTGTGCGGTCACGACTGTCAGGAATACAGTTAGTCTGAGATTGCAGGAGCCCTGCATCTCAATCGGATCCTTACATTTGCTCTTAGTTCTTGCCTGCTTTTCCGGGTTTCGTAAATTAGCCTGGAATTTCCGGTGCTTTGCTTTTATGCTTTTTTCTTTTTTCCATGGTTCCTTTGTATCCCGCCTACTCAGATTAATTGGAAATGGCTTTTTATGCAAAAGAATATGGCTTTAATCAGGAAGTGCTATGGGCAGTCAGTAAACACTCGAGGACCTGGCTGCTTGCAAAAAGTTTGACATTTTGAGTTTTACTGATTGTATTCTGAGGGCTGATCTCCTGGAAAACCAGCTTCCTTTCTGAAAGCCACCTCTGAGGTACCAAAGCTGCAAGTTTAGGAAACAGTTTCTGTGTAATTGACTCTTTTTTAAACCGAGATCAGTCATCCAAAAGCAGTGTTTTGATTCCGTGAAGCAGACAGTGCACAGTTTTTGATCTTGTTAGATGCCTAAAGCAGGTAAGGTGAGAATAGTCACCTGTAGCTGTACTTATCAACCGTTTCTGCATCACTTCAAGCTTTACCATGTAGTTTATGCTGCTACTTTTTGGACTAGGTGAAATCTCTGGATGTTGAGGGTTGGTCTTAATCTACCCCTGAGCTAGACCACGTGTTATGGTGCAAATGAACTGGGAGACCTGTGGGTTTTTCTGGCCAATGGTTAGCTGCATATCTCCTGTATTTTTTAAAATCTGTATCGGTGCTGACACATAGTTTGAAGATATTTCAGGCTGCTGTAGCTCAGTGGGTAGCTGCCAGCAGGGAAGGACTCAAGAGGAAACGCTCTAGCCAGAATCCAGGACCTGCCTCTCCTGAAGCCGAGCCGAGACAGTCGGTGGCTTTGGTTCTCCAAGGATCTGTCACAGGTGCTGAGGGACCTGCAGAGCTTCACGTCCACGCTCCCTGCTCCAGGCACGGTTGTGGGTGCTGCATAACAAAATAGCAAGCGTTACGCTAAGATCAGAATGCTCTTTGGGTGTCAGCGATGTTCTTGGGACTGCGTACAAGCCTCGTACTTCTTTATAAATGGGAGAGCCACTCTGCAGCTGCAGTAGCGACATCCCCGTAAGCACGTGGGGAGACGGGGGGACATGCCAGCACTCAAGACCCAACCTGATACTCCGGCTCCTCCTGGCCTTGATCTGTAACTACATAAATCTACATAAATCCCCTAAAACTTGCAGCTCTTAAAGATCTGGAAAGAAACCTAGCATGTGACTGCCAGCAGCATGCGTCCCCTGCTAGGCAATAGCTATTTTGGGACAGCGGGAGAAAACAGAGACCTCTGCTCTGTTCTGACATGCCGGAATCTGCAGCAATTTCAGCAAGGGGGAGAGTGCTGACAAGGCAGACACTGAACTCTGAAGCCACCTCAGGAAATAATAAGCTTGTATATCAAAGCGAATCTGTTGTATGTTGGCCTGAGTCTTTGCTCATCTCTTTCAGATAAAAACCAACACGGGAAAGCGTGCTGGAGCAGGCAGGAGCCCTGCGCTGCGTGCAGTAATGCTGCGTTCCTTTGACGGGGAAGGGATTTGACTTCGGGGGCAATGTCAGGGGAAGGTTACCGGGCTTACGCTGCGAAGATTAGACGTTATATAACTCGCGCAGTGCCCGTCACCGGGAATAGCGTTACGGCACGGCGTGCATGACGAGGCTGTCAGGAGATGTTAATAAGCGTTGTTTTCCGGGCGGCGGGTGGTCTGCTTGCACCGCGGGCTCCGTCGCGGCGGAGCGGGGACCGCGCTCCAAGGCGAGCGGGATGCTGGACCTTGCGGCTCCAAACAGAGAAGCAAAACTTCCATTCGGTAGGAATTGGCAGGCAAACACAGCCGCGATGCTAGCTGTGAGGCCCTCCTGCTGGCTAATGCGTTCATGATTTCCGGGGATGATAAGACTTCAGTGAACTTATTAGCATGAAAAAGCAACAAAAAGTCCATTTTTTACACAGGCTGTGGCCAGTTGGTATTGTTTTCCCCAAAACTGCAAAAGCATCRTTAACAAAAGCAGATTATTTGCGAATAGAAGAAGCTCCTAAGGCCAAGCAAACACAAAGCACTTCTCTGGATGTTTTTTGTGGCGTTTTTTCCCTGCGTTGCTTAGCRGTTTACAGGCTAGCATTTAGAGTGATCCAGAGACTGCATGACGCCTACGGACTGATGGGGGCAYGAGGAGCGACGGGGCGATGCTGGGRAACGGGGAGGGGGGACAGACGGGTGGCTTTTGAGCCCTTTCGTCACATATCTTGCAGTGAAGTGTTGTGTCCCTCGCGCAGCAAGGGCTGGATCCCACCCATACCTCGCCGCAGAGCACATCCAGCCCATCCTGCCCGGTTCGCTCCTCCATGCAGCCGCACACAAGCTTGCGTGGAGGGGACGGTGCGAGGAACGGAGCGAGGAGGAGTCTCGGATGATCRTTTTGTGGACTCCTTAGACAGCTGTTAGTTCTCCTGAGGTCGCAGGCTGGTGCCCATGGACTGAGAGCTGCAGAGCGTGGATCCACCTGGATCTGCCRGTGGGCAGACGGCTCCCGGAGATGGGCAGAGCTCGGGCCCTGTCAYCGCTCACGGTTTCTGCATCTTGCTCGCATGAATGAGTTGTGCTCTTGGAGGCCACGCTTTTCTCTTACATCTTAGGGCCCATAACATTAGAGCCTGCGCTCATCAGAGGTGCTGGGGCAATTGCTGCCTTGAACTCAACGCTTTAGAAAAGAAAGCAGTGTTTTGTGTTTGATACTCGGGCGTCTCTGTCCTAGGGTAGAGTTGGGTCTCTYTGAATGTCTGAGCATAAAGTGTAGGATGGATTGAGGTTAAGCTGAAGGGTTGCAAGGGTAACTGGAGGATTTTGCAGATCATGTCCATATTCCTTGGTTTTAATGCTAACAGCAGAGAAAGCAGTGAGTTTCCTACCTGCCTTTGTAGAATGAGGAAACGATGACATTTTCTGGTTTGGTTCTGACTTYGTGAACTTCTAACRAGGGTAGAGCTTGCAAAGATCTTCYAGATCTTGCAAAACTGTGGTTCTCACTTCTAATGTGCATTCGATGGTCTGTAGCAAAACTGCGTGGAACGGAGAAGGGGAAAAGCAGTTGTGAGGGAAAGAGCCCCGAAGAGAAACCTATTGGGGATGCAATAAGAACACTAGAAAAAAACAAAAGATTGTTGAGGGAGGTAAAGATGGGAGAAATTCAAAGGATGGAAGTTGCTACTTTCACAGGCTTAGTATGTTTTAATTAAAAGGCAGGAGAAATAGTTTACTGAGCTTGAAAGACCTTGATTAGAGCTGCCCCTTTCACACGGTACAGAGGTACCCTGTTAGCAGTGGTTTCTTGAGCAATTAATGGCTGATTTCATAGCACCAAAAATTTGGTCACTTCCCAAGAGATGCAGCTTCTGGGCTTAGACACGCTTAAATTACTACACGCAACTGCTCTTTTAGCCCCCTGCGCGTGCACGGGTGTTTGACCGAGTCAAGCATGGTTGGGGAGGAACGTGCCCCATTTCGGGGGCTCGTCCGTCTGCGTGGCTGCCTCGGCGTGCTGCTTCCCCAGGTTATACGCTCCCGCTTGGCACGYGCCTGTAAGCAGGTAGCTCCTGCTTGGTGGGAACGACTGGGATTTTTGGGGAGCTCCAACCTGCTCAAAGCTTTTTCGCCAGCTCCAGCTGCCCTAGCGAAAAGCTCCGTGCCTTTGGTAGCCTACCCTGATTTTTTAAGCTCCATGCATCTGTCAGGCCAGTTAGTGAAGAACTATTACACCTTTCAGTTTAATGATGTATTTCTGTAAAGATGCTCGTTGGCACTGAAATTACTAGTGCAGAAACAAGCCCTAGCTCCCAAACACTTTGATATTCTGCTAGCTATTCTCTGCCCAAAGTTAATACCGTTTTATTGCTGATGCTCAGCAATTCTATATCTGTTCCTTTCCCGTACTCATCAGCTTGTGCTTTCTAAGCTTTGACACCTAGGAACCACATTTTTCTGGTAGCTAAAACAATTTTTTTAAATAAAACACTCCTGTAGAATAACGTGTGCGTGATAAACCAAATGGTCCTGCTCAGAATCAGTGTTTAAGAATTGAATCAATGTAGAATAAGTGGGTTTTTTCCTTTTTTTCAATTCCAAGGATGGGAGCGAGATTGGAGTGCTCGCCGCCTTGGTCTCCGATGCTGAGCAAAGCTGACGCCGCTTGATCCTTCYGAGCGTAGCTGCTCCTGGTCGGAGGGGTGGTGGTGTTGGAGGGGTGACAAGAGGTGCAACAGGCGAATGCACAACAGTCGTACCCTCCGCTGAGCCCTCAGCCGGGGGGAAAATGGTGCTTGTAAAGGGAGTCTGCTCAAAAAATTGACCTGTTCAAAAGGGGGAAAAAAACCCTCAAGCTTCTTTGCCCTGGAGTTATACGTTGAGGCTGTTGCTGTGGGCCGTTTCTTCCCAACGCGACGTGTGCACCTGGAATCAATGGAGGCTCCTGACCCCATTACGCTCTCCTAGGGAAAGATGCTTGCGTTGCTRTTTTTTCCCCTTGTAACCGTAGTTATCAATACATTTCAAGTCATTTTAAGTGTAAAATACTTTGAAATTTAAGCTTCCAGTAATTGGATCGGCTCGTTGCGTAATTGCTGCGGTGTCATGAGGGATATGGAAAAAAGCTTCCTGAAATGCCGTCTGGATGAGGCCGGAGCAGTGTCGAGCCGGGGGTCAGTTAGCAAAGAAAACTCGCATTGACTCCTTGCTTTCTGAAGCCACGTTAACCTACCAATATGAATCCTGGCTCTCTAAAGCCCCGCTGATATCACGCTGCGCGCACGGTCCGAGTGCTGGTGCAGCTCGCCAGGGTCTCCCCGCCATGGGCTCCTTCTCGCTCTGCACCTTGCTTCGCTGGCTYCTGATGCTCCAGCGGCCTTTCCTAGGAGATGGCACCATCATGCATTAAATACGCAGCAACTGAGGCCATGATGGTTAACTTGGCAGGGTGCACGGGGAAAATAGCTTAAACGGGGGGTCTGAGGRCCTGGCCACCAAGGCGTCCCCGTGGCTCGCCGCTGCCAGCGTTTCTACAGCAGCAAGACAACACGGGCGCTTGTCTTCTTGCGGCTTCCTCCATGCGTCTCTGCTCCTGTATCCCTCTCCGGYGTTAAAATGAGTCCATGCAAGGCTGGGTTCATCTTGGCTGCCTTTGGACGTCTCAAAGTACGGATGGCCGATCCGAGCGTCAGTCGGGCTGCTCTCCTGGGTGGTGGGGAAGGCGGGCTTTGGGGGGGTCCCCAGCACCATGGGGACCTTTCCTTTAGGGTGCCCAGCTTGCCAGGCAACACTGCAAACCTGAGCATCCCAATGGACCCTTCGCTGCGATACATCCGTTATAAATTCCCTTAACCAAAGGGCGGTAAGGTGTGCACTGTCCCAGGGGCCACACTCAAGCAGCTACTGAAATTTAGGTTACTGCATGGCGCGTTGCTTTGGCTACTGGAGCCTGTCTTCCTGCTACAGAGCAAAGTGGGTTTTGGCTGATACAGTAAATGATGACAGTAGCCCTGGGCTGAGCCTGCTCTCGGCATGCAGATTAGCTCTGCTACGTTTGCTAGACGGCAGCAGCACGTTGCACACGTACCTGCAATCCTCCCTGCTGTCGTTCTGTGTTCGCCGCTAAGGCGTTGGAGCACTCTGCGCGGCCCCTCTTCTAGGCACCCGAGCGGTGCTCAAATACGCCGGAAAGCCCAATTCTAGCCCTGAGGTTGCACATGGATTCCCTCCAGAAACATGAAGCACTGATGTTTTTTCCAAAAGCTCAAGACGGTGGCTGGAGCAAGACCTGCTGCCCGTACCGTGAAGCCTGCGTTTGCTTAGGGTGCAGCCACGCAGCCGGGTGCATGGGCGATGGTTACGGTAGTTTTTTGTTTCAGCGTAAGAGGTAATAAGATCAAGGTAATTTTTAGTCACTAAAGGGCAAATGAGAAGAATCTGTGGGAGGAGGAGGAGGAGCGTTTTGTTACCAAGCAGCTTTCAGCTTTTCGGAGAGGTTCAAAACCAAAAGGTAGCTCGTGCTTTTTAGAAGGCGAGACCGGTCCCGGGAAAAGAAATCGGCCCTGGATGGCCCCTCGGACGTGTGCGTTTTGGTGGCCTTTCAGGCAGATCATACAGTTGCGTTGCAATTGTTGCTCTCAGATCTCTGCCTTTCTTGGAGGCTTTTTGCTGCTCTCCTTTCTGCTGCCCATGGCCAGCCCTACTACAGCGAAGGGCTGYGGGAGGTGGCCCTCGGCTATTGATCTGTTGTTTCGCCAAGGTGCGACGTATTGAGCTGTGTAAGTTGATTAATAGCCCCAGTAAATTAAAAGACTGGGGAGAACGGAGAACTGTTAAAGCTAAAATCCGTCTTCTCTAAAGGCAGGGAAAATAATAACGTCGAGAGAGAGAACCTGTAGCCCAGGCACTTCCCAGCGTTATTAGCCTGATAATTCACTGTGAAGACCAAGAGGAAATTAAGGGCTCTACAACAAAAGGTCTTATATTTTCTTAATATACTAACTTTTTCCCTTAATGTGCTGCAGGCTTTTATCCTGTCTGGTTTTAGTCCAGCTGCTTTACTGATGGTCTCGTTCTGCAGGGTCAGAATAGACCTGCATCTTTTCCAAGCCACGTGGGACTATTTTTGCTTCTCTGGGATAGGTGTGGAGCTCATGTGCTTTCATTTCATCGTTGAGGGACCCTGGGCTGACCCCGGTGTCCTTCCAGCTCTCTTTCAGCTATGGACAACCTATCCTATATGGACAGCTATGCACAGGTCGTCCAGGTGCTCCTGGGCTGCGTAGGGCAGAAATTTCCAATCTGAGATTGGAAATTTTAAAAGGGTCTGAGTTTAGTCCCTGTGTCTTGGGAAAGGGGTGTCTAGTATCTCTGGGCTCTGCTGGACTGGGCTCATGGAAGGTTTTTGTTCCTCCTTTGACATAGATGGCACAGTATCTTCCTGGTGGGTGGATATGACCCTCTGCTGAAACTGCTGCCTTTATCCTGTGAAGATTATTTTAAACTAAGGTGGTAAAAGATAAGTGTTAAAACTGGAAGCCGAACACTGATGTCAATCTAGGGCCAAAATCATTTAAATTAAAAATGCTGTATCAGAGGGCCACCTTTGAACAGGAATTAAAGCATTCAATATTCTATGGAAATGTAAGAAAAGATCATTTAACTCTGCAAAGCTTGAATTGGCCTCCGGCTTCCCTGTCATGCTGCATTAAGAATGCTTGTTAGCTTTTAGTCTTGCTTAATGAGACAAGGTACGGCAATGTATTTACACTTTTCTGAATCACAGAATGGTTGAGGTTGGCAGGGACCTTTGGAGATCATCTAGTCCAACCCCCTGCTCAAGCAGGGTCACCCAGAGCACGTTGACCAGGACTCTGTTCAGACAGTTTTTGACCATCTCCAAGGATGGAGACTCCACCACCTCTCTGGGCAACCTGTTCCAGTGCTCTGTCACCTTTGTAGTAAAGAAACTTTTCCGTATGTTTGGACAGAGCTTCCTGTATTTCAGATTGTGCCCGTTGTCTCTCATCCCATCGCTGGGCATCACTGGGAAGAGCCTGGCCCCATCCCCTTTACACCCTCCCTTCAGATACTTGTACATGTTGATCAGATCCCCCCAGGCTTCTCTTCTCCAGGCTGAACAGCCCCAGCTCCCTCAGCCCTTTCTCATAGCAGAGATGCTCCAGTCCCTTCAGCATCTTCGCAGCCCTCCGCTGCACTCGCTCCAGTAGCTCCATGTCTCTCTTGTACTGGGGAGCCCAGCACTGGACCCAGCACTGCAGATGTGCCCTCACCAGGGCTGAGTAGAGGGGCAGGATCATCTCCCCTGACCTGCTGGCAATGCTCTTCCTAATGCACCCAGGACACCATTGGCCTTCTTGGCCACAAGGGCACCTTGCTGGCTCATGGTCACCTTGTTGTCCCCCAGGACCCCCAGGTCCTTCTCTGCAGAGCTGCTTTCCAGCAGGTCACCCCTAGCCTGTCCTGGTGCCTGGGGTTATTCCTCCAGTGCCAGTACTTTTAGTCTCTATTTTGCAGAAAGGCCTTAACTGCAGCTTTTTTCCGTATGTCAAGCAGAGATGGACGTGTTTTCTCAGTTTAGATTTGTTTGCCCAAAGCTGGGAACCTTTGGCACTTGAAAAGCTTGCTCCTTTTCTTTCAGTCCAGCGATTTAGATCAAGCTGGAAGATGAGATCTGCCAACCCAGAAGAGCCGAAGGGCGTAGTGCCAGCCTTTCAGAGGGATTCAGCTGCCTCGAGGCAGATAAGTGGCCCCCTAGGACTTTTTTTTTTGAAGCACTTGAGCAAGTTAGGCATTTCTGAAAATCCCACAGGAGACTCGTTCGGAGTGAAAGCTGGTTAGATATGATGGGTCAGTTTTCTGACTAAACGCGTCAATTTTAAATGCCGTATAGTTTGATCAGCTTCACTTAGGCAGCACACTGAAGGGTTTTTTCTGTATCTATTTCTGAACCTTTCTTAAAAGCTTTCTGACTTGTAAATGCAGCTGAGGACAAATTTCAAGTAAGAGATACTTAGTTAAACAGAATGTCTCCTGTAGCTTTCTACGTATGCCCACGCAAAAATTAAGAATTTGAGTAAAATGTGATTGGCAGTTCAGCTGTCTAAGTCTTGAGCACAGTCTGGATTAGCGGAAGGGAACACCTGCTTTGTTTGGGGTAATCCGAAACGTGGGTTAACTCCCATTGTCTGCAGCGTTCCTCAGGATTACGACTTCCTTAAATCCTCTTTCGCATTTCTAAAATCAGTTTCCCGCGTTGTGATGGAAATATCCCCCTTTGCTGTGTTTCTGCGGTGCGGCCTTCTGCCGAGCCGGGCCAGTGAGTTTGGCTCATGGTCGCCCACCCATCCCTCGCCCTCTCCCCCGGGAAGGGGCGAACGGCAGGTTAACCCATCCTTTCGGCTCCGTACTTTGGTGGGGAACTCAATTTCCTACGTAGACACCAACACGAGGCTGAGGCACACCAACACATGCTGGTGTAGACACCAACATGAGGGGAGCCCGGTGCCTCCACCGTGAGCTGGGCTAGACCCGCGAGGAAGACGGCTGTCCCCCGTTCAGCTCGCCTCGTGAGCGCTCGGGCTGGCGGTAGACGTTGAAGTCGCATCCTGGAAGGCGGAAGGGAGGTTGAAACCATCATCTGCAGCTCTTGAACGGGCAAATGCTGCCGGAGCTGGTTGTCTGGGCCACGGCGCAGGGCTGTGGCGTTCTGTTGCACGGAAAGTGAGTTCGTCTCCAGGTTGGTGCCTCTGGCTGGGTTCTGTCCGTCGGGTTTTTTGCCTCCCCCTTACCCTTCACCACTACTTTTAAGTACTGACGTGATGGCGAATGAGCTGCAGGCGGGTCTGTGCCCTGGAGAGCTGTTATGAGACGCGGTGGGCTTGCAGTCGGAAGCGGTGAGCTGGTGCGCATGCTGTGAACTGAAACTCGGGAAGGTATTTTAGCTGGCTTGCAGATCTGCAAGCTGGAAGCTGCAATTTGGGGACTGGTTTGCAGACCTTTGCAAATGCACGTTTAGTGTGAGTAGTGCTGTGGGGCTCATAGCGTGCAGGCATGCACGGGGGAGGAAGCAACTGTTGTCTGTCCCCTCCCAAACCCTGTCTTCTCCATCCTGCCTTCCCAGATGACGCGTGTGCTCACTGCAGGCATCTAAGTCTCCTTCTGTTTGTTCTCCCTCAGGCTGGAATGGGTGGAAATCATAGAGCCTCGAACGCGGGAGCGCATGTACGCCAACCTCATCACGGGGGAGTGCGTGTGGGACCCGCCTGCGGGAGTCCGGATCAAGCGCACCAACGAGAACCAGTGGTGGGAGCTCTTCGACCCCAACACCTCCCGCTTCTACTACTACAATGCCACCACGCAGCGGACGGTGTGGCACCGGCCGCAGAACTGCGACATCATTCCTCTGGCCAAGCTGCAGACCCTGAAGCAGAACACGGAGTCGCCGAGGGCCTCCACGGAGAACAGCCCCGGGAGGAGCAGTAATGTCAGCAGGGAGGGCAGCACCAGCTCCTCCTTGGAGCAGGAGCTGGAGGGCAGCGAGAAGGCACAGGACCAGACGAGGTCGAGCCGTCAGTCAACTCAGTATGCGGTGGTGAAAGAAGAAACAGAAAGGTAAAAGCAGAGCTGGCTCTGCCAGCACATCTCAGGCACGGGCACATGCAACTCAGCTCAGTGATGGGGCAGCTGCAATAAATTGGCACGGTGCAAGTACAGATGCTCTGATGTGCTTCCACTATTATGGAAGAGCAGATACTGGAGCTCCTGTCCTGCAGCTCTTTATCAAGAAAAGGTATTTTAGGGGTGACTCCTCTAGCTAGATTATGAATGGGGTCTCTGCACAAGGTCGGAGAGAGTGAGATTGCTTATCTATAAAGCAATCACTGACAGGAGGAAGAGGTATAAGCCCCTTTGAAAGGTCTTCCTCCTTGTTAGGGGCGCTTAGATGCTCTCCTAAAAGATCCATGGGAGAACGAATTTCTTGGCCTCTGAAATACCTGTTTTTTACAAAGTGGCACAGTTTTAAATAATGCCCTTGGATGAGATTCCTCCCTGAATCTCCTTAACAAGGCAGTATGATTCTTGCTGCAACCAGGAGTTGTCCCGTTGGTCTGGGGAGCTTCTAGGAGAAGCTTCAAACTGAACAGTGAGTCAGTGCCCAGTGTCTAAGGTCCAGTTGTAAAAGGATGCGAACAACATACTGACACATCCATATTGCTGCTCTGCGTGCTTTGTTTCATGCTGTTAGGGCTTGCAAGCTGCAAATCGGTTGGTTCATTACTTAATATATTTTTATTTTCTTAAAAAATAACTCTTAAAATGTTTATAAACCTTCTTTCTATGCGTCAGTCTGAACAGTATCACTTGGAAATGATCAGCAGATAAATTTCTGCTTGTGACTGGTTCTGCTTCCTGAGAGCTCCCGTGCAGAAGCTGCAGCGGGGTGATCTCACTGCCGTGCAGGGCCGGGAACAGGAACTCCCGGCTCGTGTGAGACCTCAGATCTGTGCCCGTGTGCGTGTTTAGCCCGTTTGTGGGACGAGGGTAAGCTTGATCTGATAGAGTCCTTGGAGATCCTCTGATAGCGATGCTGAGCATGTGGACGGCGTACTTCCGTGCAAAGCAGGTGCTTTTTGGAGAGAGAGCCACTTTTGATGTTCAACCAGATGGATGCTGGGTGAGCTGCCTGGGGAGCTTCCACGGTAGACAGACGCCACTGCCTGCCGTGGTCAGACCTAGGGGGGTCTGTTCAGGGTGTGCTGCTGCCTATTGCATGGTGGCCCCCGTCTTTGCGTGCCCGTCCCCAATGCTGCCGAGCCCTCGCCCGCTGCAGGCAGCAGCCTGCCCTTCCCCGCCTGTCACCCTTCCCTCTCGCTTGTGCCCTCAAGTAACATCATCCACTGGAGGCCACTTGTGCAGGCTGCATCTGGCAACCCATAAATTCTCAACTGCTGTTTCTGTGCGGAATGTGCTGATTCCCTCCAGAATGGGAACATTTTTTCAAACTAAACTGCCAGCTTCCAGAATAGCCATAATTCTTCCCCCTCTCTGCACTTGTTTCATTTAATTGCAGCTGAGAAGACGACTGTATTTCTCCCTCCCCCTTTGCGCTGGGCACTGCGTGGATATGGTAGAAGAATCCCTTTCTTGAAGAGTTTCAGTAATAAGACCCAATGGACTCCAGACCTGGATCATAGAGTGTAGCTGCCGGGTTTTGGGTTGTCCAATCAATATTTGCATCCTTCCTTTCCATCACTCTCAAACTGCTTGTCCTTTCTCGGGAGGCCCTTTCGCCACTCTGGCTTGCCCACGCGCTATGTGAGCGTGCCCTGCTCTGTGAGCCAGATCTCCTGTCCCTCTCCTCTCCTCTCCTCTCCTCCCCTCCCTGTGTCGAACGCTTTCCCTGTGCAGATCTGTAACGCTGCTCTGCTGCCCTAGACCTCTGCAGCCCGTCCAGGTGTGCTTCCTCCATGCCTTCTGAATTGCCCAATTCCCTGTTCTTCCATCCAGCCGAGCGCTGCTGAGCTTGCAAGCATTTGGTTGCCTTCTAATATATTCTTACTTTCCTCTCAGGCTTTGCCATTTGTGGCTTTACTCCATGTGCGTGTGTCCTTCTGCTAGCCGTGTGGATGGTGCCATAAAAATGAAGTGCTGCCTGTCCGGTGCCTTTCGGCTGTTCCTTGTCCTTGCTCTCCTCGGAGCTGTGGGAGAGCAGGTCCCATCTCCTGGTGCTTGAGTTTGGATCAGCAAGGAAAGCTGCCCTGGGCATAGGGAATCGCAGTTGCTGTTTCACGACATGTCTCCCTCGGGAGAGTGCTCAGTCTTTCGGCAGGATGGCCAGGCTCAGGGACTCCATTTCTCTCGTGGGTATTTATTCTTGTGGCTTCCATCTTTGCTGCCGCGAGTGCCGGGGAGATGCTTTCCACCTCGCTCTGTTGGGGATGGCTGATAGCTCATCTCACAGCTGGCGAATGGAGACAGGGCAAGCGAGCTGTTCGGTGTGTTGGAGCAGGGAGGCCTGGTTCCCAGTCCTCGAACTGGAGTGGTCCCAATTAACCACGGGAACATTGTTTTTTCTCTCTCTCTTTCTTTTTTAACCCCATCACTAAGTCTTCTCTGGGTCTCACAGCAGCTTCATGAGGAACCTTGATATCAGTGATAGCGTAGTCCTTGCTGCCAGCGTGGGTTGTAGCTCCGAGCGTGCCCTGCTACACCTGCTCTGGAGCTCCAGGCAACTCGGTCCTGTTCCACCCAGGCTGCTCTTTCCATGAAGCTGTGCCTAGTTCCTTTCCTGCCTGTGTAACTGCAGCTCCTGCAAAGCTTTGAGTGAAGTGGGAGCTTGTTCCTGCGGTAGCCAGAAGGGTTAACTGGGACTGAACGGATGGATTTTGATCTTCATGCAGATGGTGCTGTGCTTTGCTGCAAGAACATGTGCGTGCTCAGTGGCTTCCTGGAAGAAGAGGGAAGAATCATTTTCTATTTTAGCTTTAGTACCCAGGGTTTGTCACTTCTCTCTTTGGATTTTCTACCAGTGTACTGGGCTGCGGAAGCTAGCTTGGACATTGCAGTTCACTAAGCCTCTGTTCTCCATCCACACGTTCTCTCTCCTTTTCCCGTGCTTTGGATATCCAGACACATTACGGGATACAAAGCTTCTGGGAGGGGTGTGAGGAGCGAGGACCACACCAGGACTCACACATAGAAAGGCTTAGCCTGTAGAAGCCTTATGCTGGCTTTGCTAACGGACGAGAACAAGCAAACTGTGGGGTGGGTTCGCTCCTGGCTGCCTGCCACCATTCGCGACGGGTTTGGGAATGTTCCCAGCAGCTGAAGTGCTCTCAACAGCACACGCATCCAGGCTCCAGCACTACGGCTCGGTGGTCTGTCTTCATCCCTGCAGAGTCTTCTTGAGGCTGTGGGACTTGGAGGGTGGCAGTGGTGGCTTTCTTCGGTTATGTGAACTGGTCAGGGCTCTGGAATAGAGGCCGTGATTCCTGGGTTTCAGTGCATCCCCCTCGATATGGAAGTCTTGGTGCGCTTGACCAAGTGGCTGAAGGCGGGCTGTAGGCATTACCACGTCCTCTGGATTCGCGGGAGCTCTGCTGGGCTCTGTAGGGCTGGGAGGCTGCATCTCCTTTCTGTCTGTGGCAGTTCTTAGTCTTGGCCTTGTTGGGAGACAGTACAAAGATGCTACATCATCTGGGGTTGAAGTGAGGCGTTGTGCTGTAGGCAACACCTCTTGCAGTTGTACGGCTGTACCAAGTACTAAATCGAAGAAATTCGATGTTCCAGTTCAGAAGGGCAGGATGGGAAGGTGTAAGCGTGTTCAGTGTCCATCTGACTTCTGAAAATCTGAGATGTGACCTGTGAGATGGGGAACTGCTCTGCCCATCTCTATGGGTTGGGAACGTGAGGGCGTCCTGCATGGTGAGCATGAACGGGGTTCTCGCTGACGGCTCCCCCAAGCCACTCTGGTCTGCTTCAGAGATGTTTGGGTCACTGGCCTAGCTGGGTCCTTCCACTTCTCTAAGGTCACAGCAAGGTGCTCTCTCCCAGATTTGCTTTTTTGGTGAAATCCTGGTGGCCTGGTGATAGAGCCCATGCTTCAAGGCTACATTTTCGTACAGCGCTGGGACAACTGCAGATGAGCCGTGGGATAACACATGTGTGGCAGCAGGGCCATGGCATGCCATGGTGTGGCCAGGACTTACCTCCTAGCTTAAAAAAAACAAAAACAAAAACAAAAACGAATCCCAGATGCCACTAGAGGGAGCAAATATTCTTGTTCAAGCGGGCAATTTCCACCTGGCTCCCTGCAGGTGACACAAGAAGCTGGTCCTGTCCCTTCAGCTCAGCAAAACCCATGTCAGCATCCCATCCTGGCAGAAGTGCACTCATGTCTGGAAAACACGTTCCCTCGCCGACCTCCTCTCTTGAGGACATGCTGAAGGGCCCGAAAAGCTCTGCTGGGACCGCAGGGGTCACTGGGACCTGTTAAGGGACAGATTTCCTGAACCACAGGTAACCCTGGGAGGGGGCGAGGATGCTGCTTGACACGATGGTGGAGGACGTGGTTTGCTCCTGCTGCCACCCATCTCCCCAGCTCCTGCTGTGGCACCAGGGACCTCTGGCTGGAGGAGCTGCCTCATTTCCACCAGAGCTTGTATAGTTTTTGCCGCAGCTGACTCAGGTGCCGTGGATCGAACCTGGCAGATGCAGCATTTCTAGCAGGAGTCGGGGGGATGTGAAGATACAGGAACGTTGTTATAGTGCACACACAAGTGTAACGCGGGCAGGAATCAGCAGCGAAATGGTTAAACGTGCTTGGCAGCACATCAGTGGCTGGGAGAAGTCGCTCGGAAGTGCGGAGCGCACGGAGCGGGGCTGGGGTTTTCAGGCGCTCCGCGCTGCCGCATCCAGCTGCTGGATGTGCCGTGCCAGGGGAGCTGCTCCAGCAGCCCGGGATCGCTTCGGGGCTTGCCGACTGCTCCATCTGATGCAACATGGAAATGGGGGTGCAGCAAAGAGTGCTTCTGCATCGGAAACTCGATTTTCCGAGCAACGAGAGCTAGGACCCACATGGGATGTGGCAGTGAGGGCTTTGTAGCAGCATCGGCCTCATTCGGCGCAGAGGCAGGGTGCTGCTTGGAGCTGAGGAAACCCGCGGCCGGAGAGGCTGGAGGAAGCTCCTGCAGGGCTGGGGCTGTGGTGTGGTGGAGCATGGATGGCTGGATAGATTTTTATCCAGCTCTGATTTCCAGGTTTCTTCAGTGAAGCGCAGATAAGGAAGGAGGGCTTACTATGCTCGTCTGTGCAAAAGCTTCCAGTGACGCAGAGATTTCATCTCTAGAAGTGGCTGACGCTCGCGGGCCCAGCACGGACAAGCTAAACATGAGCTGTGCAAATTAAAAATTGATTTTTGATTGTGGCGATAGCGGCTGCAAAGGGCAGAGCTAGTTCAGGCGTTTGTGCCTCGAGCTCCCCAGCTTCTCAGCTCGCTGCTTCTCACTGTTGGCTTCTGACCACTAGCAACGTAGAGGAACGAGATGAGAAAATATGTATTTATATACAACATACTTGTTCTGTGCCTGCCTGAGCCGTGAAACGTAGCAAGGCTGCTTCAGACGTAGGACGTTATAGAACGGAAAAACCAGCAATTGGTTGTGGGAGCTTAGAAATATCTGAAGACATGGAAGCTGCTGCCGAAGGAGGCAGTAAGTGCTGTGCCTGTTCTACCGGAGGCACGAAGAGGAGGCAGCTCAGACAGGAGCTTCTGCTTCTCGGTGACCTATAGGCGAAGAAAAGCCTATGGATGTCGCGTGGCCTGTTCGGAGTGGCGGCGATGTCTGCGGAGCTAGAGAGGGGTTAGGAAGCGTTGCGCGGGATTTCTGCGGTGAAGCTTTCCTTCCGAGTGTAAGTGGTTAAAATCAGGCTCCGTTATTCAAAGATGGTTTTGAGCATTATGATCTTTAGTTATGCAGATATCTAAATATTTAGATCAAGATTATCATGGGATTCCATATATGGGCTTAAATAGTCTCTGACTCGTTAGCAACTTTTTCTTTTTTTTTTAATTTACAGCCTCGCGTTTTGCTTGTAAGCATTAAAGCACACACCGCCATGAACATCCTCCTGCTCCTCAGGGTGGGCTGAGGCAAGACGTTTAGTGACTGTGGGCAAGAGCATGACCTCGTGTGAGCCCTCCAGGCCCCCTCAGCCCTGCTTTCTGCGACTTCTCCGGTGTGGTGGTGGCTTTGACCTCGTGGGCTTATAAACGCCAGCCTCAAGGCTGATGATCGTGGGCAGCGAGGTGGAGGCCACACTACTCTTTCCATTTCTTGCTCTGTTTTAGTCTTCCTCGAGGCAGCGTGCCAGTTGTCCCCTTGCTGTAGGAGTGACCTTAGCGGACTGACCCGTGTGCGAGCTGCTCTCTGGGGCGACCCTTTGTGCACGGTGGAGAGCAGCTAATGAAGTGCTCGGAGAAGGTCTCAGCGCGGCAAAGCCCGCGGCGTGCTGCTGGAGGGCTTGCTGGGCGCCGGGGGGTTGCGACCATTGCTGGAAGTGCCAATCTCGGGGTGACCCCAGGGCTGGGGTGAGCTGTGCTGCCCACAAATAGCTAGAGAGGGACCCTGCGCTGAGGCTGATGCCTGCAATACCAGGTGGGGCGACTGTCCAGGGTCATCTCTGCAGTTGTATTTCTGGGTGTTTCTCGGCAGTGCCTCCCATTTTCTGCAACAAAACCGAGGCAACGGGATGGGCTGGGAGTTAGGGGAGCAGACCGGCAGGGCGAGGTGGAGGCAGGTTTGGTGGGGCTGCCTCCAGACCCTCCTGCACCCCGCATGGTGGATGGTTTGCTACCTGCTTGCTAATAAACAGCAGCTCTGGAAGGAGCTGACCTTCCAGCTCCACCGAGGAAGAGCGCTGAGTGCGGGATTTTGCCGAGGAACGGGCATGGGGCAGCGTGCCTACACGCCGAGCAGTGCTGCCGTGCGCCTGCACGGGAGGCCGCATGCAGCAAACACAGGCAGGGAGGAGGGAACGAATGCAAAGGACATGGCCAAGGCCAGCAGCAAGTGTGGGGGCACCATCTGAAACACTTCTTCAATAAGCTCATCTTCTGCATTGCCGCCTTACAGGGCCAATGAGGTGATCATAAATGTAACGCTGTTGAGCACATCAGCATCGGCTGCACGATTGCAAAGCAAAGGGGAATGGAGCCGCAGCACTAACGACCCCGAGACACGAAGGAGACGTCTGTGTCCTGAGCATCACTTCATGAATTGGAGATAACGACGGCAAACACTTCGTTTACAGAACCCCTCGCGTCCTTGCCTTGCCGGGCCCAGGGACCGATGGCCATGGCAGGGCAGAGAGCAGGAGGCTCTACATGCTTGTGGAAGTG
The DNA here is from genome assembly GCA_003342895.1 of Casuarius casuarius. Classification (NCBI taxonomy): domain Eukaryota; kingdom Metazoa; phylum Chordata; class Aves; order Casuariiformes; family Casuariidae; genus Casuarius; species Casuarius casuarius. The sequence goes on from PTFA01000529.1 coordinate 96,861, forward strand.
CTGCGAGGGCAGCAAGCCAACAGCACAGCAAGAGGAGCGCAGGACTCGGGAGTGCATGGACCCTTGCGTCCAGGGAATTTTTGCCACTGTCGGCCCCTTCATCCCCGGGGAATTTGCTGTTGCCAAGCAAGCTAGACTTGCATTTCTTCCATTGCTTTAGTGAAACAGGATTTGCACGTAGCTATAATCAGCAGCTGGATTCAACTTGGGAGACAGTGTGGTAGGAAGCTTTGCTGCGCTGGGTCAACTTGGCGATCTGGCTTCTACTAACCTTCAGGCTCTCGATAGCAGGCTTGTCTCGGTGGTCAGCGATGGTAGAGCGCTTCCCAGGCGGATTTTCTTGCTTATGCTGTCTTGCCCTAGACTTCACCTTGCTTGTCTTAAAATGGTGCCTTTTCTGGGAAGCGTAACGTGGTAGCCGCGAAATCTCAGAGCAGGTCGCGCTCGGCGCTTGGATTAGGTTTTATGTCAGCTCACTGGTTTTTTGCATCCTGTCTGAAAGTGTCTGTGGTTACTAGTCCATGCCACGTCTTCCCGTCGTGGCCGAGCACTTCTCTGCCAGGTTGCTCTAAACCCTTGGAGAAGGCTTCTGCAGGGGGCAGAGAGGACGCTTGCTCCGAGGAGCTCGTGCAGTTATCACGGAGGATTCGGCCAAGCCTTGAGCAGGCGGCGTCGCTGCTCTTGCTTCACTGGGGACAAGTGACAAGCCCGCGCTCGACCGACACGCAGGACATGTTCTCTGACCCATCGGGAGAGCTTTCTTGGACCACCACGCACAACTCCTCGAATGGGGTGTCTTTCACTGAAGGTCTGTCTGCTGGGAAATCGTGCCCAGGTTGCTTCTGAAGACTCGCGCTTTTCTCGTGGGTCTTCCCCAAGCTATGAAGACTGGCGTGATACTGGAGAAGATAAAACACACTTAAATCTTACTGTATTAAGTGTAGCCGAGCTGAAATAGCTGAGGGGTATTCCCTTGTGAACCGATTCCTGAGACGCTTCGGAGCTGTCTGGGGCCGGGCCGTGATGCTAACGGGCTCTGTCAGGTGTCTCGGGGAGGGCAGGGCACGGCTCCGCGGCTGGACCGCGCTGCTTTGCAAAACAGACTCCGCTCCCTCATGCGGACAGCAGCCATTTTCTTCCTGCAGAGCCCCAAATGGCAACTCTGAGATTAGAAAGGTGGCTTAAACCTCAAATTAAAGGAAATGCATGTTTGGCTTGTCGGGGGAAGCTGTTTCCTGTGCCTCAAGTGAACGGCAGAATAACCAGTTTTGCTCACAGTTCTCTCCATTCGTATTCTTTTCTGAAGGCATCGTGAAGACCCGCCGTGCCAGGCTCGGAGCGCAGGTGGGTCAATGACATAAGCGTCTCCGCAGCATCTGCTGCGCAGGGATTTTCCAGGTCTTTGCAGAGATTCTCGGTCCTCCGCAGAAACAAGCCCGTGCTTTGAAGAGGAACCGAGGGACGGTGCTGGGTCACTGCAGCAGGTCACGCGTGGGACCTGCAGCAACGAGCAGCTCTCCAAGATCTTCCTGCCCAGCGTCTTGCCTCCAACAGTAGTTTAATGCATGAAATTCAGAGTTCAGCTTTCTTCGTCTGACCAGCGCGAAGGAAGTCGGCGGTGCGGAGGGTTGTTACGGCTGTCCTGAAAATGCGTGTTGTGGTATTTACAACTGGCTGATTAGTCGAGGGACCGTCACTGCGGATGCCACGTAGGGCTTTGATTTTCCTGGCCGGATGGCAGCTCCGTGTTTGGTGGCAGGTCAGTTTGTGAGGGCGGTGCTGGCGGGGGCTGTGTGCAGCCTCTCCCTTTCCCTCCGAGCGCTTGGGCTTTGCCCTGGCCTTTCAGAGCTTGTCTCCTGCCGACCCCGCATGCGACGCCGCGGGCGCTGAGCCTGCGGAGAGGAGCGCGGCGGGACCAGCTCCAGCGTTCGTTCGTGCTGCTCCCGCTGACGGACCCACGTGCTGGGGACTTCCCTCCGGGCAGAGGTGTGGAGGGCACCGCAAAACATGCATCATGCCAGGAATGCTGCTTTGGTGTTTCCGAAATTAGCACAAAAAAAAAAAAAAAAAAAAAAAAAAAGGCTCTGTACCTTGTTGTCTTCTCCCTCTGGTGGCACCTAGGCCTAGAAGATCCTCTGCAAACAGCCAAGGTGACCTCTGTAAATTCAGACCTCTCCTCTGAATGTCTGCAGTGGATGGGCTCCTTCTCAAGCAGCACATTTGCTGCCCTCGTGGCGTGCCCAGGAGCGGGCGTCTCGTTGCACAGACAGCATCCGAGAGCTGGAACAGCAGCGCCCTGCAGCTAAAACAAAAAATTGGTACGGGTTAAGTCCCCTAAGTGGTTAAGCTGCAGTCTGGAGACCGTCGCTGCTGGGCTTGAGGAGAGGGGGAGGCTCGTTAACTTGCAGGCAGCAACGTAATATCGGCGTCTAGAAGCCAAAGCTGAAACGGGTAAATATTTAATGCTGAGATAACTAACCGTGAAAAGAGTTTACCAAGGGATCTGCTAGATCCTCTGACATCCGTATTGACTCGCTCCCCTCTAAAACGCGTTCCTGGCCGAGTCGCGAGGTAAAGGCCCGGAGACAGGACCTCCTGGGTGAAATCCCTGCTCTGTTGCAGGAACAAAACATTTGGAGGAGCTTCCTGAAGCATGGAGTCTGCTCCCCAGATGCTGTCAGTGCATCATGCAATGTGTGTTAGACCGATCAGCATCGGCCCTAAATAGCTGCATCTTCCCTCCCGTTGCTGAGGGCAGAAGAGTGAGGCCCAGGACCTGGCTGCTGGCTGGTCACCAGCGCTGCTGGGGTGACGTGCCGTCACAGCACATCACTTTAAATTCTTTTCTTTCTGGTGTTTTATCCACAGGGTGTCTTGGGAGAGAGCGTTTGTGAGTACAGCCCGTGGGCAGAGCGGGAGGTCAGGGGGGACCAAGCTCCCTTGTGGCTTGACGTCCACGAATGCAGACGTTGGGGCTGGCGTCCCTCGGAGCAGGTTCACAGGAGTCACTCTCGTTGCTACAGGAACGCTGCCAGCTTGGGGAGGGGAGCGTTTGAGGAAACCGTAGGTATCCCTGCAGCTCTGCCGTTGCCTCGGCCGCGTACGGGGAGCAGCAGGAGCACGGGTGGCGAGCAGCGCTGTGCCGAGGAGCGCCCGCGACCGACGGGCAGGTTTGCTCATCAGCGCAGTGCATATTTGCTTTGCTCTCCTTTTAGTTCCTGTCCCTTCGGGTTTCTAGGCTACTGAAAGCAACATGTAGGCTGTGACGCAGGAAAAGGCTTTGGAGCTCCATGCTTGAACTCTCGTCCTACCTGCGCTGCTGGTTTCTCAGATCTGCCCCAGTGGATTGCGTTGTCCCCAGCGTTCCCCGTTCCGGCTGACGATACGGCCGATCGCCTCCCAGGGCTGCTCCTAACCTCGCGTTTGTCCAGGGCATTTGTGGAGTGAAGAACAACATGCCTTATTTTGCTCTGTCCCTTTTTTTCCATTTTTTGCTTTCCGTCGGACATGCTCGACTTGCATAATAAAAGGCTTCGTGTCCCCAGGACATGAGATAGTCCCGCAAAGACAGCCAGGTGAGTAGAGCTGCAGCTCAAGCTCCTTTTTCCACCTGTTCCTTCAAGGCAGCCAGGCAGCCTCCAGGCAGCCCATTTCAAGCAGCTGAATCAGTCACAGCTGAGCTGTTTCTGAGATTCCCTAATTAGCGATTAGCACGTTACCCCTCAGCTTCATATTCCTCTCTTGGTTCCATGAGCTCCTCACCAGCGCTCCTAAATGCACTGTGCAGTGAGCCTCAAAAGCCTCGTCAGGCGTAATTTTGAGCAGGAGGCTTATCGGAGCCGCCGAGCTATCTCAGGTAGGAGGAGAGGTAGCCAGCTTCGTCTGGGCGCCTCGGCGGCAGGGTGGGAACGGGCTTTCGGGCTGTAATTAAAGCTGAGCGCTCTCTGCGTGAAGTCGCTTTCCAGGTCGCGTGTCTTTCCCCGTCGCTGTCATGTGCTGCAAGCAGATTGCATGGTCCACGGAGCTTGCCCACAAAGCAGAGCTCCCAGGAGCAGCTCCCAGATTAACTGTTTCCCAGAGTCTTTTGTCATGGATTATCCTGTGGTGTGGCCTTAACTGGGATGGGACCATTCCCACCCATGTCGTGACAAAAGTGAGGCTCCATCTTGCTCTCTCCATACGAGAGCAGGACTCTCACGTGCAGACGCCTGGCATAGCCGTGAATTTCTCCTAATGAGCATAGATGGTTGAAGGGAAAAACCTCCAGATCCTTGTAGCTGGTGGTACCAGTTCTCCATATCGAAGCAACAGCTTGGTTTCCGAGATGTCGTGTTCAGAATCGCCAGCTTTCATGGCCACCATCACCTACTTTGCACTGCTGGAAGCAACTGGTGGGGAGCAGAATTATGCCGTGGACCACATTTTCTGCTCCACAAAGTGTGTTTTTGATGGCTTGTCTCTGACTGAGACTTTCCAGCTGGAGATCGCTTCAAAATGGTGTTTGTGTGGCTGTATGGAGCTATCGACACAGTTTTTGTGCCTTTATTTACCTTTCTCACAGCCCCGCAGGTAGCTCCTCAGCCCTCGGAGATGCACGAAGCGCAGCGTGCAGGCTGCTGTCCGTGGAGATTTGTGGGGTGAGGAGATGGACCCAAATGATACAACTTTCTCTCCTTTTGCAGTCTAATAGACAATAATCTGCTTCAATTCGTCCTCTGCTCCAAGTCTTGGCAGTGTTTTTGCTTTGCAGATCAGGATGGGCAGAGCAAAGGAGAAACTGCTGGATGCCGAATGACGGTTATAAATCTTAGGAACTTTCAGAACTGTCAGCTTGTTTCCTTTAACTCAGAATCTCTTTTTTTCATCTTGTTCTGAGGCATTTAGGACTTCCAGTTTTCAAAACCACAGCTGCTATAGTAGTAATAATTTTAAAAAATTGCATCTCTCCCACTTGCTTCCCCAAGCAGAAGTCTGATCTTAAAATGTAGGACCATGAAATCCCTGAAATCTACCATGGACTTTACTAATGCTTTTTTTTTTTTAACACAGTAAGATGTGACACTGGTTTGGTGTATGGACCCATCTTTGTCACTCCTCCTGTCCGACCTTCCATGTCAGCCGCTGTAATATTCCTTTAAAAACGAGTGCATCCGTGCACACTCTTGTTCTCTGCAGGCCCGCGAGTGGGGAGCACAACTGACAAACGTGTTCCTGTTTGGTGGAAGACGGTCGGATGCCAAGCAGGGATTTTTGCGGAGAGAACAGTGCGGCAATCAGATGGCTTTTCTAGCCGTCACTTTCCAGATGGCTTTTCAGATAAAGGGACCACAAAAAAATGATGAGTGTGTGTTGAAAAAAATATTGTATGAGTCCTGGACCTCTTATTTTGAGGCGTGTAATAAAGGCCGAGCAAGAGGGGTTTCTTGGGCAGCAGAGGAAGGTCTGTGCAGTTGCCGTGCCAGTGAGCAGGGGGTCGCTCCCCGCTGTCGCCTGGCCTGGGAAGCTGCGATGGGGGTTGCAGTTTTAAAAGGAGCATGGCAATAAATTGGGTTAACCTGCATTTCTTTGCAACTGCTGCACGCTCACAGGCCAGGAGACTATCTCAGCTGGCTTCGTTTGGCTTCAGTTTTCTTTTCTCATCGCGATTGCCTCGGGCTAATAGCATCTCAAGGCTTAACCTTCCTCCTCATGCCTTTCCCAAATACTTTGTGGAAAAATGTCTGTATCTGGCACTTCTTCCCCATGGGCTCTGAGCCCGGGTGGAAGAGGAACGAGGGGAAGGAGGGCTCTGTGCACGGCCTATTTCTTTTTAATATTCTTCCCTTGAATTCTCTGCTGCCCGTGCAAAGACCGGATGCAGGATTAGATGGATGTTTGTCTAACGCAGCAAAGCGCTTACGTAGATTGTCAACCCCCAAATACAGTTTACATAACTGCAAAGAAAACCATCGTTAAACTTTTATTAGAAGCAGTGGCTGTAATTAAGGGTATGAAGGCTTGCGGTCCGGTGATTAGAACAGAGGATTAGGCCCTGGGATTTCACTTCTATTCCTGGCTTTGCCATTGAGCTGTGCTATTTCAGTCAAGTCACTTTCCCTTGTTTTAAAAATAAAAGCAACACTGTTCTCTTGGAGCCATTGTGAAATGGTGACGCTTCCTATTTTAGGGGGAAAAAAAACATGCTTAAATTTTTTAACAAATTTGTTAGGTGTGTATTCTGTTATTGATGCTTTCAGTGCAAGGTTTGAATTAGTTTGGTTTTATTCAGGTGCAGCAAGTTGAGTACTCTGCGAATCTCTCGTAAAAGCAAATAGGGAAATACTGGCAGGTCGCTGGGTAAATACATCGCTGGAGATCTGCAGCGAGGGCTCGACTTGCACTCGTGATGACGAGCGCGACGCTGCTCCTGGAAAAGCGGTGCGTGGTGGAGCATCCCGTGGGCCTGCCAGGGCTCCTGGGTGCCTCCAGCAGCCAGGGAAGGAAAGCGCAGTTGGCCTCTGCCGTCCAGGCCTCGCTAAAGGCGAGGCACGTCTCCAGGTGTGCTGCTCCTCCAGGTGTGCTGCTCCTCCAGATGTGCTGCTCCTCTTACCGTGCAGATGCAGCTGTTGACACGTCTTCCTTGCTTGGAAGCACTCGGTGTCTGGCGTCACCGCTGTTCCTTGCGCTCTCTGCAGCTCTTGAGGTTGGCCACTCCTTGGTGGACCTGCCGAGGGCTCTGCCGGCGCCGCGAGTGCCCGGGCCGAGGGAGCTCACCGCGCACRGGCTCCGTGCGTGCGAGGAGGCGAAGCAGCCCAGCCGCACGCCGGCAGCACCGAACGGCAAACGTCGGGGGCGGTTAGCAGCATCTGCTGGGTTTCGGTAGCGCGTTGGAAACCTCACCCCGGCGTCGGTTTTAATCATTGTCATGGAAGACATTTGGCAGTTGGTTTGGGAATCTGGCTCCGGYGTAATTAGTCCCATGCAGGATCCCATTAGTCAAATAGGAGATTAGTGCAGTGTCCGGGGAGCTGGGCCTGGACCGTGTCCGTGGGTGGGGTGGGCAGAGGATGGGAGCCCGAGGGTGCCCTCACCTCGAAGCCTTTAAACGTGTTTATTTTTTCCCTTTGCTAAGCTGTTATGATTTCCCTGGYAGGGCAGTGTAGGTCTCAGGAGTGACCGTCAGGCTCTGAGCACCCTCAAGCTCTTTACATACGTGGCGAGGGCACAGGTTGCACTGGCCTTTAGTCAGTCAAGCTCTTAATCGTGYACTTGCCTGAGGCTGGGGTGAGCCCCGTGGCTGGAAGCCCCCCCGCAGGCCTGGTACCGGGCAGGTAACGTGGGCTGGAGCCTCTTCTGCTGGGAGCCTTAGGCTTGTCCGTGCACGGAGGGATTCTGGGATAGCTCCCGTTCGGGTGCCCGAAAGTCAGATTTCCGAGCTGCACCCCTGAGGCTGCCTTGAGGAGCGATGGAGATCTGAAGTTAGTGGGGAGGTCTCTTTACCCCGAAATATGAGGGCCTTGTTGATTTTTATTGTCTCTGAAAGTGGACTAAAGCGTTACAAGGCTTCCTTATCCTGGCATAAGGAATCACACCGGCAGTTATTGAGGAATAGCCATTTTATTTTTGTCGCATCTTGATCTAATGCGAAGCTGTCTATGATGTGGTGCAGCCCTAGAAGTCACAGGACGGGGGGTAAGTGGTGGGGTGAAACGTGCTGGGCAGATCCTGCAGGGCAGCCGGTGTGCTGGGAGGTTATGTCTTGGCATATTTTGGAATAATTTCATCATTTGCATAAATGTGAGGACATTCAGAGCTGATTTAAATTCATTTTTGGTGCATCAGTTAAACCACATTAAACACCTGTTTGACTGCCATAACTCAAAAATTGCTCTTAGTTTGGTTTAGTTGAATCACTTCAGGGCAAATTCAGAAACTAAATTACAGCCATTTTAATTTTAGAGGGAGGTTGGGTTGCCTGTGATGAAACAAATAGGCCTAGAAAGCTAAATATATTAACATAACTACATCGTTGGGCAATTTAAACAGGACTAGGGTTAGATATAGAGCCTTTGGCCTGCTTAGCCTTCTGGCAGAAGCATCGTTGACTGTCCTTTGGTTCTTGATAAGGACATCAGGGAGGAGAAGGGAGGCAGTGAAAGCACTTGAAACGCACTATCTCAAGCAAAGGTTTCGCTTCAGCTGCTTGCCCCAGTCCATCTATAAAACCTTTAAACCTGAAAATTAAAAAAGGGGTACTGCTAAAGCTTTGGTTGCACCAGCTGACAGCCACCATCATGAGTTTGTTCCCTTTTAGGGGGAAAAAGAGCACATGGAGGAAGATGTGGGCTGTGGCTGGTACGGACCATGGACAACCTTGCTGCTTCAGAGACGGGCTCTGTGTAGCCTTGCCGGTTACCCAAGGATGGGACAGAACAGCCCTTATCTTGGTTCAAATACTTCTCCGACAGCCTCTTTTGGTCTGGGACTTGGTTCGTGAGGAGGTGCAGGCTCTGGCCCCTTTGCCAGGATGAGAGAGGATGGGGCAAGGGTGGCAGCCAAGGGAAAAGCAGTCTGCCCACAACTCTGCTGCTGGGGGAGCACAGGCCTGTCAGTCTCACTTTGGTTCCTGGGAAAATCGCGGAGCGAGTCCTCTTGGAAGCCGTTTCTGGGGATGCGGATGAGACAGAGGTGACTGGGAATGGCGAGCATGGAATTACCAAGAATAAATCATGCTTGACCAACCTGATTGCCTTCTGTGATGAAATAACTAAATATTTGGATGAGGGCAGAGCATCTACCTTGACTCCAGCAAGGCTTTTCAAGCACATTCTCCTGCAGCGTCCTTGTGCCCACGTGGCATACGTGACACAATGACGTAAGAGGAGCGGATGAGGGAGCTGGGCTGACTTAGCCTGGAGAAGAGAAGGTTTTGGGAGAGACCTCAGAGCACCCTTCCAAAACCTAAAAAAGCTTGCTCTTTTCCAGCATGATTGCAGCACTGCTGTAGCAGGATCAGTTGGCTCTTTTGTTAGAGTGGATTTTGCTTTCTATGATGAGCTTTCTGCGAATTTCTGGGTGTGATTTTACACATCGGGACTTCTGGCACGTGGTGCGGCTCCTGTAGATCGCTGTCCATATAGGCATTTAAAGCCATCTCCTTCATCCCCTTCAGAAACTAATTTGGGTGGAACTTCCCAGAGTATCCCCAAACACACAATTTCTTATGGCAGAGTTCAGGAGTTGTTTAAGCTGCTGCTGTTTTGTTGTAGCACTTCTTCAGATGTTCATGGGAAATCCATAGTTGTGGCTTAGTACTTACCCGCTCTCTGCAGCTGGGGCGGTGGAGGAGAACTCGTCCTTGCACCTCTGTCTGCAGCTTGGTGATCCCTGACTTAACTGGCTGGTGAGAGCAAGCCGTGCCTGGACTTGGAAGCGAGCAGGGGCTGCTGAGGAATGCACGGGGGCTCTTCTCGGCCACGGCGAGGCTGAGACGGGCAGCGTGGTGCCCTACGAGGGGAAGGACCTCTTCAACCTCTGCTGAGGTGGCAAAACCCCTGCTCTTCAGACTGTGCTCTCGGAGATGAGGCGTGCACCATGGCCTTGAGAGGCTTCAGCAGGCATCTTCTGGGACCACGAGGCTTGCATTCGGGAGACAAGCTTCACATCTTGACACCAGTGTCAGGAATGAGTCTTTTTATTTTTTCCTTCTGCTTCCTGTTTTCCTGCTCGGAGAAAGGCGGTGGCTCCCCACGTTAGCGTCTGAGCAGCCGGCAGCGAGAGGTGCTGCCAGCACGGCCAGTCGTGTGATGGTTTATTTTGTTGTAGCTTGTCCTTCTGCACAGCAGCTTTTTCCACAGCTGTCAAGATATCTGGGGCTTCAGCAGGTAGCACAGCAGTTTCATTGCTGGCATCGCATGTAAATCTAGATGATAAAATCTTCAGCGAGGGCCCTTTTCTCTTTCTCCTCTGGGTGATGTAGCAGCCTCCAACTGTCCAGTTCCCCAAGTTATTTTCTCCAAAAGATACCGGAGCAAAGGTGGAGAAGTGCCTGGGAACAAGGGCGGCCGGTTGCGCCGCGTGCCGCCGTCAGCGATGCACAGCCGATCTCGGCGGTCTGCCGGCACGTGACAGCGTGGGCCCAGCCGGGGCTCGGCAGACACGAGGGACGGGATTTTACCGTCTTGTTAAGCACGTTGGAGGAGAGCGTTCCCCTCCCGGAATGTAAAGCCGGTACGTACAACTGCATGTCACCTTGGTGGCTTTAACATCAGGCACGCCAAGGTCCCGGATGATACACACTTGAGGTGGTCTTGAAATGACCATTTTGGACCGTTCTTCACCACAGGAAGACTGGTGTGCATGGAACGAGATGGTGTATTTTTGGAGCCTGATGCTGCTTGGCAGGGGACACCATGCACCGGTGCTGTCACCCTTGGTCCCAGAGAGCCAAGCAGAGCTGAAAATGTTCCGTGTCTGTGCAATCTGGAAACGTAGAAATCTAGTCCCTGGAGGAGGGGGTCATAACTTCTCGAGGCCTCTAGACATCACTGGTGGTGGTGGGAGAAGCTGTTTGTCCATGACGCAGTGCTGTAAGGAATTCAGCCTTCCCCCGTGAGGTTTGGTGGTCCTGCTTGGGCAGCAAGCTGGCTCTAGTCCCATCATCATGGGAAGCACCTGTGTTCCTACCAGAGCTTGTCTCGGGATGCTGTCATACATCTCTCATGTCCTTCCACTACAGAGGAGGCTGTTCCCCAGGACCGCAGGTGCTCTAATCGGAGGAGGAGACTTTAGCTCTTTGGGAATCTGCAGGCCCGTGACCACCTTTGAAAACCGAGCAGGCGTTTCTGTGCTTCCTCCCGCAGTGCAGTGCAGCGCTTGGCTCTGAAGCCAAGGCCACGGGCTTGGAGAAGCCTTTGTCCGCTTCCCAAAGCCAGCACAAAGCCTCATCTTTCGTACAAGCTCAAATTGGTCAAAGGGAAACGGAAGGGAAAAGTAAAAGCCAGTCCTGTAAGCCCACCTAGCACAGGGCAGGGTGTGTAACGGAGACCGCGCGGGCGAAGTCGGTGTTGCTTGGAGCCTCTCCACGCCGTGGGATGGCTCCTGATGCAGCAGGCAGTGCCTGTGTTTTAAAATGTACCACGATGCATGTGCCGGCGCTGCTTGGGCTTCAGTCAGCCCGCGGTGGTTTGCGAGTGGACTGGTTCGGCAGTGGAGGAAGAGCGCTTCCCTCCTCGCCCTCCCTTCCCGGCCTTGCTCCGCAGGAATGGGAGCAAAGCCGCCAGCCATATGTTCCCGACTGCAGACGTTAAAGGGGGGCTTAACCTTTGTGGAGACATCAGTCACATAACAATATAATACAGGCAGCTGTGGAGAACCCTGTTTACGTCCTGTGACAGGGGCCGCTGTGATTTTTTTGAGGATCACACGGTTTCCTGAAGGCAAATCTACGCTTGGCCTTATATCACAGCGTGAGCAGTGAATCCTCTTTGAGCGAGGGGAGGCCTTATGCACCGTAAAGGGAGGCAACTGTAACGTGTTACTAATAGGATCATTTGCTTATCCGCAGACGTCCCCTCAACACAAGCAGGCTCCTGCAATTCCTATTTTCTTTTCCCAGAGAAGGTTGGAGTGGAAGGAGTATAGACAGCAGCCGGTCGGCTCTTTAAAGCCAAAACCGAGCAAAACTACCAGGAGGTCTTTGGCCTGTTCAGCGTGAGCTGGATGCAGCCAAAATCGTCAGAGTGATGCTGCTGGCAGGACACAAGCGTGGGACCTGTTGCTTGGTGCTGTTTCAGATGGAAGTAAACAGTCACACACCCCAATTCAGTGCTCGCACCCTGTAACGTAGACGTGGATACGACGTGGATGCCTTACCGAGCCAGGCATGCGTGTACGGGTGATTCTGCCCTCTTCTGTCGGACCCTGCCTACACCCGAGTGGTCAGAGGACTTCAGCTTCTGCGAGCAGAAGTGTTTCAGCAGTACAGCTCTGAGCAGGACTCAAGTGAATCGAGCCCCCCTGGCATAAATGCACACGTGCAGAAACCAGGCCCGTGCCAGGACCGGGGGGATGTGGATGTGATAGGAAAAGATGTCTTCTCCAGCTGACCTTGCTGGTAGCAGCGGCATTTCCAAGTGATGCCTGCTGCATGCACCCCCTGCTCTCTGAGCATCTCTGGGAGAGAGCAGATATCCTCCAGCAATAAACCCACTTCTCAGAGCCCTACGTTGCTCTCGCCGAAGGTTTGTTGTGAAACTGCATCACTATACGTGAAACTGGCTGCTCTGGGACTGTCTGGGTGCTGGTTTGTGGTTTCCACGCAGTTTTGGCCTTGGCTGCTGGCGGTAGGGATGTCGGACGGCTTCCAGCCGCCTCATTCAGGGCGAGTAGGTGTAATTGGTCTGATAGGAGAGGGCTCAGACTTGCAGCATCAGCATGGGTGTGCATGGGCGTAAAGGCTCTCCGGAGACTGCCTGGATGTCCGTGTTGCTCCCGAGCGTGGGATGGAGGTGGGGGTGCGTCTGAGCCCGTCCGAGGCCCGCTGGCCCCTGCCCTCCCAGCGGCTCTCACCGCCACGCGCTGTCTCACCCACCTCCGCACCGTCCTCCAGGCGCCCAATTACTCCCATCGGGCGCCAGGGAAGCCGAAAGCGCCGGGTTGCGATGCCGCCTGCTAGCGCACTTTGTTCCCGGCACCGGGATCAGGATCCCCCTGCCCTTTTCAGCAGGTTCCTCCTGGTCCCGGGCGTTGGATTAGTTTGAGGATGGGTGGTTGTGACAAAGCCGAGCGGCCGCGAGCGGAGGGACGCGCGGCACCGTCGTTCCCCTCCGCAGCAAGGACGCGGGCGGCTCCCGCTCCAAGCGCCCGCGCGCGGCTTCTCGCTGCAGCTCGTCGAGCTGTTGCTACGGGGAGCCTGGCGAAAGCAGCCTCCCGTCGGCTCCCGCTGCCCTATCGGAGCCCCGGGAGCCGGGAAGCAATAACTAGGTGTCAGCCTTGCCAATGCAAAGCCTCCGGTCCCACGCGTTCAGCCCTGCTGGGGAAGGCTATTTGCAGCAGTAGCACGTCTTGTTATTCCCCTGCATGTTCTTCTGAGCAAATGCTTTCTGTGCCGCTTGTCCGTACGTGGCATTTATCCCCCTTTGTGCTATTTCAGGCTGGTTTTTGTCTTCACGTCTCCAGCCGGCGTCGTCGGTGTTGGGCGTGGGCAGGATGCCGAGCGGCTCTGCACGGAGGCTGGCGCCGGCGCGTTGTGGGCTCCCAAAACGGCCGCGTCCGCGTTGCCGACGGCCGGAGCCGCTCTCATCCGAGTTCAGCGCGATAGCTCCGCGTCCCGGGAGAGCCGCCGCAACCGCGGCGCGTCGTGCCCCCGGCGTGCCGCGTAGCTCCGTTTCCTCCCGTGCTTCCTCGCGCTTGGACACCGCCACGAGTAGAAGAGTTTGAAGGACCAACCCTACTTAGCAGGGAGCACGAGGGGTGCGGAGATGACTGAGCAGAGCTTCTCCGCCGCTGAAAGATGAAAGTTGTGAGTTTCAGGCCAGTGGTGGTTAATGCTGATCTCAGCCTGATTTCAGATGTGATGAATTGACTTGTTTAAAGGTGTCACTTCAGCGTCCTGGAGCGTAGATGGGGTGATCCAGAATCTGCTTTCACAGGTAACACGGCTCTCTTGCGGCCAGGGCCCCTCGAGGACTCGGGCCGAGGGCCCTTCCCGCTGTCGTGCTCGCGAGGCTCTTCCCTTCACCCTTGCTCTCCAGGTTTTTCCCATGGGTAGGGCAGACGGGCGACGGATCCGTTTGTTTTCCTTCTGCCGCGTGAGCAGCAGGTGCTGGGATGAGGCATCCTCATCTCTTCAGCGTGACGAGTCCCGAGCGCCAAGAGCTTGGTCAGCACCCTGTAGGCTCATGGGAGGGGGGTACACACAGCCGGGAAGACGAGTGGTCGCCCCTCCTGTTGAACTTTCGTTTAGCAACCTGGCATCTTAATTAATCAGATGGGCTTTATTTCCAATCAGCAGTAATTAGCCCCATGAAGCCCATGCAGTGCCTGGAAGAAGCAGCAGTTCTGGCTCCCTCGCGAGCGCCTGGTGCCCCCAGTTCCCGTTTCCCAAGGTTTCCTGCGCAGACAGCGTCGGCGCTTGCGCTAATCCATCTCGCTAAACTCCCGTCGCCGTTCTCGGAAAGCAAAGACAGGAGTGGGCCCGGCGCCGTTTCAGATGTCCAGAAGCAGCATGGTGGTATCTGGGCTTGCTGGGCAAATGGGAGCTCTCGCAGGTGTCGGCAGGAGGACGGGGCTGGGGTCGGATAAACAGCAGGGGTGGCCAGGACGGATGCCAGCGTCGCACCCTTCCCGACCAGGGCAGACAGCTCCTCCATGCACGCCGGGAGGCATAAAAACCAAACTCGCTCACTTAGGTTCAGCATAGATGAGACGTTGTTGGGTTCCTCCTAGCCTGGCTTCCCATGGGCAGCAGTGTCACGGAGGGCTTGTCCTGTGCCCTTCGCCTGCCGCCCGGCAAGCAGGCTGTTTCTCAAGGTTTGCAAAGGTCGGGCCAACAAGCCCGTGCACTGGGTTCAGGTGCTTTCTGCAATACCCCTCTCTGCCCCGTGACGTTGTGGGCTGCAAGCTTTAGGCCCCCGGGCTTGCTCTGCTCTGAAACAGCGTGCACCTTTGCTTTGTGGGCTTGAGTCAGAGCCTTGACTGCTGAAAGCTCTGCCTGGTTTGACAAGGTTTTTTTTAAGTACCCACATTCGTGCACTGGAAATGTTTTTGCATCGAGTGCTCAGTCTGGACAAAAGCACTTGCCTCCCCGGAGGGGTTTGCTGCCTGCGGTTGAGCTGTTTTCCCAGTCTGAGCCAGCCCCCAGCTAGCCCGCCTCGCCTCGCCGTGGAGCAGGGCAAGTCTCAAGCTACTCCTGGGCTTGCGGGCCGGGCTGGGTGTCACAGCCTGTCACTCCATGATCTCTCCCTCTTCCATCTCCCGGGGGACAGAGACCTCCACCTGCGGAAGGGGTCCCCTCCCCTCCCTCTTGCCTGCCAGCAGCGAAGGGGCGGTGGGCAGCCTTCCCGGGCAGAGCGGGTGTCCTAAACCCTCGAGTTCCTCGAGGTGGCACACCTTAAGGGAGACGTACCTTCAGCAAACGCAGAGTGACACGCTGACGTCACAGCCTGTCATCTTGCTGCTTTTGCAGCTTGACGGAAGCGCACGTTGTGCTCGCTTTGATGCTTCGTCGTTTCCGTTGTTAATGCAGAATAGCCTTTGGGTTCAGTCTCGTGTTATCAGCTCCCAGGCCTTCTTCGGGCAGAACTGTCGTGTGTCCAAGCCCAGCCTGGTCTGGGTGCCACGTGCATCCATCTCACTTCCCCATCTTGGGAACCACTAAGGTGGAACATGCTTTAACACCCTCGAGACTGCTTTTTGTTCTGGTGCAGCTTTCTTTAAATGCCTCCTCCCAGCCTCCCTTTGAAGGCGAAGGACCCCCAGTGTCTGCTTTGCTTAACGCAAGAGGTGTGAAGACGCCTGCTCCGTCCCCACCACAGCTTCCAAGGGAGCTGAAGCAGGTCTCTAAATTTTGAGTATTAGCAGCCTTGAGACGCAGAACTAAATGTGAGTCTGTGGAATCTGTTCCAGTTGTCAAAGATGAAATAAAACTTCACGGTGTGACACTGGTGAACTTCATCCTCCCTCCTGTGTGTCTCTTCGTACCTTTGTCTGCCAGAATTGGTTATCTTACTTATGTAAGCTGTCGCAGGTCAGAAGTACTTGCTCTTGAAAGTCTCCTAAGTGTTTCCTGCTTGTGGCATATTTATTCCCAATGCGAGCAAGCCCCAATGTTAGGGGCACAGGTCAGATACCGTGTTGCTCTTTTTTTCGTCTTGGCTATATGCTTTCTGTGACTTCTTGGCATCTTTTTGTTCAGAACTTTCTAAAACCAACCCAAAGATAACAAGTGTGACCTTAGTGACAGCTGCAGAGGGGTGAGTTTTCGGCTCCGACGAAATGCATAAGAGCTGAGGGAGTGTCACAGATGTTGCACTGCCGTATTCACTGTGACCTTGAAACTCATAACTCGCGGGGCTGCAGATGGGAGACGCGAGAGTTGCCATCAATCTCATCTGCAGCCTTGTGCTTCTGTAGTAAGAGCTGATTGCGACGATAATGAATCCAGCTCTGACTCATCAGTACCTGGACGAGGAGCGATACCACCCACAGGATGCTGGCAGCGATTTTGCTCAAGATCTGGCTCTGCTGGTGGGGTGGATTTGAAGCTCTAGCTGATCTTGATCTTAGCTCTTTGCCTAGGATTTTTGGATCACGTACTAGCTTACAGCATGGATTGTATGTCAGTGAGGCCCGGCTTATAATCTGGTGTTTTAAACGTTTTATCTTAATAGGAAGAGATAGCAGCCTAAGAAAACTTTCTTTAAAGATTACAAGGTGCTAATGTATGCCAAGTGAACGTGTATGTTTGAGAGCAAAGCGTGCTAAGCTGTGTTTCATCCTACTAGCCTCGCGGGCTGTTCTTCCTCCCAGGCATATTTTGGCTCTCCAGTTTCAAATCTGTGCTTGGACAGCACATGCAGAAATGGTTGGGTTTGCTCCAGTATGTCCTGGTTTTGTAGGTGTCCAAAAGACAAGGGGTGCACTGTACCGTGTGCGTTAGGTGTTAGCTCCTGCGTGAAATGCAGAATTGAGAGCAGAGTCAGTGCTGCCTCTGAATCTCTCTCTCTCTCTCTTCAGACTTGGATATTTCCTCCCGTTTTTGAATCCAGATGTGAATAAATTCCATTCACACATGGGTTCACACATACCTCACCTTGTGCATCCAGCTGGCAAGACCAAAAGTACTAAAAGCTGCATAACCCTGTGGTTGTTTCAATAGCCTTTGCTGTTTCTGGAAGAGCCTTTGCACAAACGTATTGGAAACCCTCCGAAATTCCACGTGTTGGACTCAAAGCGGCAGGCATGGTTACTGGGAATTTGCAATCCGCTCATTTTCTGGTCACTTGCTGGCCAGATGCTTGCAACGCTGGTGTGTGTTCCCCAGCCCTTCCTGTCGGGTGAGCGTGAGGAGAGGCTGAGGTGCGGGAGCCAGGGCCCAGATGAGATTTCATCCTGTCTTGCCCCCAGATTTGGGGTACGGTGGGTAGCGAACTTCTGGAATTGCCCTGAGGAGCTGGGGAGACAGATATTTCTGTGTGTTCAAAAGATTAACTCTTTTATGACAAGTGATCCATAAACGTTTCCAAAGAGGATGTCCTAGAGGACGCATCCTGCTTGTCATCCCTAATGGAGGCACTGGAGGCTGGGGAGGATGACTGAGCACCGGAACAGGTTGCCTCGAGAGGTTGTGGAGCCTCCATCCTTGGAGATACTCAGAAACCATCTGGACACGATCCTGGGCAGTGTGGTCTGGGTGACCCTGCTTGAGCAAGAGGGTTGGACTAGGTGATCTCCAGAGGTCCCTTCCAACCTCAACCGTTCTGCGGTTCTGTTCAGGGAGTACCAGGCGAATGGGCTGGGCCACAGGCGGTGGCCGGGGTCATGAGCTCGCCCTAAATAACATCTCTTATCGCCACTGTTAGAGGCAGAGTGCTGGGCTGGAGATGCTGATGCTCTGACCCAGGAGGGCAGTTCTTCCGGATTTTTCCAAAGGATCCACGAAGCCCGGTGAGTGGGGCTGTTGTCTGAACGCTGAAACGCGATGGAGGGTCTTTCCCTTGCTCAGCTATGACTTCCAGTTCATGCTTTCAAAAGCTTGTCTGAAGGAGACCTTCCATGAGGTCTTCTCCCAACATCCATTGCCTTTCTCTTTGGTAAACTTTAACGATGGCCTGCCTGTAGCAGCAGAGCCTTTCTTCAGGAAGCTTCCTGGGCATTAATTCCCTTCCATAAAATCTGCCAAGGCATCGCCCATTGCGGAGGAGATCCCGTAACCTTGGATCTGGGTTCAGCGCTGGGGTGAGAGCTGCTACCTTGCTCTTCAGAAGAGGCTGGCTGTCGTGGAAGAGCAGGAGCACTCATTCACATGCCTTGTGAGGGGAAGAGGGATTAAGCAATTCACCACAGTGCAAGACATAATTTCCGGGCTCAGAAGTCTCATTAAAATTAGCATTGACAGAAGCTTAATTTTATTGCCACTTGCTTGAATGAAATTTTTGAGGTCTATCCTATTAGGAAGATTCGGGGTTTTTTTCTTCTTCTGAAACCAGCATCTGATCTGAATTTTATTAATGTGGGCATCTTAATATGTACATAGGTTTTTTTAACGCTGCATCTTAGCTGCTCCAGATGTTTGCTGTTACTGTTAAGTTCTTATGTGGATGAAATGTCTAGTAACTTGTTGAGTGCATGAATCGCTGTGTGTGTTATGAATGAGTCTGATTATTTGCACTTCCCACAGTGGAGGACTGTTAAGGCAAAAAGACCTTTCCTGTGCACATTGAGCAAACACTGGAGATATGTATGAACAATATCTGAAAGCATTGCCCTTAGACAGGCTGATAACTAAATGCACGCCTGGTGAGAAGGCATGGAGGGCGCACGTGAGACTGTGGGGAGGCGGGGAGTCAAAGCGCCTTGGGTCCAGCTAGCGACCCTGAGCATTGCCGGGGGTCCGGTGTTAMGTGAGAGGCACTGGGTTAATGCCATCACGTATCTCCGGGTGTTTTTCTCTGTGATTCCAGAGCAAATGTGCTCAGGAAAGTTGGGTTGGCCAAAGGGAATCTGAAGGAGATGAGGGGGACAAATCCGCCTGCACATCTGAGGCCCCGTTTTAGAATGCATTTTTCTGCATGTAGGTGGCCTAAATAACCCAAAGCTGAAGAGCATTATGCAGATAAACTAAAAACCCTGGGCCTGGCAGCGTTCAAAACATGCTGGGCAGGGGAGCACGCCAAGTGCCAGCTGTGTGTTAAACACTGGGTAACTCCGACCCGGCCCAAAAACACTTAAGAGGTCTAAAATAGACAACGACAAGACTGGCATTGGCGTAGAGTGGGGCAACAAGGCATGGGGAAGGGATGCGCTTGGACAAGGGTGGGACAAAAAAGATATTTAGGATGTGTCCAGGCATGTCCATGGCCGTTCTTCACAAATAACATGTATCTAAGGAAGAACATGCTGTTTCCAAGGTTTGAAATGAATCTGGAAACCGCAGCCACGAAAGAGGGGTCATCTGTTAAACAGCTGATGGATGACTCAAGCCTTGCTGCTACCCAAGAGATGAGAGTAGGTGCCGAGGGCAGGGCCCAGGCTGAGGGGGACCGGGAGCCCGGCTCTGTCCRGGCATCTTTGCTGATCGTAGCCTGAAGGAGACTTTTATAGGGGCGTTTGCGAGTCGCAGCCACTGCTGGTAACCCTGTTCACCATTACTGTATTGCAGTTCCTCGCCTTCTGGAGTGTTTGAGAAAGAATATGACATTTATCGGGATTACAATGCAGAAGGTCAACTCCTCCACTACAGGTAGCCGAAACTTTACCTCCGGGGCCGGGGCTGGGGGTCTGAAACGTGGCCTCTGCAGCGGCGTGGGGGTGTGGGGCAGCCCGTGTGCTGCGGGCAGGCCGGCGGGGAAGGGGCAGGGGGTGACGCACACGTTTTCTTTGCTCTCTTCTGATTCTTCCCCCTCCCCTTCCCCCCCACATAGCGTGTCTTTTAGCTCTGCTACCACCCTTAAATAAGCCTCAAGATGCATTTTGCTGGTTCTCTGGAGCAGGAACCATCGCTGCCCAGCGGTTTATGTAGGAATTTTACATAACAGTTTTCCAATATTTGTTTTTATTTCCGATTAATGAGAAAGCTATTAAAAATTGGCAAAGGAGAAGTCACTAGGTCTGTGGGTCCGCTTGCTGCATGTGGCATCCTAGAAGGTTAATGGGTCCAGGCAGGACGGGAGCGGGCAGAGTCGTCCCAGCCGCGCTCCAGCCACCCGAAGCTGGACCTGTCGCCTCCGGGCGCTGCCAGTCCAGCCCCACCGGGTGCCAGGCTGGGGTGACAGCTTGCAACGTCTTTCTACCCCACACCCACTTTCTAGGCTCTCTCCTAGGATTTTTGTATTGACTAAAACCAGGTTTGCTAAGAGCACGACTGGACTATCTGTAAAAGCGCTGCCTTTCTGTTCCGTGATGGTTTGTTTGTAGCTAGTGAAGTGGTACCAAAACCCACCTGGAAGAGTAGTGGCTTCTCATCCCAGAGGTTTTTCCATGTTTTTGATGGCTGATGGCTCTTTCTGGGGGCGCGAGTATCCGTTTAATCTGTCGCCGCGGCAAGCCTGGCCGATTCTGCGCAGTCTCCTTAGAGCCCCCGGAGAGGCCAGCCTGGAGGTGGGAAGGCCTCCTGAGAAATGAAGTCATCTCTTCCAGCCCTGGGGTGTCCAGCTGCTTTGCAGACTCTATTTGTAAGGCAGATATGAGCTTTCTCTTGCTGGAACCTACTTTTCCGGTGCTCTGTGCTAAGCAAGCTGCCACCTCCAGCTCTCGTGGATTTATGTTGCTGGAAGCTGTGCTGTTTCGCTTGTCTTTGTCACACTTCAAAACGCCCCTCGCAGAGCTGGCAGAGAGAAGTGGTTCGGGTTTGCAGACGCTGGGAGCTTCTCGCTAGCGCTGGTGTGGATTAACGCCGTGAAGGAACCGGCTGGTGGTAGCACTCGAGTGGGTCTGTGCTGGCGAAAATCGAGAGCGGAGTGTGTCTGCCTGGATCGTTAGAGCTAAAGGTCTCCGTGACGGGACTCCTGGGGCCTGGCTCCGTGCTGGCTCTCTTCTTCTGAAACAGGCTTTTTGCCCTCCAAACCCCGGGTGCTGTGAGCCGGCCTGAATTTAGGGTGCCTGAAGTTTGCTCCTGTGGCCCGGATGCCTCCTTGGCAGCCCATTCTCGGTGGCCAAGGGACACGTCGTAGCTGAGCCGCCCCGTCCTGCCCCGGGGCWTTTGAGAGATGCCCAATTCAGACGCTGCCGGTGAGGACGGAGGTGATGYTGAGGCTGTGCAAGCTCAAGGCGTTTCGGCAGGGGCCCGTGTGACTTCCCTGCAGGCCCAGACAGACCAGTCTTGGTCTCTCCCACCATGGGCAGGTAGCGTTTTGTCCTCTTAGCTGCTGGCAGCAGCCAATTTAAACCAGGTGGGAACAGAAATAAACACTTGTGCTGGACTCCTCCTAATCCAGGGCTTTTACTAATGCAGACCCGCTAACGAGACGTGGCCAGCGTTGGGAATTGAGACGCTGTTGCGTCAACCCTGACGCCTTCCTCTGCTGCACCATATTTATCCCAATTCCTGTCTTTAAGACAGCAGATCGGCTTTAAGACAGCAGATCTGTTGCTCTCGGCTTTGACAAATACCCACGGTTTCTGTGCTCCTCGGTGAAGCAGTGGAAATGCGGGAGAGCTCAGGGCACCCCCAGCTATTGCTCTGCTCTCCGGGTCTTTGCCAGGAGCCGGGATTGGAAGCGCGGTTTGCTTTGCATTCCCTTCTCCGGTCTGTTTACTTTTGGAGCCTTAAAGCTGTCCAGGCGCTGCAGAAGGCATCCTGCCGGGTGACGCGAAGTTCACGGAGAACGCRCGCTTCCTGCCAAATGTTCGGCACTCGGAGTCTTCGGGACGGGCGGAAGGCTTGCCTGGGAGGTGGTATGTGATGCACGCAGCACCCTTCGCTCTGCAGCGTTTYTGTAGCCCGAACTGCCTCTCTTTCTGTTTTCAGATGAAAGATTTTATCTGCAGCCAGGCCCGAGCCCGGCAGCACGTTTCAGGCCGGGTCCGTGCAGCAGCGCGGAGGRAGCGGCGCTCGGGACAGCTTGTTCTTATTTACGTGGTGCCGGTGCCCAGGGTCACCCAGCGGCGTTGGCCGCGTGCCATCCTGCCAGCGACTCGTCCCCCGTCTGGACAAAACCCTCGGTTTGAAGCTCTCGGTCATGGGGTGAGGTGCTCTTGGCAGGCGGCGTTGCAGMCGTTGGGAGAGGTGGATTAAAAGCCGGCGGCGGCAGCTTGCGCTGGTGGCCCGTCACCTGTTGCAAGCATCTGCTGCCCCGTGCCTGCTCTGCCTGCCCTGTAATCTAGCTCCTTCCGTGGTGGCCTCCCAAGGAACCGGTTGGACTGTTCTTACTGTCAGAATTAATTGCCTCAAACTAGGCGGTGAAGAACACGCTTTCTAGGAGAAGACTCAAACCCGGGTGCTGATGAGCTTTCTGGTGTAGCCCTCAATCAGTAACACACACGCAGATACACACACCCTAAACGCCAATAAAAAAGCTAMTGTTTCCGTAGGGTCTCTGCAAGCATCCCCACAGGGTAACAGCGTTTGGCATTTCTCCTCTCCGGGAAGGTGGTGCGAGCTTGGAGAAACCTGCCGGTTGACAGCACGTCTCCTCGGCTTCCCCTCTAAGCGCTGGATGAATTTAATACCCTTTTTGCAGTGAAGGGAAGTGATTTGGCAGGTCCGGATCTGTTGTTTGGTTTGGAATTGGAGTTTGCAGGTGCCTCTCRCTCCTCTGCTTTGCTGTCAGGCATCAAACTCGTTTAATTTGGAGCTGGCAGCGGGAAGGGAGGCTGCATGCGGGGGAGCAGCTGAGCAGAGCTAAGCAGGGTGGAGGGCGTGCAGAGACTCGCCGGTCCGCGGCCGCAAACAGCACCGAGCCAACGGGGCAGCGATTCGGCACCGATCGGTTCTGACCCGCTGCCAGCTGGGTTGTCGCGCCGAATATGAGCCGCAATAAGATCCGGGCGAAGCCGCGGGTCTTGGTGACAGCAGTCCCCACCCGCGAGCCGCCTGCAGCCCCCGGCCCCGCGCGCAGCTGCTGCCTGGGCTCTCTCTCCCTTCTGAAAGGGGCCTTTTCCAGGAACCAGGCAATTAAAAGATTAAATTTCAATGCGGTTAGCACAAACGACCTGTTTGCATCGGCACGTGCTTTGCTACAGGAGATGCCTCCGTCGTTCCTACCCCAACTTTACTGCCTGCAAAAACCCGCAGACAGCCCTTCCTACCCTCCCCCCAGTCAGTTCCAGGATGCTAATTAGCASCTTGGCTTAATTAGCTGAGAGTGGACTTCCTTCTGGAGGAATCAGTCTCAAGTGCCCTCTGTCTGTGGGCTGCCAAGTGAGATGAAGAGAGGAGCTGTTACAGCTCAGGGATTTTTTAACTGTGTGAGTGCCGCACGCATGCACACACGCGTGACTTGGCTGTGCCTCCCCGGGCCCCTCTTCTGTGCAAGCTGCTCTGGCTCTGCTGGTAAAAGCTGGAGACAGACCTTACCAGTCATGCCTAGTTTTAACRTTAACCTACCTAGGTTTAATGTTAACGGGGCCGATGTTAAGGAGAAGGGTGCATGACGTGTTCTGAAAATTGCCCCACGTGAAAGTATCTTGGTTTCAGCTTCCCCAGCGCTTGGCTGGAAACCTTTCCTGAGCGTGGTGCGTGTCCCGGGCTAGCTGGCTGGATTCCCTTCCGCAGCTCGGGCCCTTGTGCACTTAATGCCTGCGCTTCCCCCAGAGCTGGGCTCCCCCGGGTCCTTCAGATCCAGCCCTGCTTTTCAGTAGCTTCCAAACGCCGTTCATGAAGTGATCCTGAAGGCTTCGCGATCGGGTGGGAGATCAGGGCTCCGACAGAACAGCCTTCTCCTGTCCGTCCAGACTTCTCCTCCTCTCCAGATCTCGCGTTAGTCCTGCAGATATTTCTCAAAGCCATGGCAAGTGCGAGATGCCTCCTTTGAAGAACTTTGAAGGACAAGATAAGAGGCGGGCAGACAACAAACTTGGCAGAGGGACGGAGGAGTAAGTTATACAAGGCCGTAGGTCTCTGCGGAGGCTGAGGAAGCTTGGCGACAGTTAGTCTGTCGCTTGCTCCCTTCTGGGCATGTGTCCACTTGTGTGCAAGCCGGGTGGTTTGTGAGGGGACAGCAGGCCTTGCGTGAAGGCCTGAAGGCAAGTGTGAGGAACTGAGCAGTATCATGGCCAGGTACAGGCAGAGATGCAGGAGGCAGCCGGTGCAGAAACACGAGGGGGTCAGGAACGCTCACAGGCTCCACAGAGGTCTCCGGGCTTTCGCCATGTGGGATGAGCCGGGTGGTTCTGCAGATGCTGCAGCCTTCGGGAAGATGGTGCGTAGCAGACAGAAGAGCGGCTGGAAGGAGCCCTTTCTGTCCACCCCCTTTGGGTGCTGGTAGTCAAATGTCCGGCGAGTGCCCCTTTCAGCACTCGGCTGTTGTGTGCGTGTGTTCCTGCTGCCTTGTGATCTATCCGGGGCAATAAACATGTTCTGCAGTGCCAGTGCCAGCTTTGCGCCCAAGGACAACTTCGGCTGTCAGCATGCCTCCCTTCACACCTCCACTCGCGTTCCCTGCCCCAACACCACCCTGTACAGGGGCCTGTGCAGAGAGAGGTCCGGGGGGGCTGGCCGGGAGACCACCCTCCTGGCAGCTCCTGTTTAACATCCTCTTCCCCATGTGCACCTCCAGGGCTCAGCTTCTTGGGTTGCCCCAGGCTCTGCAGCAAGACCCTCAGGAGCAGGCAGGGATTTTTCTGCTTTCTTGGTAGCACCGGTGAGGGCTCCTAGCCAGCAATTGCTATGGGAGATTTTCTAATATAATGAAGATTAGTGGGTGTCATTAAGAGGATGACGTCTTGCTCCGTCTGTCTAGAAGACATTTGTAGGAAAGCCCTGCATCCAAATCCCATCAGGAAAGGCAATTACAATAACTGTGCTTAACCCTTTCCTCTTTATTCCTTCTGGTTTTTTGGTCCCTGGAGCCCAGTTTGCTTAATGGCCTCATTTCTCCTCCTATGGCTCTGTTGAGAGAGTTGGACTCTTCGCTAACCCAGGCAGTGGTTTTTGTCAAGAAGTGTTTCCTATGTTTGACAAATCCCGGGTCCTTGTCGTTGTTCCAGCCCCTGCCGGCATGTCGACTGGAGGTGATTCTTGGCTCCGTTGGTTGCATGTGATGCCAGTCCACGGCTGCTTGGGGCAGAGGGCCCAAAGCTGCCAGAACTGATCTCTAGATCAGAGACTTTCGGCTTGCCGCTCTGAATTCGTCTCCTCTCTCAGCAAGCAGCTGCTCTGCTCCTGTGACCCTCTTTGTCTCTTACTGCCGATGAGTCAGATAGGTTTGTCACAGCTGCCGTGTACCCCGTGCACGCGCTGGGGGCTTTGTGGCCATCGGGAAGATATCGAAGCTTCCTGGCTGAGGGAAACACAGCATGTTGGACGTGGAGCATGACAGCAAAATGTTAATGATCCTGTTCTCCCGTTCTGCTCCCTGGGAAAATGGAGATTCATTTCACAGAGACTTCCTGAGGACAGAAGAGCTGGATCTTAAAATGTGCCCTCGCTGCCTGTCGTAGGCACCTCTGCTCTGGGGAGAAACTGAGATCTGTTTACTTGACTATAGACAATGTCAGGCTCTTAGGGACGCCTCCAGTTTGGCCTGGCTGCTCTGTTAGGGATCCATAATCTCAGGTAGGACGTGCACGCAGCAGTGCTGAGCTGATGTCCTTCAGCAGGCCCTGCAGGACAGCTGGAAGAGCTCCTCGGGGGCCTGGGCTCACTGCTGCCTTGCTAGCCCCTGCGTCGTCCACTCCTGCTCTCCGCTCCCTTCCACAGTGCTAGTGACTCACGTGCTTCAAAGCTGGGGTTAAACCCCAGTTTTGGGCTTCAGAGCTGGAGGATTTGTGGCCATGTATGGAGCCAGCGTCTGTGCCCAGTTGTGTCTATCCCTCTCTGCAGCTCTGCCCTCCCGCTCACCCTGGCTTTTTGTTTGGTGGAGAGACGGGATGTGCAGCCATCGCAGTGCTTCCGTGTGGGCAGGGAGCAGCGGGCCCTGTTCCTGCTGGGGATGTGTTGGGAGAAGGGAACAGTAAAAGCTGCATCCGCCTGGGATCCTTGCAGTGCTCTTGGGATGGCCTTCTGCAACTCATCCTAGACCTTCCCTGCCAGGAGAGCTTGAGGAGGTCTTTCGTCTTCTGATTTCTGGTTTTCAACATCTCATGGTCAAAAGGAGTCACTTTATAGCTGACTGCCTAGAAAAGCAGGTATAGAAGTGAGGAAAGAACCGGGGGTGGCTCCCAAGAGACCTGATACCATCTCCTCTCTGTTGGCTCCGCAGAGCTCCATGTGCTCTGCCGGGCACCTGAGGTCTAGGAGTTGGTTGTATGTCTGTCTGCTGGGAAAACTCTGTGGCAAGACGTGGCTGCAATTTGCCAGCTTCTTGTAGCTATGTTTGTGTCTTGGTTTTCACGCTGGTCTCTTGGTTGTCACACTGGTCTCTTGGTTGTCACACTGGCCATGTTCTCCAGATGTTGCTAGATCCGTTCCCTAGCCACAGAAGTGTTCAGTGTCCAACCCTTCTGCACAAGCTAGCTGGTCGTTGGCTCAGTAGTGCCTTCACGTGGATGCTGGGAATGGGTTTAATTTCCATTGGGATCCTACTGGCAAGCCGGTGTGTGGAGCCAGGTAACTGTCTTTGGGAGAATACTTGCTGCAGCTTGGAAGACGCCTCGGGCAGAGTTAAGGAGGTGCCGTAACAGACCTGGAGCCCTGTTCCTGCCAGCTGGCTGCACACTGAGTAGCGTAGTAACAAAAATGGCCGTAGTGCCAGGGAGGAGGAGATTTTCAGCCCCCTCTTTCCTGCCCTCCAAGCCTCGGGCAATGGTTTGCCGCTCTCTGAGCTTTCCAAGGAGCTGCCCATGCTGCGTGGATGCCAGAGCCAGCCCTTCGCCCGGGGCTCGGCAGAGCTGCGGTCTTTGAGCGAAGGCGGCTGCGAGACCACATTCCTCTTGAAACTATGACAAAGACGCACGTGTCTCGAGCATTTGCTGGCCTGCAGATGGCTGAGGATGCACCTGCCTGGAGAAGGGTCGTGACGGCTGCGCCAGCTGTCTCGCGTGCAGCACAGTCCAGGACCACGTGCCTTGCTGTTACCAGCTGTCTGGTTTATCTGGCTCCTCATCCTGCTCAGGCTTCATCACTTATGACTGTGAATTAAGACCACAGCTTAAGACTTTCCTGTAAATAAATGTGTTCGTTCCTGATATTTAAAGGTAAATCTGTTGCCTGGTTTCTTTAGAAGTAATGAACAGGCTCAGACCTAATACCAGTGATTCCTTGGAGAGCCTTGCCGTGAGATTAAAAACCTGGGTATTACAGCAAAAGTGAAGAGTGGCTCGCCGAGCTCGTCACCGCTGGCCTTGGGGCGTGCTGCTGTGGAAGAGCATCCTGGGGCGGGAGCTCTGCTCCGAGCCCTTTACAGCAGGAGCTGGATAAGGCGGCACTCAGCTGCGCGGCTCCACGGCCGTCTTACGGTTACCTCGCTCTGCAGCGCAAGTCTCCGCGGGGCAGGGAGGAAGCAATCACAGGCGCTTGTTGCCTGACAGCTAAAACGTAAAGTCTGGCTGTCTGACATTGCTGCTTTTGGGGAGCTGGTGCTTCGTTCCCAAAGGTCAGTTGGAGCCCTGACCAGGGAGCTGGGGGCAGTTCCCTCTGGACCGTCATGCTGCTGCCTTACGCTTCTTCCATGTGCATGACTTGCACTCAGTCAAACACTGAGTTGTAATCTTGCTTGAAAAACAAATCGCCATCCTCATCCTCCATGCAAGCCTTTTGAATATGGATGTCTCATGCCCAAGTGACACGATGCGGTGTCCCTCTGAGCTGAAACGGAGATGTGAGCTGAGAGGAACCCAGCTGCCCGGCCGCTGCTGCTGAAAGGCTGCAAGGTTGCTGGCAAACCAGCCGAGCTCCGGCCTCCAGGATCTGTTCTTCAGAGCAAACGTGCTGCTGAGAGCAGCTCCTCTTGGAGCTCCTGACTCAGCCTTGCTGCCGCTCGGTAGCAATCGGCAGCCTCCGACTCGCCCAGCTCCTCGGCTTCGATCCCGTAGCTGGAGGTGACCCAGCAGGAGGTCTGGCCCATCACGCATCCGGGCTCGTGGGAGGAGCTGGAGATCGGTCCCATCGTGGTCCTTAGGTGGCTGATCGCTTCGCGGAGCCTGGCCGGATGCTCCTGGGGCTGGAGCAGTCACACTGTTGCTGGGAGAGGGGCAGCGCTTGGGGAGAGCTCTGCGGAGGTGGCGCACGGCCGCAGCCCCAGCCCAGGGTGTTCGCAAAGCTCGTAGCAGGGATGAGCCATGGAGGTTGGAAATACCGAGAGGATCAAAGCTTCACCTCAGCGTGCCAATGAGCGGCCAGGGCTCTGCTCGAGCTGTGCCCACGTGAAACCTGCGTGAAGTGGTGAAGTCTTCTCTTTGCTCCCTCCTCCATGCTCCCTCCTCCTGCTTGAAAAAAATTCTCGTCTCGCTTCCGTGGCGAAACATTTGGGTTTCAGAAGGACGGGCTGTTTGGGGTGGTTGGTTTAACCATATGTCCGAGATGGGGGGAGCAGCCCTGATGGCCTCCTGGGGACTGAGCTCCCTGGAGAGCAGCCGTGCCTCCGTGCAAGGTGCTGCACGTGACGTGCTCTCCTTGGCCGTCAGGATGGGGTTTGCCGTGGGCCTGGAGCTTGGCAGACTTTCTGCTTGATTCCCAAGCCTAATCCCCGGGAGGAAGCTCACTGGAGACCTCCCAGCCAGCGTGGCCAGGCCGGAGATGGCACAGATCCCAAACCGACAGGGCAAGGTGGGTGCTGTGGGCCACGCAGGGCAGGCAGCCGCAGTTAATGCAGACCCTCCGCAAGGTTACCTCTGCCCTTCAGCAGCCTTTCTACTTGGCAAGCAATTAGCTGCGAGGCTGCTGCTCATCAGCAACAGCCATCTGAGCGCGTCTCAGCGTTTGCTTGCTGTCTGCAGCCTGCAAAGTCCCTTTGCCCTTGGGGCTGCAGCCCCCGGCGTAGGGTGTGCATGGGGGCTCCTGACCCGTCCGGCACGCCGTGCTCCTGCTCAGCGTAGCGTTCAGAAACTGCTGCCCGTTTYGCAGGAAAACGGGTTTTTGGTGTCTCGGCAGTCGGCCGGAGCCGGCAGCACTCCCTCATCGCTGCTGCAAAGGGGGGCTGAAAACTCCGTGCTATGAACGGGCTGGGGAACGGGAAGACGTATCTCCCTCTTGGCGGGCTTCGGTTTCCGCTCCCGCTAATTAGAGTGGATGTCCTGGGAGCAGCTTTCCCGAGATATGAAACGTTAGCAGTGTTTCAGCAGTGAACGGGGGAAATATTTAAAATAGACTTCTGATAATACAGTTTTGAGGCTTAAAGGCGTTTGATACCGTCGTCAACAGAAAAGAGAAATTCGATAATCCCAGAAGTTAGCCTTTTCCTTTCATTAAAACGAAAAAATAAATGACTCATCAGGGTTTTCTGCTCAGGTCAAGGCCAGCTTTCACTTAAGCTTGTTTTAGTTTTACTCCAGTGGTTCCTCCCCCCCCAGTACTTTGACAGTGAGGCTTTTGCTTGCTTTGGTAACACGTGTCAACACTTCAGCGGTGTTTTAGTTGGAGAACATGAAATCGTCCTGTGCAGAGAACCCTTGCGAGACTTTAGATACCCTTGAAACCAAACTTTGCAGTCAACAGAGATGGGCCGAAGATGRGGCTTCAGCCTTCTCGTAGCAGTCGTGGAGTTGCGCCCATGGAGTTGGGCTCCTGCCCCGTATCTCTATCTGGACTGGTTAAACCCACTCGTGTCCCGCTAGGAATGGCATGAATAAAATGGGAAGGACYTCTTTGGCTAGGGAGTGGAGAGCCCTTTGAACAGAAACGTGCGTTTTCGCATCCGGAGGTGCATCTTCCCCCGGTGCTGCCAGGCTCCGGGGATCAGCAGYGGGTGGTAAAACAGAAGTGCCGCCTGGAAGGGTGCATGGGCCAAACGTGCCCCGAGGGAGCCCCAGAGCGCCCGGGGACTCAGCCAGCGGGACCAGGGCTCCCGGGTGAGTTTTGGCTTCTGGCTGCTGTGAGCRGGTGACGTTAGGAGGAGGGATCACGTCCCGCATCTTGGCAGGGGTGCTGCGTTCACACTTCTCTCCAAATAATCATCTTATTACCAAACGGTGCAGACCGCTTCTTCCCGCGGGCACCGATTTCTATAGCAGTCRTTCTTGGTCATGTCTGTAGGTTCCTGCGATGAAGCCGAAGGAGCGCGAGAGATTTCCAGGCGCGTGGTTAAAGATGGGCCCAGGGATGCAGGGAAGGGCGGGAGAGACTGCCGCCGCGTTAAGGATGCGCTGAGCACAAGCGACAGAAGATGCTGTGACCTGAGACATCTGAGACACCTCCCTGACGTGGGGCAGAGCTGCTCCCAGCTCTGGGTCTCGTCACCCAGCCTCGTGGCAGCTCCAGCTTCCCCAGGTCCTGCCGGCTTCCAAGAATTTGGCAGGGCGGCTGCGGCTACAATAAACCATCAGCATCGGAGCCGGCGATGCTGAGCACTGCCGCTCGTTTCGGCTGGCAGCGGACGCTGTGTTTGAGCAGGAATTGGAGATTTCGGGTGCAACCAGCGCGCCAGGCTCTTCGTGGCAGTTTTAAGTACATAATTCCGTGTTTGCAAATTCGTGGGAACGGCAGCACTTGCGGAGGAAGACCAACGAAGGCTTAAGCACTGGGGATTTCAGCCTGTTTTCCTATGCCTTTGCGTAGTTACACACTGGCAAAGCGTTCAGTTTTCTGGTGGCTCTTGTGCACCTGTAAAGGGTCGAAGGGGTTCGGCTGCGTATCCGTCACGTGGGCAGAGCTTCCTCGCTGGAAGCTTTTGGAGGCTTCGGTCTGACACCCAGCCCTCGTCTAGGAGCGGCGATTTCGAGGGCTGTTCGTGGAAAGCCGGCTGCTCCTCGTCCTTGCCTAAGCGCGGATTAGTGTGCATCCTTGCTGTGTTTGAGTTCAAACGAGGGATTGCTCCCTGCACGGCAAAAAGCTATTTAATTCTTGAGCTAATTTACAGCCTTCACCCGGCAAAGACCGAATAACGCTACAATAAGCAAATGCATCTTTAAGAACGCTGTGAATTTAGGTAGGTTTTGTGATTGCTTTTACTTCAAAGTGGCTGCTTGGGAGTGTCTGTTCCAGGACATAAATTTCCCTGCTTTTCTGTATTGTTAGGTGCTACGTTCCCGCTCGGGTCACAATTTATGAAAAGTGCCGTCAGCGCCGGTATTTGAAGGGTAGATTTGCCTCCGGATCACTGGCTGCTTAAACGCTTTTAAAGAGGCTCTGCGGAGATCGGCAGCGTTGCTCCGTTTTCCAATAACCAGCTTCCCGAATCCGCTCCCGCAGGCCAGCGCGGCAGCGCTGGGTATCCGGAAGCAAGAGCGCTGCCGTTAAAATAGCTTCATTTAAGCCAAAATGCGAGAAGATCTGCATTTGTGGGGGGTTTTTTAACTAGTCCAATATATGATTTAGCGATGCTCCTTTGGTGTCTTGCTTCAGAAAAGGTGATCGGGAAAAACCGGCTGCTTCCCGTGGAAGGAGCAATCGGGGCTGCGATGACCACAGACGTCTGCCGTTGACCCCCCAAAGCCTGCGCGAGAGACCCGGCAGCGGGCGTCGAACCGGGGGGGGATTTGGGAGCAGAAGGCACTCGCGTGCTTTTGAAAATCCCACTCTCACTAAAGGGAACGTTTCGCTCCGTGTAAATTATGCAAATTTGCAAACAAATTGATTTCGCCGATCAAAGATTAGAGGGATTTGGGAGGGAGCTCTATGATGGAAATTTGCACGCCGTCATGACCGAAGTCATCCTGATGCCTCCACTCGCGAGGGCAAAAGGGAAAAGAGGACACGTTGCCAAGCCGGAGGTAACAAAAATACTTCGGGGTCCCCATGGGGCAGGGTGCTGCAGAGATTCAGCCACAAAAAGGCCTTTCGTAGCATTCCCTTTACAGGCAGAAAATTAAATTTAGTCTGCAGCAATACCTTCTAATGTTCAGCAATAATCTGGGACAGTATGATGGAGCTTTCAGGTTTATTGGTTGATGTTGCTTAATATTCTGATTTAAAGCTCTACCTTAGCCAGATTATTTGACGCGCAGCTCTGCAGTCTGGTTCGCAGGGCTTTTTGCTCCCGCGCGCTGTTGCCAGATGCATGCGGCTGCCTGAAATATTAATACCGGCCGCAAATCCGGGAATGAGAGCGGCTTTCACCTGGCTCGAGCTAAGGCGATACGGCTGCACGGCACGGCCCCGGCGGAGCGAAGATCCTGCCGAACGCGCAGGATCCGGTGCATCTGGGCGACTTTGGGGACACCTCCCGTATTAGGGCAGCAGGCTGCTGTTTTTAGCGGCAGTAAAGTAATTTTGGAGTCTGCCCACAGAAAGAGGAAGAGATGGTGCAAAGCCAAGGCCTGAGACAGGCTGTTGTCTCTCCCCTTGCCAAGAAGGTCCTGCTACACTGAGAGCCCAGCAACCATTTTGACCATGTTCTTCCATAAGAGACTCATTTTTCTAGGGAGTCTTTTATTTTTAACCTGGACTGTAATTTCTTTTTTCGTTACACATGGACTTTGAAACAACTCATTAGTGCTAGACTTGCCAAGTATTGCTGGGGCCGAGCATTGTGGAGACTTCCCGCGTTAGACTGCCGAGATCTCCGATATCTTCATGGCAATGGCTACGGAGCGTTTCTTTGGCGCTGCAGCCTTTCGTGACTCCCTCTGCCCAGCTCCGAGTTCATATTTAGAAGCAACCCAGAGCTTCCAACTCGTATCTCTTTTCCTCCCCGTCTCCAAAGCAAATGAAAATGGAAGATAAACTCCTGTGGCTCCGTGTCACCTGCTGTCCGTTGGAGACCTGGGTGGTTTCTGGCTCTTTATTTTTGCGCTGGGGTCTTTCTAAGCCCTAAGATATCTTGAAGGAATAATTCCCAGTGCTGCAGCTCTGTTTACGCAGCACTGCGCGATAGGGGACTGTTTAATATTCCATCGTCCTTTCCTTTTAAGAGTACCCTTGGACATGCCTGGAGTTTCAATGCCTTGAGCGTGCGTGTGATGGCGAACTCCTGTCACCAGTGGGCAAAATGAACGTAAAATACCAAAGAGGTAAACTCGGCTTTTTGTACATGACGGTAGCCGTCTTCCCCACGACTGCAAACTCGTAGGGAATTGATTGCTAATTGCAGATATCGGGGGCTGGCGCTGCGTTAGTCGTAGCAGCAAACGATCTCGATCAGGCGAAAAACGCTCCGTGGGCAAGTGGCAGATTGGGGATGGTGAGTATCAGAAATGAGGGAGACAGCAACGTGGACACAGCCAGCGCCGAGCCATCTGCCAGCGGTTCCCGTGCACCAGCAGTGCTTGCAGACCCTTCTATGTTAGACCAAGTTTGGGCTCTCCTGATACCTTGATTTCCCCTCCCGTACAGTGGGACGTGCTGCTCCGGCCCAGCCGGGCAGCACCTCGCTCTGCTGGGAGCTCGGGTGGCCCCGGGGCGCCCGGGCGAGGGCTGCGCCAGGGCTCGGGTGCTGCAGCCGCTCTCCTGCCCTGCGAGCTGGGAGTAGCAGCGGCAGAGAGCAGCGGCCTTCGTGGCGTCTGATCTCAGGTCCTGACTGCGTTCATCCAAGCCCTTCTCGGATATGTTACGCAGCTGCTTAAAAAGCAGGTTTTTCTGCCTTGGGTTGCATCTTTAATATAGGTTTCCGGCTGAAAGGTGTTCAGACGCGCAGGGACCCCGGAGCTGCTTGTGGCAAAGAGCAGAGCAAGGCGTTGGCTTTTTTTTTTAACGCTAGCAGTGGTGATTCCTGTGACTCCGGATGCTGTGCGATGGGGCAATTTTCATTAATGCTAAGAAGATTTTTTTACCCTGGTGCATGGTCCGTGTCCCCGTGCCTGCCGGCTTCCCCGGGAGCAGAGCCCCTTCCTGAGCCACAGCACCTGCAGGAGCAGCAAAGAAGCCACTTCCCATCGAAGCTGGTTGGAAACCCAGCCTTGATTTCCCCAAATCTGCTGGCCCTCGGCCCCCTTTGCCAGCCCTTCTTCCAGTTCCTCCAAAATCCAAGTACTCGTCCGTCCTCGTGTCTCCCACAGCCAGCAGCGTATGCCGGAGGGGTCCGCGTCGAGCGCTGCAGGGATCTGCACAAGCGCCGGCTCCGTCCCACCTTGGGCTTCCAAACCGGGAGCTGGACCCGGAGCTTGCTGATGTGCCGGTGGCATCGGGACGCTATCCATGCAGGTGGCACGCGGCCAGCGAGAGCCGCTGAAGAATATTAAGGGCAGTCCGGCTCCCCGGCGTGTAATTATTGCAGTTAGTAACCATGGTGAAAATAAATGAGTGTTCTCCGTGGTAGGATAATTGATTAAGTAAGAGGAGCCCTTGGTTAATGTCCGTGCGGCAGCGGGAAGGTGATTCATCGCTGGTGTCCTCCAAGGGGCTGGCGCGGGGGGAGCCTGGGCACCGCGGTGGGGGCTGCCTGCACCCCGCAGTCCCCCCAGGAGCTGCAGCCTGCCTCAGCCCGAAATTCGGTGATTTGGCCGTAATTTGGCTTTGTAATTCAGCACAGCGTGTGATAAAGCTGTGGCGGCGGTGTGGAAGCATGCGTCTGCTGGACGGGCAGAATGAATCTCGGGCAGGCGGCTGGCGGTACGTGGGCTGGGGGATTTGGTCTCTGCCCTCGCAAGGCTTTTCTCCCTGTCTCCCCGCCACAAGAGCCTGTGCTCCTTAGGGCAGCTCCCAAGGTTACGGGTGGGATTACGGGAATCTGGAAGGGCTCCACGAGTGATGAGGGACCAGGACACTTCAATGGCAAGAACTTGGGAGGGGCTGAAGTCCTTGGAAGTGCAGAAGGCTACTGCAGAGAGGAAAGGAATAACTTGTTGTCCAYGTCCCCTGGAGCTGGGATGAAGAGCCGTGGGCAAGTGCCAAGGGAGACGGAGGACCCAAAGCATGGGGACACTGAAGCGCTGGAATAGGTTGGCTGGAATCTCCTTTACTGGAGGATTTCTAGGAAGAGGCCGGGTCCGTGTGTGCCGGGAGCGGCTCYGGCCAGGTGGGTTCTGCCGCTGGGCAGGGTGATGGGCAGGTCTCCAAGGTTCCTCCTGGCCCTGGTTACCATGATCCCAAGTCTCGCTTGGAGAGATCATCCYGGGATCATCCCGGACCCTTATGCCACGATGTGCTGCCTGCATGACCRTGTATAGCAGGTTTATTTGAGGAGCCCCATATTTCCATATGGGTGCAAGAACCTGCTCYTCAGCCCTTCCCAGGGAGGTTCGTAGGATCGTATTATTCTGTGTGTCTATTTTATGTAGCTTTTTCTCTCTAAAACTGCTATTAAAACTCAACACAGCAGCATCCCGTGGCACARAAGTGGCTGTGTACTGACAGCACACGCGGGTGCTCTCGGCACGCCGGCCCCCGCCGCTGCTTCTGCTCCCGCGGACGCTGCTGGGCCCCGGGTGCTGCCCGCAAATGAGGGCTCCTGCTCTGTCACCGCATTTGCAAAGTCCTGAAGCCAAGCACGACTCCCAATTTGTGTGGCAATGAGTGCTGTGCACAAAAGCCTCATGTGGGGAGATATTTATATATGACTCTTTGTGGGCATTTTTCTGAAAAAATCCCTAATTGGACTCACTCCACCTTTTTTCTGAAGGACGGAAAGGACAAGTGGTGCGAAAAAATAACGGAGAAACTGAGAGGGAAATGAGCTAGGAGACCAGCGTGCGTGCTCCCAGACGGATTGCAGGCGCTGCCTCCGGTATCTTCTGTGCCAGCGTGGGGCTCGGCGAAGAATTAATAACGTGATGTGCTTCCCTGACACTTTCCACTCGAGGAACCCAGGGCCCTTTGCAGGCAGTAGGAATCCAAGCTCGGATCCCTCCTGCAGGGCTGGCGAATTCTTCCTGCACTTCTTTAAAAGCTGCCTCCGCTCTTCGTCCCGAGTGCCCCCGCGCCCCACAGATCGCTGGACGCGGGGCAGATGTATTGACAACCTCTCTCGATGGCAGCACTGGAGACACGTGGGGCTGGAGGATGGAAAGCCCCTGCTCYGCCTGGCCGGGGAGGACCAAGAGGGACAGGAGAGCCTCTCGCAGGACCAGCGGGCAGTTTATCTGCTAGACAAGGTGGAAACAACTGGAGAGCAACAGGGGTTGCAGAGAGGAAAATCAGAGCGTGGTTTTAAGCAGTTTGAAGCAAGGAAGCCCAGCTTGGGCGGTGGCCTGGCTGGAGCAGATRGCTGGAGATCTCTGCTGCCTCTCATAGGGACAACAAGCCCAGCTGAACCTCCAAGACACGTTGCAGGAGATCTTGCTGTAGCCGTGCTTCACTGGAAGCTGTGGAGAAGGCTTAATTCCTGCTTAATGTGGTAACACGCCATAAAATCTCATTTGTGTAATCTATCTGTAATCAAAGGTGTGTAGGATACACCAGGCTTCCTCAATACCAAAATAAGAGGCTTCCCTACGGTTCCTTGTCTGAGGCAGGAACACGCGCTTGGCAAAGCACCTGTATTTGAGCGTTGAAGGGTGCTGCTGGGCAGCAGTGATCACCACGCACCAGCGTGCGCTGCCTCCGGCTCTCGAGGACTTCTGCCACCACTCGCTGGAAGCGCGCGCAACGGCGAGAAGCGTGTGTCAGGCAAAACGCAGACGGGACACTTTATATCAGAGCTGAAGCCAAGGTTGGCTGTTTGCCGAGTTCAGCCCTTGAGAGCCGTGCCTGTGGTGCTCGGTCTGGAGATGATCCATACYGTCAGAAAGTAATAGGACTCTCTTCCGCTGGGTACTTACTTTCTCATTTCTGGGCTTTTGGCATGAGAAGAGGGTGCAAGTGTATGTAATCGATGAAAGCCGTGGGACTTCTGCTTTCAGGTCACCAGCATCAAGAAATACAGTACTGAGCTGTCAGTAGCCGAGAGGCTCCTGGTATCGATTGCTTAACGTGAACGGGAGTAGCACGTGCTGGATCTCAGGCCAGTTCCTGGCAGGGTAACGTCACTACAGCTGGTGCAGGGTGTCCCCGTTGGAGAAGCAGCAGGTTGAGACAGCCCTGGCGACTGGAGGGCACCGGGAGGGTGAGACCATCTGCTCCAGCTCTGCCGTCGTGGTGGTGCCRTCTCTGGCCCTTCCCAACAGGCTCGTTTTTCCGAAGATGGGCTCCCACGAGCAAAGCAGTAGGGTTGATCCCCAAAGGTCACCTAACGTTTCTGGGGAAAACAAGGTGCAAACCACATCCCTCATCTGCCTACGGTTTGGGGAGGACCGGGGATGGATGCATCTCAGTCCAGTTCCAACGTCACAACCTGCCTTTGGGAGACTCCTCTTTCCTGGCTCTTGCCCAAGCTCCTGACCTTGTTCCGAAACGTTTTTCCCCTACTCGCCATCTCCAACGGCAGTGCTCTGGGGAGGCAGTGAGGCAGCATCCCAAACGCAGCGGCGCTTGCATTCGAGGCCGTAGCAGGGTAGCTATGGCTAAGGCTGAAGCCCAAGGCTGTGTGGAGTCTTGGTCCTCAAAGTACTTGCTACTTTATTTCGTGAGGAGGTGGTAACTTGAGGTAACGAGCCGGTCCAAAACTTGATGCTAACTCTACTGTAGAGAATTTTTCCATTGCAGACGATCTGCCAGCTCAAAGCTGCCCTAGCGGAGGGGAACCCGTGCCTGTCTGTGAGGTTTGAGGAGGCCATAGCTCCTCTCGCCTTGCGCTTTCTTGCTGGTCTCGGGACATTTCAGTGGTGCCCAGGAGGAGGTTCGATCAGCTCAGCCGGAGCCCCACGAGACAGGCTCAGGCTGTACAGTTCCCTGCAATGCGGTCCCCCAGAGTTCATCTTGCAGGGGCAGGATTCTACCGAGATTATAATTATTTCTGTCTGTGAATTATTAATAAAGAGAAAAAACTGCTCATTTCATTGCAAATTCCAATTAGAGTTRAAATGCAGAAGGGGAGGATGTGCCGCTGGAATGTAAATGACGGGGGATCCAGCTGCACGTCGGCGTGGCTTTGCGGGATGGTTCATTATTCGGAGAAAACGTTACCTACCGCGAATATCAAATGGCTTAACAGGAAGACAAGACTTRAGGTAGAGGTGAAGGAGGTCTCCTCCTAGGTCGGGTTGGAGGCAGCAGGCTTTTTACTCTGTGGCTTGTGGAGCTCTTGGCCCGGTCAGCATGCGTTGYCTGTTGGGTGGTGGTTTTGAGATAATTATTTCCATCTCATAATTAAAAGAAGAGTCCCTGTTGGCCCTTGCTCGCACATGTATGTCGCATGTATAAAACAGTGCTGCAGGAGTCACCCTGGGCTTCGGAAGTGTGAAAAGCTCCTGCGAAAGGATGAAGATAAATTTATTCTGTGTCCGCTGAGAGCAGGACAAGGATAAATGGGCTTAAATTGCAATAAGGAAGATTTAAACATTAGGAGAGACCTTTCTGACAGTGAGGCAGGCTGAGCCCCAGAAGAGGTTCCTGGAGGAGGATATGAAATCCCCAAGTATGATGGTTTTTAAGAGCCTTTTTGACAAATGCTCTGCCAGGGAGGGCTGATATGGTTGGGACCGGTGGTCTCCTGRAGGCCCTCCCACTGCTGATGTTTTGTGACTGTATTTTATTATTTGCTCTTGAAAAATATACTCCCACTTTTGTGAGCCTGCCCAATCACAGTTTCCATAGCTGTTATTCTTGCTTGCTCTCTCCTTATTTATCCCCACYGAATTTCACAAGTTGGGGGGAATGAGTGACCCGGGGAGGCCCCAAGAGCAGCCGGCCAGCAGCTCGCAGCAGCTCCCTGGCGAGGGCTGGCGGTAGTTTTTTGCAGGTGATGCAAAGGACCAAGCGCCGCTGCTGACGTGACCTCCCACGGTGAAGATGAAAAGCGCTCGTGCTTCTGGGCCCGGGCTGTCTGCATATCGCACGGATTTAGGCAGTTTGCCAGCTGACTTCTCTCACCCCGTTGCTTTTCTTTGCTGACGGTGGCTAAACTCTTCCTTCCCTCCCTGCTCCTTCGTCGCAGGCGACGGTCTCCCACCCGCGCCCGGAGCCCAGCGCCGTCGGAGTCACCATCGCTCCGGCCAGCGCGACTCGGAGGCCGCGTTTCTCCGTGGAAGGGAAGGGCTTTGACGGCTCTGAAATGGATATCTGTGCGTTGAGTTGCATTTTGGGGGTCCATAAATAGTGATTGCCCCCCTAAATAAGGCGGTCGGTGCTAAATGTTTGCCCTTTCTCTAAGGGGGCAGCAGTGGCGGGCGACAGCAAAGTGCCTCGGCCATCCGAGGCGGGGAGCCTCCCATCCCCGCACCATCAGCTCCCTCTGCAGCGGGGGAAAGTCTCCTGGTGGGATTTTGCCCTCAGCTTCTTTTCAGATGCTGTTTGGGACTTTCTTTTTTAACGTAACCCAGCTGCGAGCTCTGGGCCTGGTGAGAAAAGCACGTGCCAAATATCGCGAGATCCTTCCCAGGGAAGCAGCAGCCCTGGGAGAGCAGCAAGATCGTCCCCCAAGAACCAGAGCTGACCCGAATTTCTCCAGTGTCTTGCCCTGGAGCAGCACTGCCGATGCTCTCCTGGGTGTAGAAATGGAAGTTTTGGGCCCCGGCAGGCCCTGGCTGGGGACCGTCCCCTTTACAAACCCCTGAAGTTTAGGGAGGTGTTGTCGTTCCACCTGAAGCTTTTCCATGCTAGATGCCACCTTCAGGCTTAGTTGTTTTCAAAAAGTTCCAATCGAAGTCGTTTAGCGGTTAACGAAGAACGAGGTTGGAGTCTCGCTTGCAGGCAGGAGACGCTGGAGGGACTGGTACCCGGAGGAGGGTGCTGCTGCCCTGGTGAGGGGCCGGGAGCTAGGCAGAAAATGAGGTCAATGCCCATGGGAGCACCCTCCTTCCGATGCCTGGACGGGAGCGCTGTGCGCCGTTCCCCGTGCGGACAAGAAATATCAGTGACAAAGCTATTTATTATGACCTTGTTAGGGTGCAAAGGCCGGCACTTGGAAGTGAAGGAGAGCGATGTGCCCCCGGCTCTGCCCTCTGTGCGGACGCATTTCCGTGCAGCCCTTAGTGACGTCCTCGCGGAGGTTTACCGTCCTCCTGCAGGACCCGTCTCACTCAACGAGCCAGCCGGACGCTGCTTTTTTAATGAGCAGCAATGTTTGCTGTTCTGTGTTTCCTTACGGCTCAGCTGCAGACCCGGGTTGGAAAGCACACAATCTCCTTGTAGGCTTTCTTTTGTGAGCTTCACAAATGCCTAATTTCTCTAATTTGCGAAAGCGTCGTCCTATGAGATAGGTGCAAGCTGGGGAGCTTGGAGGCTGGTCTCTAATTTGGCGTGAGCTGCCGAGGAGCGGTGCTTTCCCTGTGCGCTCGACGCTCTGCAGGGCTGCGAGCACTCGAAGGACCCTTCCCGCTCCCTGCCCGCGAGGCTGCGTGCTGCAGCTGGGACACGGCGTCTCGGGTGGGTATCTCCGAAATAAAGAACGTACAGTTAGCAAAAGCCAGCTGGGGCACCTCGCTCTGAAAAGCCTCCCTGGTGACATGTAGGTGCTTTGGAAGAACCCGAGATGCAATGCAGGCCCCCGGGGCCGTCACGGTGAGACTCCCCGTCCGCACACCGTGCCTCCTGCTCCACGCTGAGCTCTCCAGTGGCCGCGGCGAACGAGGCCAGATGCACTCAGCCTCCTCCACCGTCCGGCTCTCGATGGGTCCCATAGCCAGTTGCAAGCAGCGAGGGGTAATCAAGGGTTGTCCTTAGAGATGTGCTCAGAGGGACGTGTCGCTGCTTTTCCAAGTTTGACTTTGCAGCTTCCATGTCCTTCATGAGTAGCTGGAGCACCCAAGGGGGTTATTGAGGGCTGCAGGAGCCCAGGGTCCACGGGAGCCCTGGGTCCATGGGGCTGCTGCTGCTGGGACGGTGGCCGTGTCCAGCGCCAACGTGCTCCACACCTAATAGCTCTGTGTTTTGGATGTGCGGGGTACGTCCATCCTTGACATGCAGCTCTGAGACGTGTTACAGGGGATCAACGTCATGCACCCAAGGGCTGGGCTGGCTGAAGCGTTGGGTGTCAGCGCCTATGTCAGTGCTCAGCGAGCACGCCCAGCCCTGGAGGTCCCTGGCTGGTCCTCTCTGGTGTGGGGAAGTGGAAGGAGCAATCCTGCAAGGGAGGAAGCTCGTGGCCAAGGAGGGCAGCTCCATCGGGAGCCATCTCAGGGCGGTTGGGTGGAGGTCCACCTTGGGCAGGGGCGAGCGTGCGGCCGGCGGCGGGGAGGGTGGGAAGGCGTCCCATTGCGCTGGCCAACGGGCCGTGGGGTGCGTGGGGCCGGCCTCGCTCCCTGACAGCGGCGTTGTGCTTGTGCCCGCAGGACGTCGTCGCTGCGCTGGAACGCCGGCACCAAGGAGCGCATGCTCATCAAGGTGACCGACCGCGAGCCCAGCTTCCTCATGCACCAGGGCAACGGCTACGCGGCCGAGAGCCAGCCGGGGAGCCGCTCGCGGCGGCCCTCGGGCGGCCAGCAGTCGCCCAACCTGCAGACCTTCGCCCCCGAGGCCGACAACTCCGTCTTCTTCCCCGAGCGCAAGCCGTCGCCCTTCCTGAAGAGAGCGGAGCACGTGGGCAGCTGCTCGCCGCTGCTGGGCCGCGGGGACCCCTTCTGCTCGCCGCTGCAGGCCCAGCACCGCAAGCACTCGAGCGAGTCGCAGCCCTCCTCGCCCCGCTACGCCTACGAGCCGCCCCTCTACGAGGAGCCCCCCATGGAGTACCAGGCCCCCATCTACGACGAGCCCCCCGTGGACATGCAGTACGAAGCCAGCGGCAGCTACAAGGCCGGCTCCCCGCAGAAGTCGCCCATCCGCAAGCCTCACCCCTTCCTGCAGTCGCCCAAGCAGGGCTCCAACTCGCCCTACCAGCAGCTGGTGCTCACCAAGCAGAAGTGTCCTGACCGGTTCATGAGCCTCGAGTACAGCCCGGCCGGCAAGGAGTACGTGCGGCAGCTGGTCTACGTGGAGCAGTCGGGCTCCAGCCCCAAGATGAAGACGGGGCTGCGGCACAAGTACTCGCCCAACCCCATCGGCGGCTCCTACTCGCTGCAGCACAGCCCCTGCCTGGTCCGCGACCAGCGCCTGGACGTCAAGTCGGGAGACTACAGCAGCATGGAGGGGCCCGACTTCTGCCACGGCCAGCCGGCCGGCCCGCTCGCGCAGGGCGAGGACTCCATGTCGTGGTCCAGCCAGCAGGACACCCTGTCTTCGACGGGCTACTCGCCCAGCACCAGGAAGAGGAAGAGCCGGAAGCCCTCCCTGTCCCACGACCCCAACGCCTCCTCCACGGACGGCTCGGGGGACCGCGAGGCGCTGGGCGAGCAGCTGCCGGGCGAGGAGAGGGCGGCGCCRGGGGCCGCCCGGACGCAGCCGAGCCGCGCGGAGAGCAAAGCGGCGGAGGCGGAGGCRGCGCGCGGCTTCCCCGAGCCCTTCCTGGCGCAGGCCCGCCTGGCCTGGGAGGCCCAGCAGGCTCACTACCACATGAAGCAGCGCAGCAGCTGGGACTCCCAGAAGGACGGCTCGGGCTACGAGAGCGACGGCGCCCTCCCCTTGCCCATGCCGGGCCCCGTGGTGCGCGCCTTCAGCGAGGACGAGGCCCTGGCCCAGCAGGACAGCAAGCACTGGAAGAGGAACACCTTCGAGAAGCTGGGCTTCCCCCAGATCCTGCTGGAGAAGAGCGTGTCCGTGCAGACCAACCTGGCCTCCCCCGAGCCCTACCTGCACCCGTCCCAGGTAACGCGCAGCGCCGGCCGCGGCTCCAGGCTGTTCCCGGCGGTGGGGGCTTCCCTGCGTGTCCCCCACTGCGCACGCTTGTCCTCTCCGCCATCCGCTTCTCCACGGCAGGGTGAGCGGACAGGAGCTGCTCCTGAGCCGCTCACGTGCACGTGCTCCCCGCGTGGTGCAACCGTGCACGCACGCATCCCCTGCCGCGCTCGGTGGTCCCAGCGCACGCACGGGCCGCTGTCAGGCGAGGCCTCGTGCTTTGCAGTAATTTGTCGTTTTCTTGCGTTCCTGGAGAAACTCCATCAGCAGGGGACGGCGACTGCAGCGGGGCAGTTCATCAGCAGGAACGGGGTGGTCCCACGGCGCTGCTCAGCCAGGGGCAAGCGTCCTCGGCAGCAGGAGCGGAGGSAGAGCGGAGAACATCCCTAAGCAATCCAAGGGTGGGCAGAGCAGGATGGCTACTTAGAAATGTTGGAGGCCTCCATCAGATTCCCCCCTCGAGCTGGCACTTGCCACCAGCTACTGTGATTAATGGGATTAATGCCCACGTTTAGCTGGGAAGGGGACTCAGGGCAGGGCACTCTCCCTCTCGGTCTCCCACAAAATCCTGTTGGGATCTGCTGGGCTGGGTGACGCCAGGGTCCACCGCCATGTCGGCGGCACCGGACGCGGCAGGAGGAGGGATGGGAGTCCTGCAGTAGGTGGATGTGATTGCTCTGCTCTCGAGCTAGGGCCGTCTTCAGAGGCAGCACSTGGAGGTTGTCCCAGCCTGAGTGTCACACCTCTGTCCCTGCCAAAATGTTTTCGTTTTAACCACACTGTGCACAGAAACATCCAAACTTCCAATTCCTCTGAAGTTTTTGGCCTCTGGTGGTCAGATCCAGTTGAAGACAGTGTGTATTTGCTTTGCACTGGTTGCAGTGGAGCCTTGCATCTGTCTTGAACATTGTTTTTGACTYTCCATTGGACGTCCCTGTGTCTGTGGGTGAAGAGAGAGTTTTTCCCTGGTTGGACACGCAGAGGGAGGGATGCAGGGGGTCTGGCTGGCGAGAGCACCCTGTGGCCATGATCCTGCCTGGTAAAAGTGCCCTAAAGCGTGAGGTTTGAGAGAAGGATGGTCCGGCTCTGAGCCCTGGTCCCAGAGCTGCTGTGCATTCCCATCGGTAAGACGGATGAAATAGCCTCCTTCTCCAGCCAAAGGGAAAGACCCCAGTGRAACAACTGCTGAACTCACGGGGGTCATCTGCTACGCTCCCATCCGCTGCCTCTTTCGTAGGAATAGGGAAAACATGGGCTGGCTCCAAAAGGTTTGTGTTCAGGATGATTTCTAGGCCTGTTTCTTGCGTTCTCTGGCCCAAGATGGGGAAGYTGGGATCCCATTCTCATCCTCGTGGGAGCTCTGCCGATGGCCCTTCTCCTCCCCATCTGCCCTGAGCAGCRGCCCTGCCGGAGCTTGCAACGTTTTAGGAGAAAGCCCTGAAGCCGAGACGCCCCCGTAGTCCTGGGCCAAGGGCACCGTCCTCGAGGGCAGCTCTGGAGGAGGAGGCTGTGGTTGCATCTCTTCCCCACGCTGTGAAGGAGGGATGGAAAAGGCTTTTTCAGGAGCTTCACTTTTTCCACGTTGCAGCTGGGAAGCGGAGGTTTATGCAGCCACCATGCCGGAGAGCGCTCAGCACAACCGCGGCGTCCAGGGAGCCCTGGGATAAATGCCCTGGCTGCTCCGTAGCGCTTCCGAGGTGGCCTCAAATATCACGAGGCAGGTTTCGCTCCTGGGCCTCGGAGGTCTCCAGAAGAACCAATATCAACAAACCATAATACACCTAGCGTGGAAGAACATGGTTAAAAAACCTGGCAGCTCTGGTGCAAGCCTGCAGGYGTCCTAAAGACGGGAATAAATCCTCTCCTCTCCCAGACCATC
This sequence comes from Casuarius casuarius, assembly GCA_003342895.1. Classification (NCBI taxonomy): domain Eukaryota; kingdom Metazoa; phylum Chordata; class Aves; order Casuariiformes; family Casuariidae; genus Casuarius; species Casuarius casuarius. Next base: position 141,314 of record PTFA01000529.1, read on the forward strand.
CCTACCCAGGGCCCCCAGCTGCCACGGCACAGCCGATTTTCCTGCAGTCTCGTAGCTGGATATATAGAGAGGGCATTAAGAACAAACGGCCCCTTTTCTGGTTTCTCAGCCCGCTTGATTTTTCAAAGAGCTCCTCCACCAGAAATGAGGGTTTACTCACCAATCTGTTCATAGCCTTAGCGGTTTGAGATATTGGACCACTTAAAACCCACTGCTGGCTCTTCGATTTAGCAGTTATCRCATACTTTGGTGGCAGAGGCCACGTACGCAGCCGAGTGGACGGCATTGGCGCTCTGACTCCAGTCCCCCGCGGCTGTGGAGCTCCTGCACTGAACCCGGATAACCGTATATGCTATTGATCCCGGCGTCTCCGCTCCCAGACGATCGAACCCGTGAAAATACTGAGCGCTGGGGGCTCGCCTCCATCCGAGCCCTGCCACGCACATGCCGACTTCAGTCGAGTACCCCCATAAAGTTGGTTTTGCATCGTCTGAGCTGCTGTAACTGTCCGTCCGCATGGTCTCAACCACTGGAAAATTCGAGTTCAACATGGCTTAGCCCTTTTCCCTTAAAGCTGCCTGAGTTGTGTTCCTGTGTGCGCTGGAGCTGAGCGCGCCCGTGCAGACRCTTACTGCCCACGTTGGTGGGCACAGCGTGACTTTGAGTCTCGGTGAAGATGTTTTACCATGAGTTATCCCGCCTGCCGGGAGAGCCTCCTCCTCCCTACCCGTCCGCGCGCCCGGCAGGGGCACAGAGCTGCTGGGTACGTGGTTGTGGGGAGCAAGCATTTAATTACGGAGCATCTCTGCAGAGAAAGGGGCAGCTGGTCCCCCTCGGGCACAGCCTGTCRGCGCTTGAGGCTTGGCTGTTCCGTGCTGGCGCGTTCCCTTCTGCAGAGCACTCGCCTCGTTCATGGCTCTTTCCCTCTCCCTTCAGTATTTCCTCCCCTGCTTTTTTGCTCAGCTCCTTCCTCGCAGCCTTCGTCCTCGCAGCAGACCTGCGCTTGCAGGTGGCATCRATCCTGTGCAGTCCTTGGGCGGACCCGAATCTCCCGGAGTTTGATAAATGACCTTCCACTTCCTTCTTCGCTAAACAAAAGCTTTAGATGATTCTAGCAAAAAAAAATGTTGGAATCCTTCACTGACCTGCCAAGGGAGCGGGATCCCAAGACATGGCCAGGCGAGCTCAGGATACTCGCTGGTGTTTCTCCCCCCTCCTCGCCTGCCCCTTCCTGTGGCTCTGGCTTTCGTACCAGTTTCCCAACTCCCTGTCTCCCCCCAAGCTCCCATTCTCCATGCACAGCTCTCCCGACTGAATATCAAGAATCAACACTTTTTTTTTTATCATGTTTCTTAAGATTTCTTGTAGTAACCTGCTGGGGTTCAGGCTCGTGGACACTTGTATTTCCCAAGGCTGCACCACCAGGTGCAGGGTGAGGTCCCATGTCCTCCTGCTCGGGACCAGCCGAGGTGCCAGCGCTGCCACCTATATTTACTCAGCGTATTGAGGTGGCCTTGGTGCCCCTGGTTCTTCCAGCACCCAACGACCTGCCTAATCTTAGCAGGAGACGCCAAGCTCAGAAWGGAAAGGACTCAAGAAAGAGCCGCCCTTGCAGACGAAGGCTCCTAACGGGCAGAGGGGATGGGCAGGTCGCATGGAGAAACCAGACTGCTCGGGGTGGCTTTCCAAACACCTCCCAGCGCCTGTCCTGAGCCGGCACAGCTCCGCACCCGGCCGGGCTCTGGCAGGATGCCCTYTCCACCGGGAAGGAGAGAGGAGTCGGAGACACCCCAGTCTGTCCTGGATGCTGGAKTAGAGCCACGTGCTGGATTAGAGCCACGGCTAAATGGGCTTCTGCTTTCTGTAGCCTCTCCAACCTGCCATGCTGCCCTGCCATGCTGCCGATGGTGTCTGAAGAGCCTGCAACCGTCCGCTCCCCTGGGCAGGGGAGAGCTGCCACGGTCCAAGAGTTATCGAGCCGCCGTCCGGCACTTGCCGAAGGCAACGGGTCGGAAAGCTGCAGCCGCGACCGCAGCGAGCTCTGGGCTTTGGGTGCCACCGGGCTAAAGCTGGAGGGCCTCAGCCACCCCCTGTCCCGGGGGGAAGTTGGAAACAGCTAAATCCGAGCTGTGCATTGAGTAAATCACCRGCCACTTGACTTGCCTAAGTAATAAAAACAAGCTCATTGCTAAACACGGGGAAAAAAAACCCTCATCCTCTAAATGAAGTGTGTGTCGAGGTGGCAGATACACCCGGGCGCGGAGGGCTGATTAACCCTGGGACATTTCAGCCTGCTGTTGTTCAGCATCTGTAATTGTGCCTCCGGCCGTTCAGCAGCATCCGGCGACGGGGTCTGGAAACCCCTATTTGTCCCAGCGGGGAGGTTGCGGTGGGGAGTAGCCGCTCCTAAAATTGCCTAGAAACCTTCCCGCTCCGACAGCCTGTCCCTCGGCCGCACAGGAACACGTACAAACGCGGTTCAGCGTTGGATTTATCGCTGTCAACGCACATGGGAGGCAGGACCAGGGTACGTGGAGGAGAGCTGCGACTGCAGCCTGCAGGGAGCTAAATTAACCCGGCACGAGCGAGGGCAGAAGCATCACAAAAAGCAGCCGAGAGGAACCTCTCCACAAGTGCAGCTCGAGCCAAACCAGTAAGCGAGGCTTTTGGATGCCTACGGTATTGATTTAAGGATGCTATAGAGGAGGAAAGGTATAATGGCTTTTTAAAAATGGATGATGCAGTGCACAGGGACAGTTATCCTGATGAGAGCGATCAGACCTGGAAAGCTGCTTAAAAGACGGAGCCTGTTATCAGAAAGGAGGGCAGAGACCACAGAGGTAGCTTTGAAATAGCGAATAATCYGGAAAATGTTTTCTGCCTGTGGGGGATTTAGTGAAACTGGAAGGGCATCGTATCCAAAGGCAGCAGAAGAAACACCTTTTCTCGGAGTGTCCCCAAGCACTCAGTGCTGCAGGAGATGGTTTAAAGCAAAAACCGAGCAAGCTCCAAATCCACTTTGGCTGCTCCTGTGGGCCGTATCTGCAATCAAACTCGCCGATGTCGAGAGCCCTAATGGTCTTCCCAGGTTTCCTGCACCGTCCTCTGAAGCGGGTGGCCCCGCTGCCGCTGGGGACGGGTGCTCGGTGTTGGCCTGGCGCTCTGCAGGGACCTTCGTCTTTGGTACACGGAGGAGTCTTTGCAGTTGCAGCTGATGCCAGCTGGGTCCTCTTCCCCTTCCCGCGCTGGGCAGCCGGCTCTGGGCAGAGACCGCGGGAGGATGAGGGTGGACGGCAGAGAGCAAGGCTGGAGGGAGAAGGCTGAGGTTGGAGCAAGGCGACGCTTCTTGTCCTGGAAAACTCCAGTCTTGGTGCTACAAGGATGCTGGGACACTTCTCTGCCCACAGCTGTTGCTCCACTCTTCATCCCCCCTGAATTTTTCCCTCATTTTACATTTTCCCAGGACTGGATTCACAGGCCTGGTAACTCAGGAGCCCCCTCATGCGTTGGAGCGTGTTTATTTATACAGTATATGTTTTATTACAGACTCACCCAGGGCCCGCGCCGTGCCCTGGCTGGGCTCAGAGCTAACACACAGCTGCTGGAGATGTCAGCGGCCAGGGATTCGTCCATGTTTGGAAGTGGCTCAATCTCATCTTTTATTTTTGAGGTTTATCATGGTGAAAACTTGTTGCGTGGCTTTAATTTGGTGTCCCACCCGCCTCGATYGGTTGGGGGAACGTAAATATTGGTTCAAAGGTAAGCCTGACTTTCAGGCTGTCTGCAGAGAGCAGCAAACCTCCAACCAGCCCTAGATACATGTTTTGTACTGAGGGAAGAAGAGATGGTCCTTGTCCTGCCTGYGATAGCAAGATACAGCAGAAATAAAGAAGAAAACAGCAGCAAAACAGTCCACCCGGTGCCTGTCGTCTCCCCCAACAGCTCGAGGACGATTTAGCCAGTGCCACGCTCGTGCCTGGCTTGCAGACATTGGCTTTTGCGGGACAGGTTTGAACATTTCCCTGTTTCTGACCCAAAACGAGTGCCCTCCTTCGGGCTCAGCGGCAGACAGCAAGGCCACGCTGGGAGGTCGAGGCAAACTGGCATTAACGCTTCATTATTTCTCCCCGCRTTTTAGCTCCAGGCTCTCGTTCTCCCCAAGTTCATTTAGGACTTTGTTAATTAGGGCTGAAGCTAATTGTGTATCGGCACTAACRGCAAAGGACCAGTCATGTTTTGCAGCCTGTGCAACTCCCCTGGAAGATTCCTCCTCTTCGCGGGGTGCCCGGATAGCGGGGGACGGAGGCAGCTCGCTGAAGGCAGCGCGCGGGGAAATGCAGCCGTGCTGCCGGCAGGGCTCGATGCTGTCTTGCCGTCGCTGCTGCCTTCCTTCCCTGCGGATGCGTCCGTTCACTTCAGCATCCCAGAGTAACTCAGGCTGGGGGGGCTCTCCGGCAATCTCTGCTCCAGCCSCCTGCTTAAAGCAGGGTGTCGGATCAGGTTGCTCAGGGCCGAGATCAGTTGAGTTTGAATATCCCCAAGGATGGAGATCCCGCAACCTCCCTGGGCCCCTCTTCCAGGGCTTGACCACCCTCAGGGTGAGAAGCATTTTCCTGGCATCTAGCGGGAGTTTTTCATGCCAGAATTTGTCCCCGGTGCCTCTCGTCCTGTCCCTGTGCRCCTCCGAGAAGAGTCCAGCACTGTCTCCTCTGCAACGCTCAGCTGCTTGGAGACGGCAGTGGGATCCCCCTTCACCTTCGCTTCTCCCAGCTGAACGAACTCRGCTTCTTGTGCTCCATCCCCAAAAATCTCATCCCCAGGACGCCGGGGTCCTTTCTCCAGCGCCGCTCTGGGGCAGCCGGCCCCAGCCCACCTGGCTGCGTTTTGCTCTGATTTGCCACGAGAGCTGCAGGAGATGGAGCCTCCTCGCTTGCAGCACGGTCCGGTCGGCTGCGGGCCAGCAGCATCTCGTGGAGGGCTCTGCTCTGCTCCCGGCACGGGCACGGCTGTGCGGTGCTCTGGGCTCAGACGGGCGTCTGCCGCAGCACGGTTTGCTGTTACTACCCTGTGATAGGGGAGGGTGGCCCCGGGGGACGCCTGGCCCAGCACGCCATCTGCACTCGTGATCCACGTGGGCTTCTGCTCCGATCCAGGCACGCAACCTGCCTTTAGATGCTTCTGCAGGGACCTTCTGTTTGCTGTTGGCAGCCAGGCTGGGGCTTGCTGCAGTGACAGTCTTGGCTGGGTAAAACCTGGCTGCCCTGGACCAACAGCGTAGCCACAACCTGGCGTTTCCCACTGACACGCTGCTCAGCTGGCAAGATCGCAGTTCAGCGACCGGCTTTTGGACGATCCCCAGCAGCGGGGTCCCCTGTCAATGGCTGCAGAGGGATAACGGGACATCGGAGCGGCAGAAACCTCAGTGCAAATGCTGCATTTCCTCCCACCCCTCTGAAAGTCCCAAGTCCCTTCAACTGGGAAAGTGTTTCCACATCCATGAACCAAGACGGAGTAAGCAGAAGGGCCTTCAGGTGACGTGGCCTCCAGAGAAACTGTGGGGCTGGATCCACCTCTTGTGTCTCCATGCCCAGATGCCCTGACACTCCCGTGTCATGGTCCACGGAGGGGGCTGCCTGCCCACCTGCAGTGTCAGAGGAGAGAGGAAACCTTGACACTGGGAGGGGACACTTCCGAGGAGGCGGTGGCCTTCTCCAGTCCTGGGCATGCTTGTTCCTCTCAGTTTTAAGGGCTGGTGTATGTGGAAAGACAAGAAACACAGACTTGTTCAAAGCAGGATCTCGGTGTCATAACTGCTCTGGCATGAGGGCAGAGCTTTGGGAGGCTTCCTCCGCCCTTCCTGGACCTGCCAGCCCTCACGTGCTTCTGGCTTGCTCCGACCCTTTCCCCTTCCATCTTGCACCCGCTTCCCTCTGCTTTTCCTCTGTTCCTGTGCCTGGCCATAAGGCCTTGGCACCCCTGAACTCGCCTGGTGCGTAACTCCCTGCTCCCGACTCAGGAACAGCAGAGCAACGTTGCCTTTCTTCATCTCACACCTAAGCAGCCCTGACATCTAGCAGCACTTTAAACAGCAGAAGACGGGCACTGGGGTCTCCAAACCTGGAGCAGCAGCTTGCACGTGGCAAAGCTCAGGGCACATGCATCGTTGCACAGCTCCAGCTAGAGAACCTCCTTCTGGAAACCTCGTTGCTTGTGGAGCTTGTGCATCTCGAGAGCATTCAGATGTAGATCAGGTGTTGGAGATGCAGGTTCAGCTTCTTTCCTGGCATCCACTGCAGTTGCTCTGCTRCTGTCGGGCCGCCACTCTGCTGCGGTCCTCCGTGGACGCTGCTCCCGGGGATTTGCAGAGGTCCCTCCTGGCTCTGGGTGTGTCGAGCACCTCAGGTGGGGGGTTAGTTGAGAGGAGGATCGTCGGTGTCTGACTTAGYGTAGCTGTCCCACGTCTCACGAGCGGGTTTGAGCACCCGTGGAAGCATGCCAGGGCTTTCCCGTCTAGACCTGGCTGTCCCGCTGCCGGAGCTGGGGGGCTCAGACGTCAAACGCATTAATGAGAGAAGCTGGTTTTTGGGTGGGAAAGTAACAGTCATTCGTGAGAGCTGCTTCGAGTCCCAACTCGGAGCCTCGACTTGACAACCCGTCACGTCAGGACAGCCGCTTCTCCCAAGACTCGCCCAATGCAGCTCGACACGGCCGTGCATCCCGGCGGGCCTCTGCGAGGCCGGCAGCACATGGGAGTCTGCGCGAGTCCGTGGCCGTGATTGCTCCCGCGTGCCGGGAAGCGGTGGGAAGGCTGCCCACGGCTTGGTCGGCGCATCACCGATGAACGCCCGTCGCCGAGAGCAGAGCGGTGCCCAGATGGATCTGCAGGCTCGGAAATAGATGGGTCGTTAACCCGGTGCGTTAACAGTGCCGAGGGTCCGAGCCAGGCCAGTGCAGCCAGCTGAGCAAGCACCACTTGTGCTGCTGGGGCACTGGATATTTCTCTCTCGATGAGAAGAGAAACACTTAGTCTTCAAAATCAAAGGGAAAAGGTGGCTGTGCTGCACCTCCCTGTTGCTCCAACGGCTTAGTAGCAGAGCAGAGAGAAGGGACCCAGGAGTCCGGCACCTGCAGAGCTTTCCAGGCATGTCCCTCTGAGCCCTGGGTGTCTGATGCCAATCCTCATCTCCCTGCACAACCTGAAGGCTCCCCTAAACTTGGGTCAGGTGAGCCCTGCCGTGCCCACAAGTCCTGCCCGTCTCTGCAGTCGTCCAGCAGCCAATATCCCCTTTTTCTCTGCGTTTCTCAATTCTCTCCAGCACGACTCTGCCTGCAAGGACTTGCCCTGTCCCATCAGCTCCGTCAGGCCTGCCGAGATGGGATACGAATGCGCTCGGCATCCTTGAAGCTCCCTTCCATGCTCAGCCGCTGAGCCTGCTGCTCGCTAAACCCTGGCGATCCCATGGATGGGCGCCGGGAGCATGAGCGTTGTCTGATGGATACGGTGCTGGGTGGTGCGAGAAGCCCTTCCCCGGCACCTTCCCTTGGGCAGCACAGCAGACGCTTCCCCCTGCTCGTTTTTCATACCCCGTGTGTTAAACGCGCATGGCCTACCCATAGATCTCCTCTCAGCACCCAGGAGCAGTCGACCCAAGTGCCGTGTCTATGTCCTTGGTCACCTTYTCCATGCTGGGCCTCAGCTATTTGAGGATCTCTCTGCCTCCTGGGATCCCAAAACCCCGTTAGAGCCTGCATCAAATTTGGGGGGTTCATCGTCTTCAGTGTTACCCTTGCATCACACTTCCTAGATTGCAGCTACCATCCAAAATGCAATGATGTGGCCCTACTTTTTCTTTTTTTTCTTTTTCTTTTTTTTGCTGAATTATTGCAAAAAAAGAAACAGAAGAAAAGCTGATTTGCCTCTCCATGGCCAGACTGCCACTGCTGGCGGGTTGTTACAACAGCTGCTCTGGGGGTTCATGGGGCCTCCAGCTGTAGCACGCAGAGTTCATGCTGGTTGACCTGCCTTGACCGGCTGACCTACAGCCGTCCTGCTGTCGCGGGTGTTGTGCAGGAGGGGCCGAACCCTGGGCCGTTCATGTCCCTCTGCACAGGGGCTGTGAAGAAGCAAAGCGCTTTCTGCTCACATTTTTCTGGGTGAATAAGTGCCTGTGTGTCCAACCTGTTCCTGGTGGACGTGGCCACCCTGGCCAGCAGGGTAGCCAGCTTCCAAAGGTGGGAGAGGGCTGTCCCGGGCTCGGACTCCTTGGTACTCAGTCCAAGTCATGCAGGCCACAAGCCTCTTCCTCCTGGGCATGTGGATGCTGGAAGACCATGCTCAGATGTGGCTTCATGGAGAAGGGGGTATCTAGGGGGTCTGGYGCAGGTAAGTGTCTCCCCTCGCAGCTGAGCACCTGAGGCAGATAGCCCAACGCCGCCGCAAACGGTGCCCTGCGACACGTGTCCCAGCGACCTGGGGAGCCAAAGGTGGTTTCATGCAACTTCCCCTTCGTTTGCTGCCCACGTGGAGGGAAACTGTGTTACTGCAGCTATCGATAGTTACTAGCTTCTTTTGTCCATGATTACAAAGCATGAACGACCGTGGTGCTGGGCATAAGTGGAGTCTGACACGTTGGCTTCTGGGTGGTTTCACTTGTTCCCCCCGACCCGCTCCCTCCCAGTGCTAACTGGTGCCCTGCGCCCCCTCGGCTGGTGGCGTGGGGCTGCTGGAGCGCTCCGCTCGCGACCCATGGCCCTCCGCGGCAGCGTTGTTTGCTGCGATGTGATTTATGAGCAGCTCTCTCGAGAGGATGCAGTTCTTGGTGCGAGTGTTGGGTGACCTTTCCACGCGGTGACAATTGATTCGTTCGCGGTGTGCAAGGATCCTGGCTGGACCGTGCCGTTGGTAACACTGACTTGTCTGGCTGTTGTTTCTTAGTCGGAGGATCTCGGTGCCTGCGCCCAGTTCGAGAGCAGCAGACAGAACAGGAACATGATGCCTAGCGCCAGCTGTGTCTTCCCCACCTTCAACCTGCGCAAGCCCTCTTCGGAGACGGACATTGAGAACTGGGCTTCCAAGCACTTCAACAAGCACACCCAAGGGCTCTTCCGGCGGAAGGTGTCCATCGCCAACATGCTGGCCTGGAGCAGCGAGTCCATCAAGAAACCCATGATCATGACCAACGACCGCAACGTCAAGAAGGAGGCGTGCGAGATATTTAAACTGATTCAGATGTACATGGGGGACCGGCGGGCCAAGACGGACCAACTCAACGTGGCCTTGGAGATCGCCACCAAAGGCTGGAGCATGCAGGGCCTGCGAGATGAGCTCTACATCCAGCTGTGCCGGCAGACCACCGAGAACTTCCGTTACGAGAGCCTGGCCCGGGGCTGGGAGCTCATGGCCATTTGTCTGGCCTTTTTCCCACCCACTCCCAAATTCCATTCCTATCTAGAAGGATATATTTACAGGCATATGGATCCAGTGAATGACACAAAAGGTAAGAGAGAAACCACTGCCAATGGCTTTTGCCCCTGCCGACATTGCAACCCCTTTTTTTTTCCCCCTCCCCTTTGCATTCATGTGCATTGTGTCCTTGCTGAGACGTGGGCAAAAGCCCTGTAAATAACCTGCCCGGGGGCTTAGTGAATGTGATCCTGGCTTTAGCACTGGCCTTTCCTCTCTGGCGCACAGAAATCCAGCATGACGCCCAACACAAAATGAGCTTCGACACCCTTGCAGTAGGCCCGCTGGCAGCGCAGCAGCGTACACGAGCGAGAGCACCGCCGAGCTCAGCCTGGCATTTCCGCGGCACCGCCGTGCTCTTGGGCACTCATCCTTCCTGGGGAGGCTCGCAAGGGAGCAGAGCTCTGCATTTCACTCACCTCCATCGCCTGCGTGTTTGCTGGGTGGTCCGGGCTCTGCTCTCACGTGTGGGTGCCAGCTTGGAGGAGCCAGTTCAGGGTAGTCCGGTTTCCCTTGCTAGCACCCCACGGTTCCCAGGAGGAATGCTGAGTATCACTAAATTAACGCGCAGGGGACCAGATTCAGAGAGTTGAAGTGATCCAGGTTGTCCATCGGTGGCAGGTGGTTGAGTCTTCCCTGCCAGCCCCCCGCTTCTCCCACCGTTGCTCGTCCTTGGCGGCTGGCGGAGGCGTTGCAGGGTGGCGGGTTATCGGCATGGCTGCATCGGCGTGGAGCCCCTTTCCAGGACTGAACCGTGCTGCAGCGCTCAGCTGCCGGTACTCCGTCTCTGCGACACGCGGCTGTTGCCGAACGCCGTAAGCACCGTGCTGGCCTCTCCCAGAGCAGCGCAGCGGTAAACCTGACGCGTGTTGGCAGTGACTCCGCAGGGAGCGTGGCAGTGGTGGCGGTGGGAGAAGACGGAGCTGGGAAAACTTAGTGCAACGTTTGCAGCGTCAGGGGAGAGTAGCGTTTGTACCCGAGCAGACCGGCTTGCACCGGGGTCGGAGGCAGTGCCGGAGGCGTGCAGGGCTCCTGCGGCAGCTGGACCCACCTCCGGGTAGGCAGAGAGCTTGGGAGAGCCCTGACCTTCAAACTGGGAATGGGAAGGGAAGGCACGATGGGGCCGCTCCGTCCAGGAGCAGATGCAGCCAGCGGTGACGTCCCCGTGCTTTCGTTAAGGCGAGAAGGGACCGAGGAAGAGACGATGGGCAGGAGGCGGCCGGTCCCAGCCCTCCCCGCTTGCCATCCCTGGTGCGTCAGCGGGAGCAGGTGTCTTTGAACACCCCCTCGGCCCGTCGCGCTTCAGTTCTGACCCAGAAAACGTGGCATTTCCCTCTAGACGTCATGTGCGATATGGCAGCGCGTGAATCATCCCCCCTCTGCCTCCGCGTTGTCCGGCTCCGCGGCTCCAGCCTGCAACTGCTTCTTCTAGACGCTGTCAGCGTCAGGCTGTGATTTCAGGTTGTAGAGCAGAAAGCCCAGGACACGTCGCGGGGAGCACGTGGCTGCGGCAGGGCAGATGGCGAGGACTCAAAGGCGGCGAGGCCACGGGCGGTTTTAGGGGTGAGCAGCAAGGACACGTGGCCTGGGAGCCGCAGGGCTCCGGGGACCATCAGGGGTCCGTCTCTGCGGGGAGGACGGTCTCCTCTCCGGGTCTCAGCTGGCTCCCGAGTAGGTGCCACGCGTCCGGCTTCCCCGTGCGCGGCACAGCGGTCCGAGTCCACGGACCACGTGTGTGAGTTACGGGTCCGACTTTTTCTCCTCCTTGGGGTCATCTGCTCTGCCTGGACGCTGCTCTGAGCTGGGGCAGAGAGGTGCAGGGCACGGCTGCAGTATCCTGTCTCTCCATGGGTGGTGGATGACCCAGAGGAGGATGGGGCCCCTGGGTCTCAGGGCTCGAGGGGTTTGCAGGTGCAAGTGCCCTCGTCCAGACGACCTTGGGTGGTGTCTCCATCCTTGGAGATCCTCAAAGGCATCTGGACCCGGTCCTGGGCAACCTGCTCTAGGTGACCCTGCTAGAGCAGGGCGTTGGACTAGGTGATCTCCAGAGGCGCCTCCCAACCTCAACGGTGCTGTGAATCAGTCTGAGAGATGAAGCCCGAGTGGTCCTGGGGCACGTCCAGGTGCTCTTCAGCTCCCTGGGGCCAGGCAGGAGCCTTGGCCGGGCCGTGGGATGGTCCGAGGAGGGCGGCAGGCCATGCAAACGCTTCGGCTGCGTTTCCTCAGCTTAAAAAAAAATAGGCAAAACGATACTTTGTGCCAAGCGGACGGCGCTGGATGCTCGTCCGGCGGCCGAAAGCGAAGCCGGCTCCGCGGGGAGGTGTCCGAAGCTCAACCGCTGCCGTCACTGCTGGATTTGGTGCGCCAGCGGCGAAAGCCGGCGCCTAACGCCCGCGGAGGTGCCCTCCCGTCGTTCGACGTTGGCGGGAGCCGTGTTTCCGGCTCGGCCGGGCGGTCCGGAAGCAGGGCTCCTGCCCCCCTCAGCCGTTTTCTCTTTTGTTCCATCCTGTTGTCTTCCTCGCTTTTTTGTTTCCCAGTGACACAGCACATTAAAGAGCTCCTGGAAAGGAACAGTAAGAAGAAGTCCAAATTGCGAAAGAAACCCAAGCCCTATATCGAAGAGCATGATGGTAGGGGCCGTGCCACCGCTCGCTTGGTGCCTCCCTCTCTTAGCCCTAGTCGCAAACCCGCTTCTTCTCGGCCTTTCATCCCTCCCTACCCCCAGCTCCACTTCAGCTCTGTTCGCTCCCCGAACGCTTCCAGGGGCTTCGCTTCGCCGGGGGGAGCGGGGCGGTGGGGGTCTCCGAGGCAGCGCGGCCTCCAGCCCGCGCCGGGCCGCTGGGCAGCTGGCCGCTCGCGCGGGTTCGCCGTGCAAAGTGGTTCTGGGGTCTCCGCTTGGCACCTGCTAGAGGAAGATGTAGTTAACGTGCTAATTAGCGAGAAGGGGGGGAGGCAGGAATTTAATTAACCGGAGCCACTTAGAGCAACAGAAGCTGCTTAGGTTTTTCCTTGCCGTGTGCTGGCGGATTAACCCGGCGGGGGCCCAGGCGTCCCCGGCGCGGCGCCCAGACCCTGTGGGGCGGGCGGGGGGCAGGAGGGGCAGACGGCAGATACCCCTTTCCCTTGGCAGCCTCCACCTTGGGGGTTTTACTGCCCCAGAGCTGGAAACCCATAGACCAGAGTCTGTCTCCAAGGAGAAACCTGCTGGAGGAGGGACGGGGGACCAGAAGGACGCTGGGAAGAGCAGAAGGAGAAGCCGATGAGGGTCCCAGGAGAAACCACTTGACCATCCGGGGTTTGACCGGACCAGGCACAGGACCTGCTGGCCCGGGCTGCAAAGCAACACCGTGGAGCTGTTGGCCATGCTCTTCCTCCCAGGCTCGCTCCTCCTCCCGGCTCCGTGCTCACGCATGCCTGCAGACCGGGAGGGTGATTGAGCTTTGAAGAAATTGGCCCGTGAAGCTCCTGGACCCGGGACGGCCGGTCTCACGTGGGTGCTCGGCGTGCTGATGTGATGCTGGTGGTGCTGTGCAGGCTTCACCCTGGGGCACCCACATTCCCCACCCCGTACAGACGCGGAGACCTCCAGAAAGCATCGCTTCACACCCAGCGTGGAGCAGGGGGCCCTTGCCCACTGCCCGGGGAGCATTTCGTGCAGCGGGTGGCACAGCACGGCGCGTTTCAAGCCTTGCAGTATCCTCCTGGCCGCGTCTCTGCAGCAGGCACGCGTTTCCCGCGTGCCCCGTGCGGACGGGGACGGACCGGAGGGTTGCAAAGCCCCTTTCTCCCAGCGCCGCGCAAAGCCAGCTCCGCTGGAGGCTCAGACGGGGCAGCAGCGCCCTGGCCTCTCCCGCTCGGCAGGAGCAGGGCTTCTGGGCTCCGGCAGCGCTCTGCCGGTGTGCAAAACCAGGAGACATCGGGATCACACAGCCCGGAGAGCATCCTCCCCCGGACCGCCCCGGCATGGCTTTCGGAGCCCCGGTCCATCGTTTCATCCATCGAAGCATCCGGAGTCGCATCCCTGCCCGGTTCACTGTGCGTGGGAGAAATAAAAGAAGTCCGCTGCTCCCTGTGCGTTGGGGATGGAGGAAAAGGCGAAGGCTGCCCGATGTCCCCCAAGCGTGGCTTTAGCCAAAGCTAACGCTGGAAGCGCTCGTTCGGGGCGTCGGGATGCTGGAGGAGCCCGCGTGCCCGCACTGTGCCAGTGCCACCGTCTCAAAATGCCCCTTTCTCCCTCCCTCGGACAAACACAGAAGGAAAAAGGGGAAAAAACTACGTTTCTAGCCTGGCCCTGGATTTTGCACGGAGCGAGGAAGTGAAGAGAGGCCAGCGCACCGCTTTGCCGCTCCGCGTTTCCGGGGGTAGCGACCGCTGTCGGAGCGGTCAAGCCGTGGTCGCCTTGCGTAACGAGGCGCGTCCATCACGCTCCCGGCTTAAACTAAATCCCAGTTCAATCCCCGGGAGTGGATTGCCGCGGATTATCACGGCGCCCGGCGGGGGAGTCCCCGGGCTCGCCCGCGGCACGTGCCTGGTCTCCGCTGATAGCCCGTTTGCGCTTCGCACTCTGACCCTCCGCTCTCTTCTCTCCCGCAGGGGTGGCGATAAGCACTTACGCCAAGTACTGCTACAACAAGCTCCAGAAAGCGGCCTTGACGGGCGCCAAGAAGGTATCGTCGGCCCCTCGCGGCCTCGTTGCTTTTTTCTCGCAGCTTTTTTCTCCCGAGGGGCACCGGCGGGGTCCGGCTCGCCCGTGCACGTGCCCCGGCCCGCGTTTCGGTCCTGCCCGTTCGTGGTGCCGCTGCCGACGGCGCTCGTCGCGTTGGCACCAGCCGCTGCGGCCGTCTCCTCCCGCGCGTCCGCAGCCTGCAGCTCCCGCGCCGCGGGAAGGGCAGCAGTGCCCTCCTGTGACCGAACCACCAACGCAGCTGGAAAGGGTGCGGGAAGCGTCCCGGCACGGCGGCTCGCCTTGGCCCCGAGCGGGGCAGGCGGTCCGGCTCGGCTCGGCTCGCCGCCGCCGCACTGCCCCTCCTGTCTCCCGCAGGGCCTGAAGAAGCCGAACATCGAGGAGATCCGGCACGCGAAGAACGCCGTGTTCAACCCCTCCATGTTCGGCAGCTCCCTGCAGGACATCATCAACATGCAGAAGGAGCGGTACCCGGACCGGCAGCTGCCCTGGGTGCAGACCCGCCTGTCCGAGGAGGTGCTGGCGCTCAACGGCGACCAGACTGAGGGCATCTTCAGGTACGGCCGCGGCCACGGCCAGAGCATCCTCCCGGCACGCACGGCTCCCCGGGAGGGCACCACCGGCTGCCTGGTGGCACGGGAAAACTGGGGGCAAACAGCCTCTCCTCTGTAATGCGTCACACCGGGGACTTGGGCACTGCCCCATCCCGGGGTCCCTGGGCTCTCACCCTCAAGGTGGGGACGGCGGGGCTCGTCCCCACACCGAGGGGACCCCAGCCCATGGTGTCCGTGCCCCTGACACATCTCTCCTGCGCAGGGTCCCCGGGGACATCGACGAAGTCAACGCCCTCAAGCTGCAGGTGGATCAGTGGAAGATCCCCACGGGCTTGGAGGACCCGCACGTTCCCGGTGAGGAGCCGACGTGGGCCAGGGTGGCCAGTGGGGGTCCGTCCGCCGTGGGGCAGGACGGAGGAAGGAGGCAGAGAGCAGGATGGAGCTCAGTCACCGCTGGTGACGCTAGGATGTCCCAAGGTGACGGCTGCATCTCTGGTAGCCCTCCATGGATCTCTCTTCCATGGGCATGTCCCATTGCCCCACAGACCCATGTACTTTTTGGTGCCCCCACGTGCTTTTTGGTGTCCCCGCATATCTTTCGGTGTCCCCACGTCCCACAGGTGCCCAGGTCACCTTGACACCATGCCAACGCCATGTCCTGCCCGTCTCTCTGCTGCCCCTGGGCCATGGCCCGGCCTGGGGGACCTGGTGCCGCGCGCCGGCTGTTTCCGTGCCGCACGGCTCACGGCCCCGCTCTGCCTCCGCAGCCTCCCTGCTGAAGCTGTGGTACCGGGAGCTGGAGGAGCCGCTGATCCCCCACGAGTTTTACGAGCAGTGCATCACCCACTACGAGAACCCCGAGGCCGCCATCGCTGTCGTCCACTCTCTGCCCAGGATCAACAAAACGGTGCTGTGCTACCTCATCCGCTTCCTACAGGTGAGGCCGGGACCCCCCCGGGGCGTCCGTCACAGCCCGGCTGCCCGCGCGGGGCCGCGGGGGAACCCCGCCGGGGGTCCGGGCGTCACCGCCGCGCTCCTCTCCCCAGGTGTTCGTGCAGCCGGCCAACGTGGCCGTCACCAAGATGGACGTCAATAACCTGGCCATGGTGATGGCCCCCAACTGCCTGCGCTGCCAGTCGGACGACCCGCGCATCATCTTCGAGAACACCCGCAAGGAGATGTCCTTCATCCGGGTGCTCATCCAGCACCTCGACACCAGCTTCATGGAGGGCGTCCTATAGCAGCGCGCGGGGGCGAAGCCGCACCCGAATCCCACCTCCGCCGCCCCCGTCCCCTCCGACCCCACCCGGCCGAGCGCCGCCAGCCGGACCCCGCCACGGGGCGGACCCCGTCCTCTCCGGGCTCTCGGGCCGGCTCGCCACCCCCGGAGCGGTCGGCCGGCTCGGGGCCTCCGTGTCTCCCGCCGGGGCCAGGGGGGGCACGGGCAGCCTGTGGGCCACACGCGGTGCAGGGGCAGGTCGGCCCGTCCCCCTGCCCTGCTTAGAGCTGTTTCCGACGGGCGCACGAGCTCCCGCTGGCCAGGACCGGCCGAGCCTCCGGGGCTGCAATCCGAGCAAAGCCGGAGGCGCCAGGGGCCACGGGTGTCCCCTGTGCAAGGGCCGGGGCCGGCGCATCCGGGCTCTGCTGCGGGACCCCCAAGGAGGCATTGCCGGCGAGCGGGGCGCCCGGCAGGCTGCCAGCGCCGCGGTCGGCTCCCGCGGCCGAGAAGAGCAAAGCGGGACCATGGGAACCAGGGGCCAGGAGCATCCCCCGGCACCCTCAGCGGTGAGGGCTCATGGAGGGGGGTCCTGGCACCCCTCTGGCACCCGGTGCCGGGCCAGCCCCGTCCCTGCGCACTGTCGTCATCTCCCAGCAGGGCCACAGCTCCCCACGCGCAGAGATGACATTTCCCGTCTCCTTCTGGGCCCTGGCAGTGCCATCGGGCCACACCGGACCCGTCTCATCAGCACAGTCTGGTCCTGCTGGACCCGTCTTGGCTCCCATCATCTCTGCCGGGACCTGCCAGATCCATCATGGCGCCTGTTGCCATCACATGGCCCTGCCAGACCCATCTTGGAGCCCGTCATCTCCACTTGGCCTTGCTGGACCTGTCTTGGTGCCCGTTATCTCCGCCTGGCCCTGCCAGACCCATCGTGGTGCCCGTCATCTCGACGTGGCCCTGCCAGACCCATCTTGGAGCCCGTCATCTCCACCTGGCCTTGCTGGACCCACCTTGGTGCCTGTCATCTCTGCCTGGCCCCAGTGAACCTATCATGGTGCCCACCATCTCCGCCTGGTCCTGCTGGGCCCATCTTGGTGCCTGTCATCTCCGCTCGGCCTGCTGGACCCACCTTGGTGCCCCCCATCTCCGCCTGGTCCTGCTGGGCCCATCTTGGTGCCTGTCATCTCCGCTCGGCCTGCTGGACCATCTTGGTGCCCACCATCTCCGCCTGGTCCTGCTGGGCCCATCTTGGTGCCTGTCATCTCCGCTCGGCCTGCTGGACCCACCTTGGTGCCCACCATCTCCGCCTGGTCCTGCTGGGCCCATCTTGGTGCCTGTCATCTCCGCTCGGCCTGCTGGACCATCTTGGTGCCCGCCATCTTCACCTGGTCCTGCTGGACCCATCTTGGTGACCATCATCTCCACTTGGCCGTGCTGGACCCATCTTGGCGCCCATCATCTCTGCCTGGCCCTGACAGACCTGTCTAGGTGCCCGTCATCTCCACTTGGCCCTGCTGGACCCATCTTGGTGCCCATCATCTCCACTTGGCCCTGCTGGACGGATCTTGGCACTCATCATCTCCGCCTGGCCCTGGTGGACCTGTCTAGGTGCTCGTCATCTCCACTTGGCCCTGCTGGACCCATCTTGGTGCCCGTCATTGCCGCTTGGCCCTGCTGGACGGATCTTGGCACTCATCATCTCCGCCTGACCCTGATGGACCTGTCTAGGTGCCCATCATCTCCACCTGGCCTTGCTGGACCCATTTCGGCGCCCGTCATTGCCTCCTGGCCCTGATGGACCCATCTTGGTGCCCATCATCTCCACTTGGCCCTGCTGGACGGATCTTGGCACTCATCATCTCCGCCTGGCCCTGATGGACCTGTCTAGGTGCTCGTCATCTCCGCCTGGCCTTGCTGGACCCATTTCGGCGCCCGTCATCGCCTCCTGGCCCTGCTGGACCCATCTTGGAGCCCGTCATCACCTCCTGGCCCTGCTGGACCCATCTTGGAGCCCGTCATCTCCACTTGGCCCCGCCGGACCCGTCTCAGCGCCCACCATCACCGCCGGACCCGAAGGATCGGTCTCACCCGGGAGACCCCCCCCGAGCCCCCAGGGCCGCCGGGAGAGCCGGGGGGAGCCGGGGGGAGCCCGTGCGCCGGCCCCCGGCTCCCGCGAGCAAGTGCCTTCGGCTCCATCCCCACCGCGCGGGCCGGCGAGGGGACGGCGCCGGGGACGGGGTGGGGGGCACCGGGCCGGTGCGGGGCGGGGGGGGGCACCCCAGGCCGGTAAGAGTATATAGAGCTATACAGAGAGATATTACCTAGGAACCTTTGCTAACGACATAGTTTTAACCCCAGATTATTTTATCTTCAGGGCCGTCGCCCGCCCATCGGCGGCGGCCCGGGGTGGGGGGGGAACTCGGCCCCCCGCCCAGCTGCGCGCACTGCCAGGCGGCCGAGCCGCGCGGGGAGCGGGCGCCGCGGGGGCCCCCCCCTCGCCCGCCGGCCGCCGCACACCTTGTACAGAGATGTCTTTTTTTTTTTTCCTTTTTCTTTGATTTTTTAATAAAAATAAAGCCGGCCGCCCGCGCCGCCGCCGGCGCCCGTTGCCCCGCAGCCCGGGTCCCGCTGCGCTGTACATTTTGGGTGTCTGGCTTGCGTT
>PTFA01000529.1:160257-171100 GCA_003342895.1 Casuarius casuarius
CGCCCCCCCCGGGGCCCCCCTGGGCAGGCGCCGCCACGCGCCGGCGCCCCACGAACTCTGTAATTACGAAGCATGGACATGTAGAGGCGACTCCATGTTGTGTGAATAAAGCTACATATGGCCACTGCCCCCCGCCTGGCGTCTCTGTGCTCCACGGGTTGTTAACCCTGGAGCGGAGTGTGGTCCCCTGCCGGGGCACCGCTGCCCGGCCTCACACAGCTGCTCGCAGCCCCGGCACTGCCTGCGCCCTGCCCCAGGGGTGCATAGGGGGTGCACTGGGGGTGTGTAGGGGTGCTCTGGGGTTTATAGGGGATGTACAGGGAGTCTGTAGGGGTGCAGGCTGTATGGGGACCATAGGGCTGGCTGTGGGGGCCCAGCTGTGCTGCACAGGCTATATAGGGCTGTATAACGGGGTGTATATGGTCCCTCCAAGCCCAGGCAAGCTATGTAGGGCCATAGAGGGGTGTGTATATGGTCCTCCCAGCAATGTAAGCTGTATAGGGGGGTGTATATGGGCCCCCCGAGTCATACAAGCTGTATAGAGCTTATAGGGGGGTGTATATGTCCCCCTCCAATACCATGCAGGCCCTGTAGGGTGCACAGGGATGTGTATGTGGTCCCTCCCAGCGATGTGAGCTGTATACAGCCATAGCAGGGTGTCTATATGGTCCTCCTAGTTATACATGCTATATAGGGGTGTGTATATGGTCCCCAAAATATGCAGGCTGTGTAGGGCTGTATGGAGGGTTGTATATGGTCCCCCCAATACCATGCAGGCTCTGTGGGGTGCACAGGGGTGTGTATATGGTCTCCTCTGGCCATGTTAGCTGTATAGGGGGTCTATAGCCCCCCGCTGCTGGGAGTGTGGGGTGCCTGGGGCAGCCTATGCACCCCAGGGCATATGGGGTGCATGGGGGGGCAGAGGGGGTCTGTGGAGGGTTTTATAGGGGATCTGTATATGGGTGCACAGGGGGATCTATA
The DNA here is from genome assembly GCA_003342895.1 of Casuarius casuarius. Lineage (NCBI taxonomy): Eukaryota > Metazoa > Chordata > Aves > Casuariiformes > Casuariidae > Casuarius > Casuarius casuarius. The sequence goes on from PTFA01000529.1 coordinate 161,239, forward strand.
GGGGGTGCACTAGGGGCGCATGGGGATCTATAGGGGGTACGCAATGAGTCTATGGGATGCTCTGGGGGGCCTATAGGGGTGAATTGGGTATATAGGGGTACACAGGTGGTCGATAGGGCATATATAGGGGTGCACAGGGGGTGCACCGGGGTGTATAGGGGTGCACTGGGGTTAATATGGGATATATAGGGGTGCACAGGGGGTGTAAGGGGGTGCATCAGGGGTATATGGGGTGCACTGGGGTTAATATGGGATATATAGGGGTGCACAGGGGGTGTATAGGGGTGCTCTGGAGTCTATAAGGGGTGCATGGGGATGCAAAGAAAGTATATAACAGGTGCACAAAGGGGGTAAAGGGAGTTCTCTGGGGTCTATGGGGCACATCAGGGGTGTATAGGGGTGCACTGAGATCTATAGGGGATGTATAGGGGGTGTCTGCAGTGCTCCAGGGTCTATGGAGGATGTATAGAAGGTGTTTGGGTTGCACTGGGGGTCTATAGGGGATGTATAGGGTATCTATGGGGTGTGTTGGGGTCTATAGGGGATGCATAAGGGGTCTATGGGAGTGTTTGGGTGCACTAGGGATCTATAGGGGATGTATAGAGGGTGTTTGGGTTGCACTGGGGGTCTATAGGGGATGTATGAGGGGGTCTATGGGGTGTGTTGGGATATATAGGGGATGTATAGGCGGTCTATGGGGGTGTTGGGGTGTACTAGGAATCTATAGGGGATGTATGGGGGTGTTTGGGGGTGCCCTGGGGTCTATAGGTGAGGTATAGGGGATCTATAGGGAATATATAAGGGGTGTTTGGGGGTGCACTGGCATGTATAGGTGAGGTATGGGGGTGTCTAGGTTGCACTGGGGTCTATGGGGGATGTATAGGGGTGTTTGGGGTGCACTGGAGTCTCTGGGGGAGTTAAAAGGAGTTTATGGGGGTGCGTGGGGGTCTACGGGGTGCGCTGGGGTCTATAGGGGACGCATGGGGGCCTATAGGGGATGTATAGGGGGTGTCTGGGCTGCGCTGGGGTCTATAGGGGACGTATGGGGGTGTTTAGAGGCGCCCCGGGGCCGCCCAAGCCGGAGCGCAGAGCAGCGCGACCGGCCCCGCCCCGCGGCCGCTCGGTTCCGCTTCCGGTGCGTCCCGGCCCCGGTTCCGCTTCCGGCTGGGGGAGGGGGGGGTCGGTCCGGTTGCGGTGCCTCCGGTTCCGGTGCGGATGCGGCTGCTGGGGGCGCTGCGGTTGCGGCTGCGGCCCGGCGGCTGCGGCCCGGCGGCGGCTCCCGGGCCCGGTTACCGGCAGGGGCAGAGCCCGGCGCCGCGCACCCGCGAGTACTTCTACTACATCGACCACCAGGGCCAGGTGCCGCCGCCCCGGGGCTCCCCGGTTAATTGCCGCTGCTAACGAGCAGCTTCCCGGTGCCCTTGGTGTGCAGCCGGGTTGACCTGGCCTCTCCCTGCCCTTGGTGTGCAGCCGGGTTGACCTGGCCTCCCCCTGCCCTTGGTGTGCAGCCGGGTTGACCTGGCCTCCCCCTGCCCTCCTCCCTCCCCAGACCTTCCCTCAGTTTGTGGCTCTCAGCACAAACCGATGATTTTCTTTTCCCTGCTTTGCGTTAGCCGTGAGCCGAATTAACCACGATTTAASCAAAACGTGTTGCAATTAGCGCCGAAGAAGCGGTTTGCCTGATGTGCGCACTAACGACCTTGGAGAATCAGAGCCGGGGCTGAGCGCTGGCCACGGCGGCTTGCTGGGGAGGACGACGAGGCGCTTGGGGGGCCGGGAGCGACGGGGAGCCAGCGTCCGTCCCGGGGGGGTTGCGTTGCCGGCGCCCAGCTCGGAGCCCTCTCCCTCGGCGGCTCCCCCGCCCGCCTTGACGCGGCTCTCTCTTGCTTTGCAGCTTTTCTTGGACGATGCCAAAGTGAAGAACTTCATCACCTGCTTCAAAGGTAGCGTCCRCTCCGCCCGCGGGCCCCGGCCCTTCTCCGGGTGCTCCGTGGCYGGGAGACGGGCAGGGTTGGGCACGCGGAGAGGGTTTGGTCGCCGCGATGCCGAGCTTGCTCCCAAAGCGCCCCCAGCAGCGTTTGCTCTGCTCTCTGCCCCGCAGCAGCAGCGGCTGAAGCTGCGGTTTCTCCCGGTTGCTTTTAAAAGCCCGCAACTAATCCTTAATCAGGGTCGTAAACCCCGCTCCGGGCTTTGCCCCCGCCTGCCACTCTCTGCGTTCCCGTTAAAACCCGTTTGCCGCACCGAGGGTTTCTCCAGAGGCGAGCCGTCGCGAGCAAGGTGCTGCTCCTTTTGCATATTAATTTTGTTTGCACAATTACCTGCGGCTCTTGCTATTAATAGCTCCCGTTCGCCTCTCCCTGCCTGACGGTTCCTGCTGAGCCGCCCGCCTGCTCGGCGCTCTCCTCCCTCCGCCAGCGGTACGAGCGGCTGCTCGAGGCCGGGAGCGCGGGGAGATGGCGGGGCCGGGGTCCCACCAAAACAGCAGTTTTCTGCGGTCGGAGCAGCTCTGCCGTCCTGCAGTCGCGGTGCAGAGCGGCCGGGAGCCGGCGCGCGCCGATGCCCCCCTCTCCGCTCTCCGCAGACGTGAAGTTCCTCGCCTTCTTCTTCAAGCAGCTGCAGCGGAACCGCAGCGGGCGCTACGAGGCCGACTTCCCCTACCTSTCGCCCTGCGGCCGCGAGCACAACTTCGTCCGCTGCGACGACCGGCCCGTCGTCTTCACCCAGCTGCTGCGCGGCCCCGACGACGCCGAGGTGCTGTCCTACTGCGGCGGGGGCGACCGCCTCGTCGTGCCCTTCGAGCCGCCCCGGCTGGCCATGCTGCCCGAGAACGGGCGCCTCTACCACCCGGCGCCGGCCAAGGCGGGCGGCGTGGGGCTGGTGAGGTCGGCGCTGGCTTTCGAGTGGAGCCCCTGCTTCGAGTACGGCCAGGGCCCGGCGCAGCCGCCCACCCACTTCACCTGGCGCGGCCGGCGCTACGGCCTCACCAACGAACTGGTGCCCCTCATCCGCGCCGGCGGCTGAGCCTCCGCCGCCGGCCCTGCTCGGGCCGGTGCCCTGCGGCGCCCGCGGCTCTCCCGGCGGCGGGGCGGGCGCCGTTCGCGTGTGAACCGCCGGTTTAAACTGCCTTTACCGTTTCCCATGGGTCCGTGCTGTTTTGTAACCGCGCTGCCGACAACGCACGGCGCCGCGGAGCCGAGCGGGCACCGAGCCCCCTGGCACGGCCGCCGGCCGTCGTGGGGCAAGCGGGGCACCTTGGGGGGTTTGGGACACCCACATCTTCCCCTGGCCATGGGGTCTCCTCATGTCCCCCCGAGTTTGGGACACCCATGACCCCCCAGGTTGTGGGGACCCCATATGTCCTCCCTGGTGTGAGCTCTCTCCGTGTCTCCCCCAGGTTTAGGGGACTCCTGTGACCCCCTGGGTTTGAGGGCCACCATGACCCATCCTGGCTTGGGACACCCACATCTCCCCCCAGGGATGGGGTCTCCCCATGTCCCCCCGAGTTTGGGACACCCATAACCCCCCCCAGTGGGGGGGACCCCATATGTCCTCCCTTGGTATGCAGGGCTCTCAATGTCCCCCCCCCCGGTTTGGGGACATCCACATCTCCCCTCTGGGTATGCTCCCCCACACAGAGCCTCCTGGGTTTCAGGACCCCCCCCCCCATGGCCCCCTCCCCATGTTTGGGGACACTGTATGTCCTCCCTGGGTATGGGGGGTCTCTCCGTGTCCCCCCCAGGTTTGTGGGACCCCCCCATGGACCTCCAGATTTGGGGACTCCCATGACTCTCTGAGCCTGAGACCCCCCCCTCCATGTCACCTACAGGTTAGGGGTCCCTATGCCATTCACCCCCCATTTGGGACCCCCATGTCCCCAGGCTTGGGGCCACCTCCATGACCCCCAGATTTGCAGTGCACCATGTCCACCGCAGTTGGGGTCCTCCCCCCCCCCCAATAATGCCGGGGTTTGGGGGGGGGGGGGTCTCTCCATGACCACAAGTTTGTCCCTCCTGGGTTTGGGGTCCCCTATGACCTGGGTTTGGTGGTCACTGTATGTTCCTCCAGGTTTGGGATCACCCATGACCCCTGGATTTGGGGTCCCCCAGGATCCCCAGGCTTGATGTCCCCCTGTCGCCTGGGGTTGGGGTCCCGCAGGTTTGGGCTTCTCCTGTGATCCCCTGGGTTTGAAGTTCCCCATGTCCCCCAGGTTTGGGGTCCCCCATTTTCCCCCTGGCTTTGGGGTCCCCTGTGTCCCCTGGGTTTGAGGTCCCTCCATGTCCCCGCATTTGGGGTCCCCCATGACCCCAGGTTTGGGGTCCCCCGTGATCCCCGGATTTGGGGTCACCTATGACTCCGGTTTTGGGGTCTCCCCATGACTGGGTTTGGGGTTCCCCCATGACACCGGGTTTGGAGTCCCCCAGTTTTGGGGTTCCCCCATGACCCTGGGTTTGGGATCCTCTGTGACCCCGGTTTTGGGGTGCCCCCATGACCCCGAGTTTGGGGTTCCCCCATGACACTGGGTTTGGGGCCCCCTGTGACCCCGGTTTTGGGGTTTCCCCATGACCCCGGGTTTGGGGTCGCCCAATGACACCGGTTTTGGGGTTCCCCTGTGACCCCGGCTTTGGGGGTCCCCAGGTTTTGGGGCTCCCCCATGACCCCGGGCTTGGGGTCCTCCCATGACACTGGGTTTGGGGCCCCCCGTGACCCCGGGTTTGGGGTTCCCCCATGACACTGGCTTTGGGGTCCCCTCTGTCCCCCGGGTTTGAGGTTCCCCCTTGACCCCGGGTTTGGGGCGCCCCGGGTTTGGGGCCCCCCGTGACCCCGCGTCGGGCCCTGCAGCGCGGCCTCCCGCCCGCGGCGACTCCATCGTCGCCTGGCGACGCTCCGGCCTGGCGCCGCCCTGCTCTCGCTCGTCGGCGCGCTCCATGACGTCACCGGCGGGCGCCGCTCGGCTCCCGGAAACGGCGGCGCGATGGCGGCGGGCGGCGGCGCCGCAGGTACCGCCGCGGTTGCCATGGGGACGGCGGCGGCCCCGGGCCTGCGGCCGGGCCGGGCGGCGACAGGAGGCCGGGGGAGGGAGGGGAAGGGTCGGGGCCCCCCTCTGGGGGGGCTCGGGGCCGGTTTGGGAGGCGGCTGCGGCCGCGGGGCCCGGCCGGGGCAGCAGGGCTGAGGCGGTGCCGCCCCAGGGCGGTTGGGGGGGGGGAGGGGGAAAAGGGCCGGGCCTGGCCCCGCTGCCCCGTTACCGGGGGCCCCCGAGCCGCTCCGGTGGCTGCAGGCAGCGAGGCGGAGCCGGGGGCGGAGGAGGGGGGCCGTGACCCTTCCTCGGGCCGCGGGGCTCGGGGTGGGGCGAAGCCTGGCGACGCTCCGCCGAGGGCTCCCGAACGAGGCCTCGCGTCTCCCGCAGGTGCCCGGCGCCGCTGAGGCCCGGCCGGGCGCAGCCGCGATGCCACCCAAGAGGAAGCGCGGCCAGCAAGTCCTGCCCGCGGCGCCCGGCTCCGGGCGCTCGGCCCGCCGGCACCGCCGCCCCACCGCCCCGGCCCGCTTCCCCTTCAGCCGCCTGCCCGAGGACTGCCAGCTGCACGTCTTCTCCTTCCTCTCGGAGGTGGAGAAGTGCACGGCGGCGCTGGTCTGCGGCGCCTGGAGCCGCCTGATCCGCACGGCCCGGCTCTGGCGGGTGGCCGACTTCACCAGGCTCGGGGCGCTGCAGCCCGGCGCAGACGCGGCGCTGGTGTCCGCCGGGGAGTTTGAGCGCTGGAAGGCCTGGGTGCACCGCTACGCCTTCCACCTGGCCTCGCGGCGCGCCAGCCCCCGCCTGCTGCGCGCCAGCTTTGACCTGGGCGACCACGAGGCCAAGTGGGCCGAGTTCCTCTCGCGCTTCCTGGACAGCGTGCACTGCGGGGAGCTGCGCGAGCTGGAGCTCAACTGGACGCTCACCCACCTGGAGCCGCCCGACGCCCACCCGCCCGGTGCCTGCAGCATGGCCCAGGTGAGCCTGGCCAAGATGGACCAGGTGAGCCGCTTCCAGGCGCTGCTGGAGAAGCTGCTGGGCAAGGCGCCGGGGCTGGCGCGYGCCAAGCTGCCCTTCGACTGGTCGGCGCGCTCCGTCGCCACGCTCGCCCGCTTCCAGCACCTCCACACCCTCGAGCTCAAGTACTTCTGGAGCTTCAAGGGCGTCTGCCCCGAGGTCCTGCGGGAGCTCACCCGGGCGCTGCCTCGCCTCAAGACGCTCGTGCTCCACGTGCTGGTGCCCGTCAAGGACCTGGGCCTGTCCTACGCCCTCGAGTCGCGCTCCCTGGAGTACCTGGACGTGTCGCAGAGCCGGGGGCTGGTGTTCTGCCGCCTCGACCTGCCCGCCCTGCGCGCCCTGCGGGTCAAGAAGACGGTTCGGGGCATTATCCTGAACCGGAGGACGCGGCTGGCGCTGCAGAGCCGCTGGGCCTGCCTCTACGGGCTGCTGCGCGCCGGCACGCCCAACCTGCGCGTCCTCAACAACCAGGCGCTGCTGCCTCACTGGCGGGAGCAGCCCTACAAGGAGCTGGACGCGCTGCTGCTCCAGTCCTGCTACTGCACCCAGCACTCGGACACGTGGCTGCTCTAGGCGGAGGCGGCCGCGCGCCGGGGAGGGGGGCGGCGTGGCTGGGGGGGGCGCGAGGCGGCTCCTTTGSTGCTGGCGTGGAGTAAAGCGGTTTTGCACGGCTCGGGTCAGGCTCTGCGTGCGCGTCCTGGTGCGGCAGCCAGCGCCGCTCCGCCGCGGCACCCTGAGGCCACGGCCGAGGCCGGTGACGTGGTGACAGCCCGAGAAGGGCGCAGCGTTCGGCCAGGAAACGCAGGCGAAGCRGCTGCGCTTGGCGGCTCCCTGGGCACGACCGGCTCTCGTGTGCCCCCCAGCACAGGGCTGGAAACGTGGGCTTTAGCCGGCAGGTTCAGGGGAGGCTGGAAGGGCCTGGAAAAGCACGGAGAGAAGGAGAAAAAGGCACCAAACTTTGGGAGGAAAGAGGGGTTGGGGACCAAGGGACGGGGCTGGGACCAGGGGCACTGCTGCGAGCGCGGAATGGCGCCGTGGCAGAGGACGGGCGTCGTGGAGGGGCAGGAGGAACAGACGCACCGCAGCAGCGCGAACTTGGCACTCAAGAAACYGTGGCCGTGTCTGTGCCAGAGACGGGGTGCGTAGGGCAGGATCTGGCCCGCATGACAGGCAGAGGATGCTGCCGCAGTTCACCGTGGGCTGGGGCGGGGGAAGGACAAGCGAAGGGAGCTGCTCTGGGAGAGCAGAGCTGCTCCTCGGGCCGCCGTCACCAGCAGAGCAACGAGTCCCTAAATACCGTTACAAAACGTGTACAAAYGTATTATTGCTGCGCGCAACAAACAGCAGAAGGCAGGACATCGGGAACACCCGGCCCCGCTGTCCGGGATGCGTCTCCCGCTCCGCCGCCAGCCCGCGGGGAGCTACAAGCTGAAGTAGTCCAGGGTGCTGTGTCCGCAGAGGTTCGTCGTCCAGACGGCGCCGGCGCGGCTGGAGCTCAGCAGCATGCGCTGCAGCTCGGCGCTCACCCGGGAGAACCGCTCCTCGTCCACGGAGCCGTTCAAGAGGCTGGAGGAGGAGGGCGGCCAGGGCAGCTGCTCGGCGTAGCAGTCCACGGGGTAGGGGTAAATGACCAGCCGCAGGTCCGCCAGGGCCGCCGTCCTCTGCAGCAAGGTCTTGAGCCCCCGCGTGGAGAGCGGGTTGCCGAAGACGCCCAGGTAGCGGAGGCGGGCGCAGCGGCACAGCGCCGGCAGCAGCGCGTCCAGGTGCGCGTCCGTCAGGCGGCACTCCATGATGTCCAGGTGGAGCAGCGAGGAGGCCTCTCCCAGAAGGCGCTGGAAAGGCTGAAGGAGGGAGTCGGAGAGGTTGTTGCCGCTCAGGTCCAGCTTCTTCAGCGCCGGCGTGTGGAGGCTCTGGGACAGGTAGCTGAGGTCGTTGGGGAGAAGGTAGCAGAAGGCAAGCTCGAGGCTTTCCAGGGGACCCTGCAGATCGCTGTGGGGGAGAAATGTTATAACCACGAGCCCCTGGAAGCCATCAGAGCAGCGCACAGGAGCTGGAAATCACCCGGGTTGAAAAATCCAAGCTGGCAGGGGGCTCCGGCCAAGCTAACGCTTGCACCGAAGCGCTGATTAGGTGAGGACCATTCCTGCGGTTATCAAAAGCCCGTGGGCACGTAGACCTGCACGAGGGGATGGCAGCGCGATGGCCAAGCCCACGTGTGAGCAGGCTGTGACAGATCCTACGTCCCCGAAAAGAGCAAGCTGCGAAACAGCCCTCGGCCGCCCACCTCCGCCACATCAGGAACTTACCCGAGAAGTTGCCTCAGTTTCCCCGAAAGCCTGGAGGAACACAAATTCAGCTCCTTGAGACGCGACAGCCTCCCGAGCTGAGCGGCAAAGCAATGGAGGCTCCCCTCCATGCCCGCCGCGAGCCGCCGCACGTCGATGTTGCTGTAGGGCAGCTTCAGGCTGACGAGGTTGGTGAACTTGGCCATGTGCGGGAGGACCACCCGGAGGCCCGAGAGCCCCAGGTTGCTGAAGCGCAGGTCCACCTGCCGCACGCTGGCGGGGTCCAGGAACTCCAGCAGGCCCACGGTGCTGGCGATGGAGAGCTCCTCCGCCCGGAAGTCCCGGCACTTGAGGCGCAGGGCGCTGCGGGCGCTGCTCTGCAGGGCGTCCTTCAGGACCCCGTAGGACGTGCTGTTGACGAAGAGATCCACGCGGACCTCCACAGAGACGGGCCGCGGGGGCGGCGGGGCCACCGCGCTGCTGTAAGGGCCCTTCCTCCGCTTGGAGGTGCGCTCGACGCACTTGCTCTGGCGCTTGGAGAGGTCGATGCAGGCTTTGGCCAGCGTCACCGTCCTGGACCACAGGCTCATGCTCTCGGGGCCGTAGTCCACGTCGTCGTCCTGAAGGCCCGTCATGTCCAGCACCTGCAGGCACCGCCTCTTGCTGCGCGAACACAAGAGACAAGTGAACGCGCAAGAAGAGAAATCAGGGGTCGACGCGGCATCGAGTCACCCCGTGACTAGCTCCCGCTGAGCACCGCGCCAGGAACCAGCGCCCCAGGGATGGTTGTGGGGAGCAAACGGGGCGTTTGACCCCACGAGGACGAGCGTCACCACTTCCATCTCCTGGAGAAGGAAGTAGCTGGCCCTCATCTCCAGAACGGAGGAGGCTCGGGAGACTCCGCTCCGCGCTCCGTTCCCCCTGCTCCCACCACAGAGGCCTCGCTGCTCTTTGGGCCAGCAACAACTCTGAGGAGCAACCAACCAAGCGTGGGCCCAGACTTGGTGGACGGGGCAGGAACCGGTCCCGCTCCCGGGGAGGAGGCCGGCGCCCGGCCCGCACCTGGAGCCGTGCTGGCGGTCCTCCAGCGCCTCGTCGAGGTAGGCCACCACGCCGAGGACGACGGCCTGCACGCAGAGCTTGCTGGGCTTCTCCTGGAGGAGCGCGCGGTCGCAGTGCCGGCACGCGCGCAGCAGCTGCCGGAAGCTGAGGACGGGGAAGGGCCACGCGCGCACCAGGTCGTGCAGCGCCAGCGTCCGGCCGTCCAGGAAGGCCGCCTTGAAGAGCACGGGGTAGAGCTCCCGGGGCAGGAGGTCCAGGGCGGCGCGGGCGGCGGCATGGTGGCTCGCCAGCTTGCGGGCGCAGAGGAAGACGAGGGAGTGCATGGTGCGGGCGGCGCCGCTGCGAGGAACACCGGTGAGGGGCGCGCGGGTGAGGGGCGGCGCGCCGAGGGATCCCCCCCCTCCCCGCGAAGAGGGGCTCAGCCTGCGACATGGCGGCGGCCCCCTAAGCGGGCCCACCCAATGGGGCTCCCCCGTGGCAGCCCCTAACC
>PTFA01000529.1:172580-193980 GCA_003342895.1 Casuarius casuarius
TGTCCCGGCTGCCCGTCGCGGCTCCGCCCTTCCCATTGGCCGGGGCGCCGGGAGAGCGGGAGGTTTGTGCCGGCCCTCGGCGGTGAGTGCGGGGGTCGCGCCGTTCGCCCGGACGCCTGGGCCCCCCCGGTGGGGGAGGGGTTCCCCGGTGTCAGGGGGCCCGGACGCCTGGGCCCCCTCGGTGGGGGAGGGGTTCCCCGGGATCAGGGGGCGCCTGGGTCCCCTCCTGGTGGGGGAGGGGTTCCCCGGGCTCGGGGGTGTCCGGACGCCTGGGCCCCCCCGGTGGGGGAGGGGCTCCCCGGGGTCAGGGGGCCCGGACGCCTGGGCCCCCCAGTGGGGGAGGGGTTCCTGGGGCTCGGGGACGCCTGGGCCCCCCCGGTGGGGGAGGGGTTCCTGGGGCTCGGGGATGCCTGGGCCCCCCCAGTGGGGGAGGGGTTTCCTGGGGTCAGGGGTGCCTGGCCCCCCCCCGGTGGGGGGGGGTGTTCACTGGGCTCCGGGGTTCCCGGATGCCTGGGCCCCCCCTGGTGGGGGAGGGGATCCCCGGCCTTGGGGGCACCCGGATGCCTGGGCCCCTCCTCGCTCTTAATGGGGGGGGTCCCCCCCAGGTGCCAGGGCTTTGGCTAGCCCGGGGGCCTTGGTGCTCCTTGGGCCCCAGCTCTGCCCCACAGCCGGGCCCGGCTACCGGAGCTGCCCCTCGGCCGCGTCCCGGGCCCCGGGACCCCCGTGGGCCGCGGCGCGGGGCTGCTCCCTCCCAGCTAACGCAGCGGTTTGTGCAGCTTCCAGGCGAGGAGCCCCTCGCACCAGGCCGAGCTGCTCCGCTCCCCCGGTGCCATGGACCGCTGCCAGGAGGTCAAGGTCCTGCTGAAGCGGTGGGAGGCAGCGTTCCTGCGGGAGCATCAGAGGAAGCCAACCCAGGTGCCTGGCGAGAGCGGGGGCACGCAGGAGCCTCGGGGGGCCGGGGGTCTGGGAGGGCCAGAGGCTTGTGCGGAGGATGGAAAGAAGTATCGAGCCTGGCATTGGCGTCCCTCTGGCGTTGGTGTCCCTCTGCATCTGGTTCTGGGGAGGAGAAGAGCAAAGGGAGCCCTTCGAGACGCTCTTTAGGGTAGCAGGTGTTGGTTTTTCTTTTTAATATTAGAACAAGCAGCAGGCGCTTCCGAGCTTTCTGCCTGGGAAGGCTCGCGTGACTCGGACTGGTGGGCTCTCAAAAGAGAGGTACTGAGGAAGCCTTTCCTCTTCCATCCTTCCTTGCTGCCTGTTAAATACTGCTCGGCTGGGAGCTGAGGTTCAGCAGGAGAGACCTTCCTCGGGGAGTCACCTCGGTGTCTGCCCACCAGCGAGCTGACGGGTTTTAGAGGCAGCAGGGGAACAGGAGCTTGAGGTACATGGGGAGGTTGTCAAGGATTTTCTCAATGCACCGGTAACCGGTGGTCTTCAACCCATGAGAAAGTGGTCTTTGAAAAAGCGTGATATCAGCTCCCGTGCTTTCCTCGGGCTTGACCGCTCTCCTCCGATCAGAGCCCATTTCTAAAAGGTTAAATCGTATACACGACGCTGAAGAAACTGTGCTAGAACAAACCGGTCCGGGGGCTGGGGACAAACGCGATGCTTCTGGCCCAAGTGCAGCTTTTCCAAGAATATATAAACGCCCGTCAGCAGGCAGCGGTGACAAAGGTCTCTTTGTCCCCTCGCGGCTGTGCCGCGGCCTGGGGAGGCCGGGAACCTTTGCGACGAGGGATGCCGCTCTGCTGCATCAGTCGTGGGGCGGCAAGCCGAGTTTCGGCTTCCTCCAAAGACTGTGGGGTTTTGAGCAGCTCTTCACCCTGCGCGGAAACCTGGTGAGAGGGAGGGGAGCAGGGTGGGGAAATAAGGAAAACCTGGCGGCAAATCTCGCTTTGCCGTGAGACAACCTGCGCCTCTTCCCCTCCGACTGCACCAGCACCGTGCTGAGCCGGCATCACCGCTGCGTGCGTCTCGGCCCACCGAAACGCAGCAAATAACAGTGCATTTTTGTGCAAGTCCGTTAGCTTTACCAGGAAACCTAAGCTCCAGGAGAGCTGCACGTATGAGTGTTGGCAGCATCTGTGCCTTAAGCTGTAACTTCTCCCAGGCCGTTCTGTGCTTGATTTATTTTGCACGTGAACTGGGAGCATCAGCCCTGTCGTTCCCTGGCGGCAGGTTTGCTCGGTCGCCTGAAATAACGTCGTATGTGAGCTGAGCTTTCCCGCTTTGCCGAGGAGGAGCCCCAAACTTCCCGGCCCATCCGCCGGTGGGAGGCTGCGGACAGGGAGGTTTGGGGAAGCCTGGGCTGGCCCCCAGCGGGAAGGGAGAGGGGGGGGTTCCCGCGGCCGCGCTGCGCGTTCGTCCCCCCCGTGACAGCCCTGTCTTTGTCTCGCAGACCGACATCGAGGAGGCTCCGGAGGACACTAGAAGTAAGTGCGAGCCGCGCCGGCACGCGCTGCGGGAGCGTTCGCTCATCGGCAGGGAAAAACCCCGCTGCCTCGTGGGCGCACGGACCTCGGCGGCGGCCATAGGGGCTGCGCCGGGGAAGCAGCTCCCCTTCGGCTCCCGGGGCGCGGATGCGGGGTTCGCAGTCCTAATCACCGCGCGCAGGTGCTAATTGCGCCCCGCGGCCCTTCGCGTGCTGCAGGCTGCCTGCAGCTCCGTGGGGATGCGCAGCCTGGTTTTTTAGGTCAAAACACGCGTGGAGGGGTTGCTCACAGCCGTTAACTTGGGCAAACACGGTATTTATAGTGACAGCATACAGCTGGGTGTTCACAGGCAAGATTTCCCTTAGAAATAGGAAACAGTACCGTCTCTTCAGAGATATTGAAATCTTTGGAGTCTGGAACCACGTGGAAGGGATCGCGAGGGGCGTCGAATCAGGGCTCGTCCCCCTGCCTGACAAGTGTGACAGGGAATGAGAAATCCCAGGGCTCCTGCATGAACTGGGGGGGAAGAGCTGCCGGTGCGGAGGAGCTCGCGAGAGGCACATCGCAACACCGGGCTCTGCTGCCACCCCCGCGGGCAGCCGGGGCTGCGGGTGCTTCGTCGCGTGGGTGGGAATTGCTCACGCCAATTTTAGTGAGGGTTTGCCTGAAATTTGGAGGAAGCCCTTTATGAGACTTGCTGATGTTCCCAAATTGGGAATTATTGCTTGGGTTTTCCAGTAATTGCGTGTATTCCAGCAATCTGCTTGGGTTTTCCAGTAATTGCGTGTATTCCAGCAATCTGCTTGGGTTTTCCAGTAAGCGCGTGTATTCCAGCAATCTGCTGAAAATCAGCCTTGATAATCTGTGTTTTGATGCGCAGAGCTCTACAAAGAATATAAAATGCTGAAGCAACGCAGAGAGCAATCGGATCTTCCCCGCTCCAGCCCGCTCTGCCAGCTGCCAGCTAAGGAAACCCCAGCCGTGGAGCAGGTACCAGAGAAACCCGTGCTTTAGCCGCCCCTTGGTGGGTTCATCTCCGGGAGTCCCGACGGGCTCAAACCTGCAGGACCTGCCTTGACGGTAGTGCTTTGGGGTCTGGGGAGGTTGCAGGATTGGGCCCAAAGTCCACCGGAGCCAAAACTGGTGGTTTCACCTCGAAGTGCTACGTTTGGCTGATAAAGAGCACACTGCAATATACTGCCATACAGAGGCGTATTCTCTAACTCTGCAGCTCCTTTCCCCTCCCAGAAATAACTGGGCGCGTCTCCCCGTAACTGGCTCGCGCTCACGGAAAGGCTCCCGCGTGGATTTAACTCTTCGTTGCGTTATTCCAGGTGCCGGACTCCGGTTGTTGGGGGGCACATCTGAACCGGCAGCCGAAGGCCCCCGGACTGAGCCCCCGCGCCCAGGACGCGCTGAAAGCCTCTGCGCAGTACTTTGGGATGAAGCTGAAGTCGAACCTCGGGGCGGCCGTAAAGGTCTGGGCCCACAGGGACCGGCGCTGGGGCGACGGCGGTGTGGGTCGCGGGCTCGCAAAAGGGGACACGGACGGGTATTAACGGTGCACAAGTGGACAGGGCTTTTGGGGATGCGACACCTCGCACGAGCTGCGGTTGGGTCAAGATGTTGTTTTGGCTTTAAGCAAGCTGCAAGATGTGGTGGCTTCCACTTTTTAAAAAAAAAAAAAAAAAAACAGCAATTGCTGCCCTTGTTCTCAGGGAAACTTCTCGTGCCTTGGAGGCATCTGTAGGAGTGGGTGGCACGCAGTGGAGGGAAGCTCCTCCTGAAGCTGTTTGTGACCCTTTTTCCTCAAACGTAGCATACAGCTGGTGTTTTGTAGCAAGGATGGAGGTTAGGTTTGGGTATCTGCTATCTGTTGCGGTTACTGTTGTAAAAAGCCCTCTGAAATATTGTCGTCTGGATGCAGTCACACAGGAGCTTCTCTTCTGAGTAGTGAAACACGGACAGATTTCCTTGCTGCAGCCTGTTAGACCAGGTCTAGCTCTTCTGGGAGATCCTGCTAGGAGAGCTACCACGCTCTTCTTCAGACCGGGCTGCATCCAGCATTTGCTGGAAGGATCTCGGCAGGATACAGGTTTCATTTAAAGGCCTGTGTTTGCTCATCAAACGTGGCCGGTGGCCCAGGCTGCCTTTTGGTAGAGGGCGGCGGGACCTCTGGCCAGAAGGGGCTCTGAGTCGCGGTCCCTCCTGCCACAGCCATCCTTGCCGCTCTGTTAGCGCAGGATGGGATCTGGGAATAGGAAATACCCACAAGTTAAGGCTGTGGGGGGCTTTCGAGGTGTCACAGCTTTACGTGCTGCTGATATCCTGCAGCCTGCAAAATGCAGCCAGCTCCGCCGGTGAGTTCCCCAGGGAATCCCAAAAGGAGCAAATCTGGGGCTGCTGCTGGAGGTTTGTCCCTCGCGGTGGGAATGTACGGAAGTCTCGTCCGGTGTGGTTGGATTTGAAGGTGGGCACGTCTGGGGCGGGGTGGAGAGCTGCCAAGGCTGTCTCAGAGGCTGTTGGTGCCATCTCCCCGTGGGCAGGGGCAGCGCAGGGCCTCTGCTGGGAGACACGACTGAAAACCGGCTCTTATTTACCTCCAGCTGCAGGAGAGGCCCCCAGCCCTGAGGAGGACCCTGACTCCGAGGCGGAAACCGGCTGTGCCCAAGCTGGAGAAGAGTTTGGAGAGCAGCGACAAGGGCCCGTCCCCAAACCTGGCGCTCGGGGAGGCTTTGAAGAGCAGTGCAGGAGGGGGAGCAGATCGAGGTGAACTGGAAGATCTCCTCCTCCCTCCCTCGGTATCGGGGCTGGCCCCTATCGTCCTCTCTGCCGGGGTGAAGCCCAGGCCGCAGGTGAACAAATTCCAGCAGCTGAAGCAGACGGTGGCCCGGCGATTGGGCTCCCTGGATCCCGGCTGGCTGCAGAGGTGCCAGGGGGTGCCCGGACGCGAAGAGGCGATGCCGGGAGAAGAGAGCCTCCCTACCCCGAACAGCAAGGACCCGGAGCAGGGAGAACGAGGCCCTGCCTCGCAGCGGGACTTGCACGTCCCCTCTCTCAACCCAGACAGTGGCACTGAAGCTCAGTGCCTGGAAGGGGAGAATATTCCCCCCCTGGAGAACTGTTTGCCGGAGAGCTGGAAACAGCAGAAAAGGCGCGAGCCCTCGAAGGAGGGAAAACATCATGGTGCAGCGCTGGAGAGCGGTGAGCCATCCGACCCTGGGGGCAATGAGCAGCAGGCGGGAGGGGAGGGCAATCAGGCCGAAAAAGGGAAGAGCGATGGCCTGAGCTCGGCGCTTGAGGGCGGCCTGGGATCGGCAATCAAAGGGTGTGCAGGTAAATCGGAAAGCGTCTCCGAAGTCGCCGCTCAGGAGGGAGAGCAGGAAGAGGTTGGCAGGGCCCCCCCAGAGCAGGAAGGGGCCGTTGGCCAAACAGAGGATGGACCCGCTCGGTCCAAGAAGGTCAGAGCCTCCAGGAGGAAGAGGCAACGAGATGCTGGAGAAGACGGCGGGGCGGCCGGTCCGGGAGACGGCGCAGCTCCTGCGAAGCTCCAGCGGACGGCCGGGGCGGCGACGGGCCGCCGGGGCTCAGCTCGGAGAGCCAGCGGTGCCATCGGCAGGCCGAAGCAGAGCGAATACGACTGGAAAGGAGAGGACGAGGAACGTGCGGCAGGCCACGAGGAGGAAGGGAAGGAGGTGTCGGCACCCTCTGAAAACCTCTTGGGAGAGGTCGAGGAGGAGGGCAAGCCCAGACGCGCCAGCAGACCCGTCGCTGCCAGGTAGGTGTTGCCTTCCTGCTGGTCCTTCCCGGCAAGGCCTGGCGTGCCAGCCGCGTGAGCCGGAGAGCAGGCAGGGCCGGGGCTTGTGTACGGAGGCGAGGACGTGGCAGGCAGAGGGCAGGAAAGCAGGCAAGTTCGCTGCCCTTGGCGTAGCTCACGACTGCTCCGCGCCCCCAGCCTGTCCCCTCGCCCTCCTCCTGGCCCGTCCGAGCGACGGGGGGCAAAGCGCTCCGGCGCTGCCCGTGCGGGAGCCGTGCAGCCATCGCTTTGCCCGAAACTCCTGGAAACCTGCCCAGCAATTAAATAAAGCACGAGGTGTGGTGAAACCTCCTTGTCCTTCAAAGCTCTGAAACATGCTCTGAAAAGGATGCTGAGAGTGGCTATTCCCCCGCCCCCATTGATTTCTGTAAATAATGAGCTGTCCTTGCCTTAATTTTCTTAATTTTTCTCCTTCTATGTCGTAAGTCAGAAACTGCCCTTTTTTTTTATAAGTAAATTCTGTGGGTTTTTCGGCCTGATTTTTCTTGCATGGTTATGCTCTCTGCCTGCCTCCCTGCCTTTTCTCCCTCTCCCAAAACATCCGCATCTCTTGGCTCATCTCAGTCATACTTAGGAAAGAAAAGATATAGAGCATTAACTTCATGCATGAGTCAAAACAAACAAAAACAGATTTTGGGCAGGGTGCTCGGGGTCCTGCCAGTGGTGGCTGCAGGTGGGAGCTGAGATTGCCGTTCTCCTTTTTATATTATATATTTTTTATATATAAATATATATAAAATGAAATGGCAAGTGGAGAGGGATGTTCTTGACCACGTGTATATGGGGTTTTCTGCCCGTGCTGCTGACCGTGCAATGGGTTTTTCAGCTACTGCTTTTACGGCTCTGAAGCTGGGGTGACATTTTCCCCGTTTTCCCTGTTTTCCTGTTCTGGGTGCTGCTGTGCACGGGTGCTGTGCTGGGAGTCGGCGTGGCAGAGTCTGGCCCTCCCTTTGGCTAGCCCGGGAGTCAGGATGGCTGGAGTTTCCCCCTGGTTGTCCGGGGATGCTCAGCCCGCGTTTTCCAGAGGTGCTTTGTGCTGAGGGTGGTGGGTGCCTGTGTCCTCCTCACTCTGCTCTGTCTGGGGCCCTCAGAGTGGGGGAAAAAAACATAAACGTGGGCCAGAGCTTTTCTATGGCCAGATTCCCACAGGAGGGGAGTTTATGCAGCACTTGGAAAGCCTCGGCTGGGAGCAGCAGGGGCGGAACAGGTGGGAATGGTTTCCCTGGCGCTGCCACAGTTGTGCTCGGCAGTATCTGAGCTCTCCACCTTCCCTGCTCCCGACGATCCTGCCCTTCCTGCCCTTTCTGCCCTGCACCAGCAACGTGCTCTGCTGCGTTTGCACACCCGGGGGATGTTCTGCCTGTCACAACAACGGTTTCTCTTTTCAGGGCACCTCTGCGGAAAGAGGGCAACTTCGTCAAGCTTAACCTCAAGAAGAAATCTCACGTTAGAGGTTACGTGTTGAAAGGAAATCGCCTCCGCAAACAGGTAAAGCACTGCTGCCTTGGCGGGTGTTCCCACGCCGTTAGCCTCTCCCGAGTCGTCTCAGCAGCCCTGTTGGATAGCTGAGGTCCCTGACAGCAAGGAAACCCAGCTGCAGGTATTGGGGGCATTAACATGTTAAACAACTGCCTTACTTCATGGTTTCTGTAGAGAGTTTTGGGGACCTCTGAATGGGGGAAATCCCAGCCCGCTCGAAGGAGACGCTAAGCAGAGGTGCCGAGCTCGCCTTCCAACGAAAGGTGCCCCGATCCCCGCGGCTCCAGCCGAGCGCTCCCAGCAGCCGCGCTCCGACTCCGATTCCCTTTCCCCCGCGCGCTGTGCAGCTCTAATTGGATACAGTTGATCTCTCTTTCCATTTCAAATCGTGTAGCTTTACTGTGCCGAGCAGCTGCTGCGTTTTTGCCCTGAAGAGAGCTGTGCAAGCAGAAAGAGCTCGGCGTCAGCACGCGTGTGGGTTGCAAGCATGACCGTTAAAGATGCATTTCATCTGCTTCTCTAAGAGGGTCGTGTTTCAGGAGGTGGCATTTCTGGTCTCTGCCCAAAGATGATTATTTTTTACATTCGAGTAAAGCTCCTTCTTGGAAGGAGCATGTGAGACAGGCAAGCTTCGGAAGCGTGTGTTTGAAAAGCCTCGAGCCCTCTCCCGTTCTGCGTTGTGGCTGGCTGTAACGGCACCTGGATGAACAGCTCGTTGAGGCTTGATTGGATTATTTGGGCTCCGGGGGTTGAGGGGATGCGGGCAGCCAGAGAGTGGATCTCCTGCCAGCAAATCTGAGGAACTGCCTTTACCCTTTAGGGTGCAGATCCTGGCGTCCTCTCCAGACTGGCAGTTTGGTCCTACTCCTTCGTCTGTCCCCGAATCCCCCCATTGCAGATGTGCAGAGAGCCTGAGAGCTCAGAGATCTGGAAAAGCTGCTGCTGCGGCTTTAGGAAGCTTTTTCCTTACCTCGGCTCACCCTCTTGCTGCACAGGGCTTCTCCTGCTTGCCAGCTAGGTAAAGGGGTGCTAGACCAGAGCATCACCTGGGTCTCCAGTTAAACGGGCGTGTGCCCAAAGGGCTGCTGCCTTCTCGTTTTCTCTGTTCTTGCAGCTTCTGCACACAGAAGGCAGAGGCACATCGCTTCCCTGCACTGCTGCAAAAGTCTAGGGTTTTTTTGTTTTGTTGTTTTTTCCTTCCTCTCTCTTTATGTTTTGGGGTGAAATCCTTTGGGGTCATCTCTGGCAGGAGATGCTGGATATATAGATCAGCTTTCTGGGGAAGAAGTGCTAAGCTGTTGCTGGGACTTGCTGTGTGCGCGTGCATCACGCACGCGTGAGAGAGGAAAACCTGCCCAGAGGGAGCTGGGGGAGGAGAGCGTTAGCTGGAAGAAAACTGCCTTTATTTTTAAAGCTTGGCTCGTTTATGCAGTGTTTCTGCAAAAGCTCGATGCCCGGGCAAAGGGAGCAAGAAGTATGAAAACAACTTGGGCGCTTCTCAAGACACTTTGTGGAGACCGACAGGCTTGGCCTGAGCCTGTGACGCAGCTGGTGCAGGCTGCGGCTCCGTTGGGTTGGCCGCTCTCGCTTGGGGACGTGGTAGCGTTCTCCTTGCCAGGGCTGTGCGTGAGCCACTGGCGCTCAGGAGCGCTGGACGATGTGCAAATGTACACCGAGGGGTGAAATCGCTGCCCTGACAGCTTGCGGTGTTGGGTGGTCTTGGGCACTGATTCTCCAACGCTTCTGCTCGAGCCTGCTCTGAGGTTGTGACTCGCTTTCGCTCTTCCTTCGTGTTATGAAAATGGTCCTGTACCTCGTCTTTGAGAGTGGCCAGAGGAGATCCAGGGAAGAACAGAGCAAGCAGATACTCACACTTCCCTCAGGATAACCCCCACAACCCCCAGGATGGGGTCCTGGTGTTCAGTAGCCCTCGGTGGGATTTTCTTCCGTGCCTGGACACCTGGGCAGGGGACAGCGAGGCCCTCTCCCACTCGTGTGAGCTATCAAAATGCAGCTTTTGCTCGGGTCGCTCCTGCCTCTCCGTCCTCTGCCGATGAACAGGTCCAGGGCTCTTTGCTCCACGGCTGCGTGCAGCGTTACTCCGTGCTGGTGTGTTAATGCTGGCGGTTGTGCTTGCCTTACAGGTGTGGAAGCAGAAGTGGCAGAAGAAAGGAGAGTGTTTTGGAGGAGGCAGCAGGTCCCTTGACAGAAGCTCAGACGTCTGCTTCAGATGTGGCGGGACGGGGCACTGGGCGTCCGCGTGCAAGGGCCGAGGTAAGGCTGCAGCCCTCCGTTTGCCTGACGGAGCTGTAGATCAGGATCAGATCTGGCAGCGGGTTGATCTTTCTCTTCGGCATGAAGAGCATTCGAGGAGGGTTAGGTGGCTGCTTGCTGTTTCTGAACAAGCGTCTTGCTTTCCCATCTCCCTGCGGCTTCTCTCTGCTGGTAACTTAAGGACCTCAGGGAAAATAGCCTGTAGGAAGAGAGGGTGAAAAGATTACGTGTGAATGGAACTAAACAGAGAAGGGCACTGGGACCTTCTCCACCTCCAAGCGACCAAAATCTGCAGGGACTCATTTGGGAGGGCAGAAGGTGCTTTCCAAAGCCAGGACAGCCCTGTTTCACGGAGCATTTAGGTCTGTGGCTGACCAAGCGTGACTGCCCCTCGCCAACAGGCCCAGCTGCTGCTAATCCACCGCTGGAGGAGACCGGCCACGCGGCCGAAGAGGAGGCTCCCTTGCCCACGCTGGAGGAAGTGGCCCGGATGACCAACACCGTGTACCGAGAGCTCTCCGGTGAGACCCCGAGCTGTCAGGGCTCTGTCCCCACCAGCTCCTCCGGGGGGACGGTGCGGGCAGAGGCTTTGCTTGCCGAGCTCCCAGCCTGCCTTGCTCTCCGGTGACACCACAGCTGGCTCTGGAGCAGCAATGCTGCCCGGGATGAGCTTCTGGAGGCCACCAAATTGTGTCCTTTCCTTTCCCTGTGGGAAGAGAGCTGAGAGTTGTTTGTTTGTATGTGATGCTCGAGGGTTTGCGTGGAACCAGATGGTTGTCTCAGCCATTGGGGTTCGTACTGGTTAGCAAGACACAACCCCTCGAGGAACACCCRCCCTCTGGCTGGCCTGTACTGGCTGGCAGGCGTTCCCTGGGTCCAAAGCAGCCTAAAATATGTCTCAGGAATCCTCTTTTTCTCCTCCTGGCTAATTCTGCTGCTGCAGCCAGTGAGGCTCTTCGATGGCCTTCCAGAGCCCGGTCCTTGGTGAAGCTTTTGGCTTCTCCACATCGGCAGATAACAAACTGGCGGGGTGGTTTGAACAGGCGAGTGAGCCCGCTCAGTTTGCCCTGGGCTGGGAGCTACGTCTGCCCATGATGAGGGGTCACTAGTGGCTCCACAACCGCTCGTCCCTTTGAGCCAAGCGGAAGTGCCTGGCTAGAGCTCACCCGGGCCTCTTGGCCGGGATGCCTGGCCCTTCTCCTGCCCCAGCAAAGGGGAGCCCTGTCGCGGAGCCGTCGCAGGACTCCAGATGGCCATGGGCAGCACGGGAGTTCAGTCAGACCTACAGCGTCCCAGAGGCCAGGCAGGGGTGTAAACAGCTCTGCAGCCCTGCTGGGATCGGTCTGTCCGCGCTCTCTGCGGGCAGCTGCCTCTCATCCACAGTTGCTGTCGCTGTCCCGGACCTGCTAATAAGCCGGGGAGGGCGAAGAGATGGCAGTTTTGGAGGTAGATGCAAGGCCAGAGCACTGTGCACCAGCTTTTCAGGCTGGAAAGGGCTGCAGCAGCCAGGATGGGGCCTTGTGCTGCGCTGGGGTGGCAGGTTTGCGTCTGGGAGGTTACGGACCCACCGACCCGGCTCGCTCCCGTGCGGTGGGTGTCAAGGGTGGGTGGGGGCCTCTCCCGTCTGAGCGTGGTGGGAAGAGCTGCCCGCGGGCCGTGTGGCACGTGACTTTTCAACTTCATCCCCAGCAGAGAGCAGAAGCAGCAGCCAGGAGGGGCACGAGGAGGTCTCGGAGGAGGCACCTTACCTGGATGTGCAGAGGCCAGCGTATGAGCCACCCGCTCCGCCGGCCCCCATGGAGCCCCTTTATGGCCTGGGGCCGGACGGGAAGGTGAGAGGTAAGGTCCCTGCATTTCTGGCGGCGAGCGAGCCAGGCTTGTGGCTGCTCCTGCCTCGGGGTGGGCTCGCCTTTGCTCCCGAGCCATCGCTGCTCGGAAAGGTGCCGTCCGCAGAGCGGACATCGGCCCTGTTTGATTTGCATGCTGCGCGGAGCACGTTGCTTTGCAAGCTCCAGCTCCAGCTAGTCCTCCGGGGATTTACAGCCCTGCTGGGGTCGGGATACGTTGCTACAAGGACTTGCTCTCAATTTGCTCTCGGCCTCGTTTCCCCAGGGAGAACAGGCGCAGCGGGAATAGCATCTGCCATTACTAAGCAGTTGGCCACACGTTGCTCCCAGAGCCCCTGCTACAGCTCCTGGTCCTTGCTGGAGGGGCTGGCAGCTCCCTCTGCGAGCCCAGGTGCTCCTCTGGTTCCTGTGAGCCTGGTGTCTGACTGACTGTGTGTTTCCCCCTGTGCAGAGACCCCCGAGGAGGTGTTTCAGGCTCTGTCGGAGCTGGGATACAGCTCCTTCCGCCCAGGCCAGGAGGTGGCTGTCATGAGGATCCTCTCAGGTGGGTTTGCTTCCTCTCGAGCTTCCTTCATTCCAGCTGCCCTGCGGTTTGGGATCCCTCTGCTCCCCTCCCCTGCATGGTGCACAGGGCGGTGGGTTGGGGGTGGCTGGGACGTGCCCGGTTTGCCCCCGTTGCGCCATCTCCACCAGCAAGTTCGCAGCCTCTCGTTCTGCCAGGCCTGTCCACACTGGTCGTGCTGTCGACGGGGCTGGGGAAGTCCCTGTGCTACCAGCTCCCCGCCTACCTCTACCACAAGCGCTCCAAGTGCGTCACCTTGGTCGTCTCCCCGCTGGTGTCGCTGATGGACGACCAGGTACCGGCACCTGGCTTTGACGCCGGGAAGGTGGCGGCCACGGAGGTGGACAACCGAGGGATTTCCCCCGCAATTACTGGCCGTGACGCGGGTCAGAGCTGCACCCGCGTGGGTAACGGGCTTTGCTTCCAGGTTTCGGGGCTGCCGCCGCGCCTGAAGGCTGTCTGCATCCACTCCAACATGAGCAAGGCGCAGCGGGAGGCGGCTGTGGAGAAGGTGAGGGGCTGCGGCTCGGACCTTCCGGGGGAGAAGCGTATGTTTGCTCAGGGCCTGTTTCGCTCCCCGGCGAGGTTATCCCGAGGCTGGTGTCACCCAGCGGCACCGAGACGGCCGGTCCCAGCGCGGCGCAAGGTGACAGCCCCCCGGCCAAGCCGTTCTGGGCAGTGGGGGCAGGTAAAACGCTCCTGGGGCAACTCTCCTCCCCGCACCGTCCGTCCCGCAGGTGAGGAAGGGCAAGGTGCACGTGCTGCTGCTGTCCCCCGAGGCCCTGGTGGGCGGAGGCGGCTCGGGGTCGAGCTGCCTGCCCTCCGCCGACCAGCTCCCCGCCGTGGCCTTCGCCTGCATCGACGAAGCTCACTGCGTCTCCGAGTGGTCCCACAACTTCCGCCCGTGCTACCTGCGGCTCTGCAAGGTGCGAGGGGGGGCCAGCGGAGGTAAGACCCCAGCCCCTGGCCTCGCGGATGAGCCTCGCTTCTTCCTGCTCGCAGGTCCTCCGGGATCGCCTGGGCGTGCGCTGCTTCCTGGGCCTCACAGCTACTGCCACCCTGGCCACGGCACAGGACGTGGCCCAGCACCTCGGGATCCAGGAGGGCGAGGGAATAGCCGTGCGCTCTGCCGCCGTGCCTCCGAACCTGCGCCTCTCTGTCTCGATGGACAGGGATCGAGATCAGGTAGCGGCAAGGACGGGTCTCTGCCGGTTCTTCTCCCGGGCTTGGCCGTGGATTGTGTGATTTTGGAGGAAATAGAGGCGCTCTGGTGGCCCAGCTTGGCTGGGCTATCCGATCCCCCCCTTTGCCTGCTGGAGTCCTCTCCGACACTGCTTCTGCAAGTCGGGGTGGCGCAGCTAGGGACGTACCCCATATCTTTGTGTGTGTGTGAAGCTGGGTCCCACCGCTCATCCCCTGGGATTTTACAGCAAGATTCAAGTTTGTTGCTGGGATGCACCAGTTTTGGGACAGATGAGGTGCTTCTGGGAGAGGAGAGTCTCAGCCCTCTTTTGGGCTTTCCCAAACAGCGAGCACCGCGGCATGAAAAGAGGCTCATCGTCTTCTGTGTGTTTGCAGGCCCTGATCTCCCTGCTGCGGGGGGAGCGGTTTGGGTGCCTGGACTCCATAATCGTGTACTGCACGCGCCGGGAGGAGACGGCGCGCATCGCGGCGCTCATCCGCACGTGCCTGCAAGGAGTGGTGCTCAGGGAGTCCGCAGCAGCCGGGGAGCCGGGGCAGGACGACAGCACTGGGGAAAGGAAGAAAGCAAAGGGTAGGGACGCGGCCCTCGCTCTGGCCCTGGAGGCAGATCCGCTAACGCAGAGTGCTCGTCCCTGCTGCGTGGGGCTCTCCGCAGCAGCAGCCTGCTGCCTCCATCAGCCGCCTTGTGCTTCAAACCCAGCTTCCCTGCTGCTCATTCACCCTGGGCGCAGAGCGCTGCTCTTGACAGCAGGATCAAGAAAGCATTTATCTTCTGGCTGCATCAGAGGTTTCAGAGCTTGGCTTTGATTTTTCTGATGACAGCCTCTAATGACAGATGATTATTAGCTGTCGTTTGTACCAGGCTTTATGTTTGTTTCTTTTGTATGCAGGGAGCCTTAATTATGCTGCTCTCTAGGGTTTTCTTGCCAAGCCTAATATCCGAGGCTTAGAGTCTTTGTTCTTGCACTCTAAATTATAACTTCTGTCATCTCGGCCGAGCTCTGCCTTCTCCGAGTGTTGGAAGTTTGGGCCCTAGGGATCGTGCTGTGCCCTTTTCCCCCAGGTGCACAGCACAGCTCAGCTGTGGGCTCAAGTTAACAAATTACCGTGCAGCTAAGACCGCAGTAGGCACTGGGTAAAATGCACTTATTTATGACCCAAGAGAAGCTTAAGAGAATTGTGTGGCCGTATGCCTACGGGTCAGTGCAGGCAGCAGGACGCCCTGCTCCTGCCCTGCCAGCAGCTAGTTTCTGCTCGGACAGGCTGTGGCTGTCTCTTTCCTGGTGTTTGCTGTTCATTTTCATCCCCGATTTAATTAGTAGCTGTTTGTGAGGTGCTTTTGATGATCAAAAGTGGTGTTGCTGATGGTAATGAAGTGCCCCTAAAGCCTCTCTCCTGCTTTGTCTCCACGGCGCAGCGAAGAAGAGCATCCGCCGCCCTCTGAAGTGGGTCGCCGATGCCTACCACGCTGGCTTGTCCGCTGCCGAGCGCCGCCGCGTGCAGAACAACTTCATGTGTGGCCAGCTCCGAGTGGTGGTGGCCACGGTGGCCTTCGGCATGGGGCTGGACAAGTCGGATGTGCGCGGCATCGTGCACTACAACATGCCCAAGAACTTCGAGAGCTACGTGCAGGAGATCGGCCGGGCTGGGCGGGACGGCGAGCCAGCCCACTGCCACCTCTTCTTGGACCCGGAGGTAACAGCTGCTGGCAGAGTGCGAGGTTTCGCCATAAAATCTGAGGCCTTGCGCAGATCTGGCGCTTTGCAAAGCCCCGAAACCCCAGTCCCATTGGACGCACCCACTCAGGCAGCTGCTGTCTCCCGAGGTGACCCAGGGAGCTCTACAGCGTGCTCGGGAGCAGAGTGATCCAGAGGCTTGTGGCATAAAGCACAAGTGCCCTCGCTGATGGGGTCTGTGGGCTCAGCCCCAGGGAAGGACAGAAGTCCTTCCACCAGCAGGACAGCGATATGCCCTTATTCTGCCCTCTCCGAGCCGGGGACGAGGCCAGGACAAGGCTCCCAGCGGCCAGGCTCACCGCCGTCTCTGCTGTCCCCCTCTTCTCCCCAGGGCGGGGATCTCCACGAACTGAGGCGACACATCTACGGCGACACCGTGGACTTTTTCACCATCAAGAAGCTGGTGCAGAAAGTTTTCTCTCGCTGCAAGTGCCTGGAGCTTCATCGGAAACAGCAGGACGTCGCCGGGGTGAGGAAGGGGTCTCTCGCCTCACCAGCCCTCCAGGTGCGGCCGAGGACGCCAAGCCCTGCTCCTGTGGCCTGGCTGCCCGCCCTTGGGGGGGCCCCATGATAATCCCATCTGTCAACTCATTTAATGGGCTAAAATGGGAGAAAATGCCATGATTTTGGGGGGGGAACACCAGCTGGGCTGTGCAAAGGCGCTGTGCACACTCTGCCAGAGGAGAGCAGGATCCTACCCGTTCCCTCCGTCACGGCGATGCCCGGTGAACCCGCTGCTGCTGTGCGCGGTGAACCCATCGCCACGAGGCGCGATGAACCCACCGCCTTTCCTCGCAGGGCGGGGAGGTGGACGATGCCGAAATGGCCGAGCTCTTGGAGGAGCAGGACGCCGGCGCGGCTCCGCGGGCCGCGGGGCAGAGCGCGCAGCAGCAGCGGGTGTGTTACAAGCACGAGCGGGCCATCCCCGTCCAACAAACCGTGGAGTCTCTGGACGTCCGCGAGGAAGGTGAGGTGGGCATCAGTGGAGAGGGTGGACTGGGAGCGGGATGCGGCACTGGTCCCACAGGCAGGAGCTGCTCAGGGGGCCCAGTGGAGGTCCCGAGCGAGGTGGTGGCAGAGTGAGGGGGGTCAGCAGCCGTGCCAGACCCCTCCGCAGCACCTCAGCTCTCCTCTCCTCTCCTGCAGGTATCGAGACGCTGCTGTGCTACCTGGAGCTGCACCCGCGGCGCTGGCTGGAGCTGCTGCCCTTCACCTACTCCTCCTGCCGGGTGCTGTGCTACGGGGGCCCCCGGCAGCTCAGGGCCGCGGCGAGGAGGTGAGAGCCGTGCCGCGGCTTGAGGACGGCGCCTGGGATGGCGGTGCCCTGCTCGCCCGTGGGGACGGTCCCGGTGCGACCCCTCTCCCCGCGGCGCGGGCTGGCACTGTGTCTGGTGGCGGCGTGGTTTCGCCTTGGTTCTCGGCTTCGAGCCAAGCGCCAGCGGCTCTCTGCTCTCCGCTGCCCTCAGCTCTCCCCCCATCGCCGTGTTCCTGGCCCGCGAGCGCCTGGCGGGGAGGGACCACGGCCGCGCCAGCTCCGTGGAGTTTGACGTGGTCTCGCTGAGCGACTCCATGGGCTGGGAGGTGACGCTCGTGAAACGGGCCCTGCGCCAGCTCCAGTGGGACCCGCGGCTGCAGCAAGGTACCGGCCTCCCGGGGCGCCGCGTGGGTGCTGGGTGGCACTGGAGGGCCACACGTCCCCCCTGCGCCTCCGGAGAGGCCACCGGGGGCTGTTGCGAAGGCTCAGCAGAGCTCTCACATGCTCAGGCGGCCGCGGCACCGGGAAGACTGGCGTCCTGGTGGAGTTCGGAGACCTCTCCTTCCACCTGCGCGCCTACGGTGACCTCGCAGACCAGGAGCTGGACTCCGTGTGCGACTTCCTCCACCAAAGGGTGGTGGCCCGGGAGAAGATGGCTCTCGGCCAGCTCYGTGCCTGCTTCCAGGCCTTCCAGAGGTGCGTGTGGGCGGCGGGGAGGGGGTCCAACCCCGTGGGCTGGCAGCGGCCCGGCTCTGCAAGGGGCTGCTCCCGGCACAGCTGCCCAGCCTCCCTTCCCCGGGCCCATTTCGGAGCTCGCGGCTCGTTTGGAGCTGCGGCGCAGCTGACGCTTGTGTCGCGGAGCAGCGTGGCCTTCCGGACCTGTGATCCGCACCCCGAGCACGCAGAGGAGGAGAGGAGCTCCCGCCTGAAGGCCCTGCTCAGGGACTACTTTGAGAAACCCTCCGGAGAGCAGGCTGAGCCTGGCCGCGAGAGCGATGCCGAGGAAGAGGCCCTCAGCGATGCCAAGGTGAGCTAATCCCCTTTCATCGGGAGCCGGTTTGGCATGTCTGGATCGCCTGCAGGCTGGTCATTCTGGCGACACATATGTGCAGTGTTGCCATCCCAGGGATCCCCTCCCAGAGGGGAAACTGGGGCACACTGGGCCGAACTGGAAGCAGCTTCGAAATCCTTTGCAATCGCAGCTCATCCCAGAGGCCCCTCCAAGTGGCGGTCGAAGCACATCGCATCTGAACTTCACATGCTCTGCGTGCATGCGTTAAAATCGGAAAGCATTTAATTTGCATTTGGGTTTTTGCAAAGAACTGGCGGCTGCTGTTCTTTATCACTGCTGAAATTGCCCTCGCTGTCAAGGGCTGAAAGAGGAGGGGAGGAAACACTGGGTTGATGGCTCCGAGTATTGTTCTGCAGGAGGCAGAAAACGACGGCTGTCAGCGGGCTCCGTGATGCCCAGGCAATTACAGAGGTGTTTTTGAGCTAAAACAGAGCATTTTCCCTCTGTTTTGGCAAGTCCCTCGTCTGATTCCTCCCCTTCCCTGCTCAACCTAGCTCTCCTTAGGTTGTCTAACGTGTGTCTTCCAATTTTGGATGATCGATGCTGTTTCCAAGCAATCCACTTGTGCTGCGACAGGCAAACGGGTGCTGCTGAGGGTTGTTCTTGTCCCACCAAGACCCTCGGTGGCTCTGGGCGAGGAGGAGAGGGAAAGGATGAACCTTGTGCCGTTGCCTTTGCAGCTCCGCGACTGGGAGAGCCAGATCCGTTCGGACATCCGGCACTTCCTCGCCATCCGCCAGGATGAGAAGTTCTCCGGCAGGGCCATCGCCAGGATATTTCACGGCATCGGTAAGAGGTTGCAGAACCGGGTTTCTTCTGCCCGGCTCCAGCACGGATCCGCTCCAGTTTGGCACTGGGGCTCCGGTGCTTTGCCACGTGGGAGGGCTGCACCTCCCTCTAGTGCCAACCCGTTTCACGGCTGGGGGGCTGCTCCGTGCATCAGCTCGGCCTCCCTTCGCCGCCTGCTCGCGGGGGCGACAGTCCCGGGCCCTGAGCGCGGGGGCTTCTCTCCGCGCAGGCAGCCCCTGCTACCCGGCGCAGGTCTACGGGCGCGACCGCCGCTTCTGGAGGAAATACCTCCATTTTGACTTCAATAAACTTGCCCGCCTGGCCACGGAGGAGATCCTCGGGAGCAGGTGAAGGGCGCAGAGCGCGGCGACGGACTGCATCGACCGCGGGACTGTGTCCGCCCGGAGCAGCCCCCTCCTCTTCCCGCACTGGAGGAAGGCTTCCCTGCATCCGCAGACTGCCTGTGCCTGATCGCCGGGGGGGAGAGACCACCCCTTCGCCCCCCCGTGAGGAAAAGGGGAGGAAGCAGGGCGCTGGCTGCAGTGGGGCTCGCTCCTGCCTCCGTTTGTGGCCACCTGGACCCCTTTCCCTTCTCGCCTTTGCCGCGGGAAGGGGCTGCCGGGGGGTTCGGACCCCGGCCGCCCCCGGTGCCTCATGTTACGGTGAGCAGGGACGGGGGTGGCTGGGCCCCCTCGGCCCCCGGCGCTGCAGCCGGTTTTATCAAGGAACGAATAAATTGGGTAAATGGCCTCTTGCCCCGCTGGCTTTCTGCCCCCACGCTGGGGGCTTTAGGGGGTGGCCATGGGGCAGATGCTATGGGCCTTCTGCTCCAGGACCTCCACGATCATAGAGAAGAGGGCACATGAGCCTAAACCAGCCTGCTTGCTCCTCGTACCACTGAGTAGCTGGCCAGAGCAGGCACCCGTCTAGGTCAGCTCCATGCAGGGAGGGAAGCAGCCGCTCTCGCCCACCCCTCCGCCTTCTCTGTGGCTGTGGAGGCCTGGCACCTGCTGGTGGGGTTGCCATGGAAACCAGGGGTGTTGTTGGGGGTGGTGGGGCCCTGTTGCTATGGCAGTACAGGGGAGGACTGTTGCCATGGCAATGGGGAGCGGTCTGTCACTATGGCAATGCAGGGAGGAGGTTGTTACCATGGACAGAGGCCTGTTGCCATGGCAATAGAGGGAAGTCTGTCACCATGGTGATACAGGGTTGTAGTGGGGTGGACTGTTGCCATGGTGATGTAGGGCTGTCATCCCTATGGTGATGTGGGGGAGGAAGCTGTTGCCATGGTGGTAGAGGGGTCAGTCACTATGGCGACCGGGGGTTGTTACTATAGCAACGGAGGGAGGATTGTTGCTATGCGGAGGGGCTGGTTACTATGGTGATGGGGGGTGGTCACCATGGTGACACAGGGGGTCTGTCCCTATAGCAGTGGAGGGGGGTTGGTCACTATGGCAACATGGGGGGCGGTTGCTATAGTGACGCAGGAGGTCCATTGGAGATGCAGAAGGGGGGCCGTTGCCATGGTGACACAGGGACTCCATCGCTACGGCAGCGTGGAGGCAGTCGCCACAGCAACGGGCCACGTGGCACCGCGGGAGGGGGCTGGTAATGCCAGCCCGCCCCTCCTCGGTTCCTTGGTGCCCGGCTGGCGCTGAGCCCTGGCGGCACTCCTGGGCCCAGCCTCGTTCCTCCTCGCGGCTGAGCGCGGCGCCAGCCCTGCTCGGACCCCCTTCCCCAAGGCGGCAGCGGTTGCGCTGGCTCTTTAACCGTCCCCTCTTCTGCGGGCGCTTTCTGCCGCGTCTCCTGCAGTAATCGCTTCCACCCGGGGCGCTTGCCTTGACGGGAGGGCAGCAGCCGTCGCCCTGCGCCTTGGGGTGCCCCATGTTCCCGGGCTGGACCAGGTACCCCAGGTGCCCCGTGTCCCTGGGATGCCCCATGCCGTGGGGCGTCCTGCATCCCTGGAGCATCCTGCATCCCCTGGGTGCCCCGGGTCCCAGGGATGCCCTCCTGCAGCGGTGGTGGTGGGCTGTGAGCGTGGCCGGCCCCAGGACAGCCAGCGATGGGGCTGGGGATCGGGATAGGGAAGGGGAAGGGGAAGGGGATGGGGATGGATTTGGGGATGGGGAAGGGTAGTGAGCACTGCCAGGCTCATGGGGTGGTGCTGGGCACCCCATGATGCAGGGTGCCCCGGGGAGTCGTGCACCCCATGGGATGGTGCTGGATGCCCCAGGGAGCTGGGTGCCCCATGGGATGGCACTGGGCACCCCGGGGAGTCGTGCACCCCATGGGATGGTGCTGGGCGCCCCAGGGAGCTGGGTGCCCCATGGGATGGTGCTGGGTGTCCCACGGTGCTGGGCACCCCATGGGCTGGTGCTGGGCACCCCGGAGAGCTGGCTGCCTCAGGGAGCTGTGCACCCCATGGGATGGTGCTGGGTGCCTGGGGACCTGGGTGCCCCACGGGATGGTGCTGGGTACCCCGGAGAGTTGGGTGCCCCATGGGATGGTGCTGGGTGTCCCATGGTGCTGGACACGCCACGGGATGGTGCTGGGTGCCCTGGAGAGCTGGATGCTCCATGGGATGGTGCTGGGTGCCCCATGGTGCTGTGCACCCCCATCGGATGGTGCTGGGCACCCCGTGCTGCTGATGCTATTCACCCCATGGAGCTGAGTGCCCCATGGGCTGGTGCTGTGGACCCTATGGGGCTGGTGCTGGGCCCCCCATGGCCTTGGCTCCCCAAGGGCCCCGGTGCGGGGGTCCCCGCGCCCCGCGCACGTTCGGGGGGGCCCCGCCGCCCCCGTGTCCCCGGCGGCCCCGAGACGGGGCGGATGGACGGGGCGGACGGACGGGCGGGCGGGGCCGGGGGCGGGCAGCGGGCAAGGTCCTGCCCCTCCCTTCCCGTCCCAGCGCGGCCTGTCGCGGCCCGTCGCGGGGAC
>PTFA01000530.1:0-21727 GCA_003342895.1 Casuarius casuarius
TAAAGGCTTTCTTGCACCATTCTTCTTGTGGTCCGTGTCGTCATATGCCACACATCTGCTCATCTCCCATGAGGGATAATCCTTCAAAAATGTCAAACTTCAGTATTAACTTATTCTCTTTTTTTTTCCCAGTAAGCTTCTATGTATACTTTCTTCCATGCTCATTAATCAGACACCTTTCTTAAACTGATTCAAAAGCATCTCAACTCTGCAGCTGATGGCTCTTCAAGGTATAATTTTGCTCTGATGTCGTTAAGACATGATCAGACCAATGAAGAGCATTCAGAGATAACATACAATTTATTAAAAACATATATGCCCATGTTAAAACTGTTTTTTACCACTTCTTTGATTGATAAGCTAATGTTATCATCTATCTTATCCTTTGGCTGTGCATTCTCAAACACTCTGGGAAAGCAGTGACTACGTCTTTTGGTATTTTGAGCAATACACAACACACCCCCAGCACTTGGGTTTTAGGATAGCATCACAAATTACAGGCCAAGAAAAGACCAGGAATATAAAAAAATGTTCCTTTTTGTTTGATTGTCATTTTCTGTTATTACCAATAGAAGGGTCCGATCTCTTTCAAACTTCATTATGTAATATCAGATGTCATTTCTTATTCACTGGGGCTTTTCTCATGTCTAACACTGCTTTAAGCAAACACAGACACACACACAGAGCCAAAGTACAGAAAGAAATTCTATGGCTATTACACTGAAGTAATAGATAACTGAAATTAGACTTGAGGCTTTGTTTCCACTATGCACACAAACACACAAAAGAAAAATGGCTCATGGGCACTTTGCTGAAACCTCGTCATATTTTTAGTGGGGTTTGGTCCCCTGTGACAATCATTGCCAACTGCTTGTGCAGGAAAAGCTGGAGGAAGAGATTATTAAGGAAGAAATGAGAAATAATTGAGAATCTTTAATACTAGAAATAACATGAAAACAAGAACCAAAAAAAAAGACTTCTAAAACAAGTGAAAAGGAAAATGAAAAAGATTATGTGATTCTCCAAAAGAGATATAGAATATGCACCTAAAGTTTTGATGAAAGCGTAACTCTGCCATAGAAGGAATTTGGTAATAACTGAAACTGTTGATGGATCAAAAAATAGTAAGTGACAGAGGATAAGAGGAATGAGAGAAGGGTAAACAAAGGACACTGTTCTGGTGTATGTCCTGCCACCTGATATTATTTTCATGAGAATTTTGTACTTTTCCAGGAATTAGATTTTGTACCACAACGGGGTCAGATCAATTAAGAAATCACATAACTGTTGTTCTTACTTCATCTAACCAGATCTAACTTCACATTTTGCTAAAATTCTTACTTCATCAAGCTCTGGGTATTTGGAAGAACTGGGAAAGATGTGTTGCTGAATGTAGGAAAGGTGATGGGAAGTTGTCCAGAAATTAAACTGGAAGTTCTTCAGAACAGAAGCTATAAAGATTTATGTTTGAATGTTGTGAAAAAGTACAATATTTAAGTTAAATCTAAATTTAAATATGGCAGTTTAGGACCTCCCCCCCCTCCCTTTTTCTAACAAGAATTGAAAATTCAGGATAGTAAACATTAGGTTCTCCCCAAACTACCACCCAGAGGACTTACTGAGAATTGATAATACACCAAGCATATATAAGAATTTGCAGGAGAGGGAAAGGTTGAAAAAGTGATGAGTAAAAAGAGAAACAAAAAAAAAAGGAAAAGGAGAAGCCTGCTAAAATGGTATGCTAAAATGGTATTATGTATACTCCAGCAAAGAGATGGCCATTTGAACAAAGCACAGGAAGTGTAAAACATCTCTTTATCAGAATATATGGCTTATGATAACTGAAACACTATAAATGCAGGAGTTTGGTTTCCCATTTTATTATTTATAATTTTGTGACCTTTTTTCCATTCCAAAATAATATTTCTCATACCCTGAGATGTTTCCCACTTCTATATTAAGTAAAAGAATGGCAGTTTGTCAGCAGTAGACTTTTTTCTCCAGAATTTATAAGCATCAGTCCAAGAATTCAAGTAATGCCTGTCACTGCTAATGAGTACTGTGTAAGCACTCCCCAGGCACTGTTCTGAAAATTTACCTGACATTCATATCCGCGCAGTGTACTAAATATATACTTGGCCACAGGGCAAGGAAAGCATGGTCATGACCTCAGAGAAATTGTTTCCTATTTGACAGACAATAATCGTTCTTAAAAATAGATCACTACAGCTCATGTCTGTTAAAGACAATTTTTTAAAGTATATGAGCATAAACCCACCTCTGTCATTAATTAGCATCCTTTTTCAACAAATCTTTGAATAATACTTTCATTTTGTCCTTAAAGGGTTGTATGCATTATAAATCGCAGGAAACAACATTTACTTGGATTTTTGACTGAGGCAAGTATGCACCAGTCACATAGGACTGATGCCCTTTAAAATTCATTTCACTGTTAGTCTACATTTCCTATATACAAAGTTCTAAATTTTAAAAACAACCATAGCTATTTAATAACCACAAAATGTTCTTCATATTTTTGTTCTTGCACCCTTGGAAGAGAGCTTATGTCTTTGAGACTAACAACCTTTTTATCATGCCAAATACACTTGCTCCTAATTAAACAAAACACCAGACATTTAAGCAGCGATGTGTCATCTAGTAAAGTGAACATTTAGACAGGCTGTCAACTTCTCATCTTGTCTCCTTTCCAAGTCGTTTTACTGCTTACATTTCCCAAGAGGTTCTGTAACTTCATGAAAATTAGAAGTCTACTATTACTTCATTTGGTATTGCGCAAAAGTCTAAAGGGTATAGATGTTACATGCATTGATATATAATCCAGACATTAAAAATTGCCAGTTCTGTCATCCATCTCATTTCGTAAACAGGTTCTTTTCTTCTAAATCAATATACTGATACATGGTGAGGAATTTAATATCTATCTTACACAGTTAAAGGAACAGGCACGTGTTCATGCTCTGATGTGACATTGCCACATACAATTTTCAAAAAACTTAAGAAATTCAGAAACTTGAAGCTTAACACATTTAAAGACATATATGCTGTAAACCATGCAAAGCAATGACTACGTTTTAGACTCACCGCTGCTAAGTCAAAATCAAATTCCCAAGTTAAACTTTTTAGAAATGGCTGAGAAGAATTAGATGCCTAAGATGGCACAGCAGGGAGAAGGGACTGGGATCCCATTAGGTTGGAAAAGAACTCCCTGTCTCCCAGTTCTTGCACATGTATTCTAGGAAGTAAATTATAAGATATTCAGCAAATTATAGAGTACCACTTGGTACAGATTTCCCCTCTCCTCGTCTCTCAACTGCTCAGCTGGCCATGCTTGTGAACTAGAGGTGTCAGGAGAATGAGCAGTGGGAAAAAATAGAGATGCCTAGTGAGTTTTCATATGTTGGCATCCACTGTTAGGGTTCTCTATTGTGAATTTAATAATTTTACAGAATCTTATTTTAGATCTTAATTTGGATTTGGTACCCAAATTACATTTTCAGAGTTGATTTAAAGCTTCACTGAAAATCAGTGGGAGACTGCTTCTGAGAACATGACCGAGTGTAGATTTGTGTGTCTGTAACCTTGTGAGTAATATATTAGAGTTGTGCCTGATCTATCTTTCACCTGAAGGACACTTCATTTTTGTCAGTTTGTTTAGCCTGTACTCTATTATAGCTCAAGAAAAAAATCATCATCTTCATGGATATTGTTTTCACTATGCCTATGGTAAAAAACTATGTAAGCCATTTGCTGCATTTGCTGCACTTCTCTCTACTTTTTCTACATATTTATAAAAATAATAAAGGATTTCCAGGAATTAGGCTTGTAAATTGCAGCAATGCACAAGTTTCTCCTGTTTAGACACAACTGCTTGCGTAACAGGTTTGAGAGGACTTTAGTATATAAAGCTCAGACATTGCATATAGGATTTGCAGTGACTTCAGACTAGCAAATAGTTTCAGAACAGGTGAAAAAATACAGCATTTGCTCTCTGACAAATATCTTACATCATATATGTAAATGTACAGACTAACAACTGTGCAAATTAATATTAAGCATATGTTCAAATAAGGCTTGCATTATCTAATAACGTAAAAGAAAAAAAAAACACCCTAAATCAGTCTCTTTCATTAAGCTGGAAGCACAGAAGCTTACATGAATAAATTTGAGATGATTTCTATGCTGCTTCCTTCGACATGTCTCCCTCCTCTTCAGGAGATGTAACTTTTAAGACATTTTATACTCTCTGCTTGGTCTCCATGAAACAGAGAAACTTCTTATTTAAAAATAGGCATTAAAATCTGTTTCAAAAAAGTGTTTCAAAAAACTCTACTGCAATCAGTGAAATAGAAAATATCCACGAGGTACTTTGGACTGCCTATACTCATCGCTATTGCAACTAACTCTCAGGCCCAGAGGGAGGCAGTCAAGCTTCTGCAGCAGAGTAATGGAGAGTGAAGTGCTTCATAATGGGCTTCACAATAGCCCAGCACTGAGCAGGGGACATCCCTGATAATCCAAAGAAGAAAAGCCGAATACAGATGTTCCTGAAACACTCTCTTCCTCTTTAGATTTATGAGCTTCCTGGAAGTACAGAGATAGATAAAGATCTATGTGAGATCAAAATATATAGCCCTGAACCTCTTACTGGAAATAAATTATACCTCTTGGAAAAAGAACATCATTGTGGTAATGAAGATGCTGATACCCACAAAAGGGTTTTTTTTTTCCTCCTCTCATCCCTAGAAAATAAAGTTTTGCTATAACTTTAACGAGATAACTCCCTAAAAGTAACCTACAAGCTGAATTTCTGCTTAGTTCCACAGAAACCAAATGAACAACTTCTACCTTCTATGAGGCTGGTGATACCCTACTCAGGCACTTACCAATAGCACAGATGTTTTTGGTAGGAATCATTTTCCATGTTAATGACACTGCGTTATTTTGAGCATGTAATGCAATATTACTAGCATCAGAGAAAGCAAGAGAAGAAACCGAACTATGAAATATGATTAGGTTACAGACGTTAAAATGTAATCTTAAATTCTCCTGCCCAGCTGTTTATTTCTTTTAGCAAGCAATGTCTTAATGCATTTTATTTTCTTTGAACTCACGATTTAGTTAATTAGTAAAGCATATATGTGATTATGCACATGTAACTTTTTTTCAAAAGTATTTTTGCGCTAACCCTTCTTTCTTGGTAATTTCATCATGGCTTACACTTAATTGCAATGGAAATGCAATTCCTGGAAATGAAGATTCCGTCATGGAAATGCTGATACTACTTAAATGTAATAGCTCAAACTATTAAGCAAGTAATTAAAAGATATCTGAGCAATAAAAGAAAAATTTCCAGGATAACACTACCCTAGTAGTTCAAGATATATGGCACAGTTACCATAAGAATTTATGTATACAGACACACGATCAAATGGAATTCAAAAACTGGACATAAACAGATACCATGCTTAAACAGATTTGTCAGAGTAAGCCCAATGCCATAAATACAGAGCCACTGATGTCTAAGTTCTTGTCAGAAGAAGGAAGATATCACAAAAGTGTCAACATCAGAGACAATAATCTCCAAGTAATTATTCTAATTAACTGACTGGGATGAGATGTTTGTTTATTTTATTATAATTGATGACTTGTGTTAAGATAAATATTTGTCAGGAATCTTTACTCTTCATTTCTTATCTCTTCATTTATGCCCAAGAGCAAATTTGGGGAGAACAAGGAAACACCAGAAACAAAAAAAAAACAAAGACAGACAAGCTAAACCAAGTACAGAACTGCCATCATTTCATATGTTCTGTTTAATATTTTCTGTTTAATCAAATGACTGGCTGAAGTTGTTCTAATAAGATAGAAATATTACAAAAAAACTGAGAAAAATCTCTCTGCTGTTTTACTAACTTTTTTGCTAATTATTCTGCATTAGCAAAAAAGATACATTCCAGTTCACATGAAGGCAGAAATAGGAATATTGCTAATTGAACTGTAGGCTTAAAGAAGGCTATGACAGATAGAAATTAACAATTCCATAGAATCAGAGGTCAGCATAGAAAACTGTCACAGATGGGTCTGACTGCAGAAGAGCCAGACATTTCCAAAAATGTATAAATCGGTTTTTCATTATGAGATGTGTGAAAATAAACCTCTGATGCATTGTGCTCTTGAAGGGCAACATCTATGAAACCAGCTGAGGAACTATAAATGCATCATTTCATTTAAGAAAAAGGTGCAGCCCTCTCAAATTATAACAGTTAAGAATTTAGTTCAAAGGAAAAAGGCTAGACTGTTACGGTAGAACTATTGGTGAGTATTGTTAAAATGAGGCTAACTGAGTCTGTACAAACGATAATCTGCCTAGAAAGTCTCTGACAGTGCTGTTCCGTTCATCTGCCACATCTACTGGTTTTGTTAAATATGAAATAAACAAATTGCATAGTTAGATATAAACAAGTTCTCAATAAAATAAGCTTCAGGATGAACAGGTTAATAAAAAGCAATGAACCATCTACTAGCATGGGATCCAAGTGCTTTCAGAAGTCCAGACTAGCTGAAGATTAAACACATAGGGCAAACTGATGTGCTTCAACACAGAAGGCTAGACTCATTTAAGATGCCCTACAGTATCCAAAATACCCACACAGGACTAGCAGATATGACCCAAGGGCCTGTACCCTTCTGGAGTGGTAGATGGAGACTGAGCAGAATATCCTAGGACATCTCAAATGGAACTAAAAACCTATGAAAAGGAAACCAAATCATGACCTTAGAGTAGGATTCATTTCACCTGCTCTTAGCTGTCTAGAAGTTTGAAATTTAGTCCATGTTAGAATAACTAGACCTATAGCTGACAAAAAGAAAAATGCATTTTCAGGAGGAAGTTGATCCCATTTACCTTAGACATTCAGGACATTAATTAAGCGAGGTTAGATACCTCATTTTTAAATGCTTAACTCAGGTAGGAAAATTTTGCTGCCAGTAACTGGGTTATCTTGGGAAAAAAGAAGCCAGGTATC
The DNA here is from genome assembly GCA_003342895.1 of Casuarius casuarius. Classification (NCBI taxonomy): domain Eukaryota; kingdom Metazoa; phylum Chordata; class Aves; order Casuariiformes; family Casuariidae; genus Casuarius; species Casuarius casuarius. Next base: position 7,047 of record PTFA01000530.1, read on the forward strand.
AAATTTGTCTAGACCTTCCCTGTGCTCACATTCTATATCTTGACAAGAAAGAGTTGGTTGACATCCCTGGCTTGTTATACATAGTTTAAATGTACTTAACCCCCAGAGTAAAGGTCAATTTTGTACAATGAACTCCATTTTTGTCCTTTTATGCATGATTAAACGGTAATTAAGTTTTAACGAAAAGCATTAGGCTGACTACAATTAACATAATCACTCTAGTCAATTCGTGTCCTTGTGTTCTACATGCTGAGCTGAGTGGGCAAGCAAATGGACTTTTAATATTGTCCAAACATTTTGTGAGCTTCAGTCTTTTATATTTTTTCCATTAAAAACATCTCTGCCTATATATACAATAAATTAAGTAATTCAGAGATGATATTTTCTGATCTATCAAGTCTCAGGAGCTGAGTATATCATTCATCATTTTGCCTCTCTCCTCATACTATGCTTTCATAGCACTTCTCTTTTCGGTAGATGTAATAAGGGCATTCCAGGACCCCATGTAGAGGATTCAAGTGATCAGCACCTTTGCAGCACAGTGAAACAAATCCTCCAACTGAAAGCTAGCACTTTAGTGCTTTGATTTTAAGCTGTTCATGTGACCTGATACTTTCAGATGTATACCCTCCATGTGATCTGTCAGTAGATGTTCATTCACATAGACATTCATCCCAATTACATTATCCAACGCAGAAGGTGCCTGTGTCAGAGTTCCAGAGCCTTGAAAATTTTACAGTTCTGTGTAACTCTGCATCTGCAGTTTACTTTTTGCTTTGTAACTCATTTTAAATAAAATGTATTCCTTAATAAATGCATCACCTGAAAATCTTTCAAGTGACACAAAGATTCAGAACTTGAGCAGCTATCTTAACAGAACTTGTAATAAATCATTTACATTTTCTGGGATTGCCACTCTTTTATTGAATCAATTAGAGAAACTACTTAAGGAGTTAATTTTCAATATTTTGTGCAGTTTTGCCCTAAACTGACATACGGTGTGAACATATGATGAATGCAAAGTACGCAAAGATACTCATATATCCATAGTTCAATGGATTCAAATGCTTTACTGGATCAGGGCAACAGTGGTCTGCCCATTGCCTTAAGGAGATTAAATAAACCAAGCTCTCGTTTTCAGGTGAAAAAAATTAACATTTTGTTTAACATATTCCTTAAATCATATATTTTTTTTACAACTAAAAAATAAAACATTACAACATTCCACCTGCCAAGCAGAGTGAACTGAACTTTTATATAATTTTCCCTTAACTTGAGCTGAGACACTCAGTTCCTTACCACTAATTCCAATTAATTGCAGTTAGACATACACTGCAGTTGCCAGCACGATCACTGAACAGATCCATCAGATATTACAGTAAGATGACAAAATCAGTTCTTCACTCTAATGGCATTTATTTGTCTCCTATTTACTATAGGTATCACCAAAGGTCAAAGAATATACACCAATACCTATTTTGACAGGTCTAACAGTTTATATATTTTCTTTCTTCCATAATTTATGGATTTACTGATAAGCCTGCTTTACACAATATACCATAAAATGTGTTTGCTAACTCTAACAGTGTAAAAAAACCCTTCATTACCACATATGTAAAATCTGACATTTTCAAACAGCTTGAAAAGCAGCATATTATATAGCACACAGGTCAGAAATTCCAGAAACATTTATTCTGCTCTTATTCCTTAATTCATTTTGCATACTTTAAATAGGTATCTCAGCACAGTCTGTGCTTTGGGGCACAACATTCAGAAAAATTAAACTAAATGAAGCAAACAGGTAAAATTCGAATGTATTATTTAGAGAACAGGACAGTTCCCCCTGGTTTCCTCATTCAGTAGTAGTGAGTAGATGTCCTCATTCAGAAATAATAGAACTGGAAGCTTATTAGTGCCATTTATTTAGGAATGACAGCACCTCCAGGGAAGGTTTGAAATAAGACACTTATGTTCACACGTTTTATTAATTCACCTTCATTTTCCTACCTTTCTGAGTAGATATACCCTTACATAAACTGCATCTAAATATATAAAGACGCAATGACTGAATCAAAGACAGTGATATAGTCTCCCTGCAGTCTCACCTGCAGTCTTCAACACTTCAGTCATAATATCACAGAAAAACTCCGTATATTCAGTTTTACAATATTGATCCCATTATTCTGTGTATAGACATGCTTTTTCTTTAGACTTGAAGATGAAACTTGAAATTCTTTGATTAATTTAGCAGTAAATCTTTTAAAGTATTTTAAAATGGTCAGATACATTCTATTCTTTTTTCCTCAGTTTAACTGTGTACACACACAGTTGCTGAAATCATAAAAATGATTCAGTATGCAACATGTGTAGTGATTAAAAAGAAAAATAAATACAAAATATAAACACAAAGGAATTAAGATATTATTAGACAGTACTGGTAAGAACATGTAAAAGATTCAGTTCAGAAGAAAATTTGTGCATGTACAAACCCATCTGGGTTTGTATATAAGTATTAATAAAATAATGCTGGGCATGGGGTTGCTGTAAAAATCAAAGACTAAGAAAAATTAAAGATACAAAGCAAATCCAAACAAATCACCCTAATAGTACCTATTTTGCATAAATACATATAATAATTACAATAATATAATCTCTTTTTGTAAAGACTGAGGAAATTGTAAGATGGGAAACAAGTAATTCATGTATACTAGAATAAAAAGTAATTGTATTTGAGATGAAAAAGGATTTACATACTTGAGAACTGAATGGAAAAGCCTGATTTGCTGATAAAGAAGTCACTGTCAAATTGCAATGTCAATGAGTTGAAAGTGCTGTGAATATCCTCTGGAAGGGCTGAACCACTCCATTCTTTCAGCAATATGCTGCTCTCAACAGGCCCATCCCATACCTTCAAGATGTCATGAGCAACCTCAGTGTCAAAAACAATAAAATGCAGACTGCAAAGAAAGATCAAAAACACTGCATATTACTCATTAAACATAATTACATAAAACTCCACGCAATCATTCCCAAACTGTTCTTAATTTGGAGATGTTGTTTCTGTTTCAGGACTGAAGAAACACTGGTGGTGCTGAGGTGATACCCATTTTTTCCAGTTAGATGAGATGATTTCATAAGAGAGATTCTGTTCTGCTCTCTCTACACTGCAACTGCAAAATCCACTATTAAGATATATCACAGTTCTTCTATTAATTAACTTGCTTTTATCATAGATATTTTAAGGGATAAGAACTATGATTTGATGAAAGCTTTCCTCTCTTTATTCAAATAAGGATACCAAGAACACTAACTGATTAGATTGAATGACATGCAATTGAAAAAAGCAATTGACATTCTTTCTGATAACCATTTGTTTTCCCCCAGGTGTTAGCATGTATAGCACAGGAAACTGTCAGTTCTGCCTTTGTTTTTTTTTACATAAACAAAAAATGTCTTCTCCCACCTTTGCCTTCTGCCAAAATTCATAAACTATATAATTGGACTGTAATGGAATACTCTAATCTGTATTTTTCTCCAGTTGAAATATTAGATTTAGAATGGTGCTCAAGAATGTTATCTTAGTATTCAAAATCTGCACTGACTTCAAGTTCTGGCTGTTGTTTATATTTTTAACACTGAAGAAAACTAGTAAGTAAATATCAAAACTCCTTTTTGTGTTAAGTAGTTCTGTGTTAATATTTCTTCATTCCATTCATCATTAATTTGAAATTTGTCATTTAAATGAAAATAACTCATTGAATTCACCTGTGATGGAGTGAATTCATTATTTGGTTTAGTGAAATGGGATTACTAAAAATAGAAAAATAAGAAATGAAAGATTTTTCAGTGAATGGACTTATATTGATAGTCCATCTTGATGATCAGTTAAAATGGTTGTTCACACAAAATTATTACTGAAACAGCTTAGTATTTTATTAACCTTTTGCTCAAAATAAAGAGAAAGCTAATATTCTGAAGAAATGCATTTACTAGACATCACATATATCTATTCTGCCACTGCAGTATGAAACTAACCTCTGTTGCATATCATCAAATATGTAAGTATCAGGAGATTCTCAACTGAAATTAAGATTATCTATTTTGATTAGAAGTATGTTTAATGTTTTTGCTACATTCTTGTTTTCACAGCAGTTTCCTGCTATGAGTAGAATAATTAGCATGAATATTAGACAGAATTTGCCATTTCTGAGTCTTTGAATCTGTGTGATAACTGCAGCAATGAGCTGAAATAATATTTTAACTGTTGGTATTCCTTCCACTCTTTGAGTGATCCAGCTAGTTCTTTCTTGTTAGCACGTAAACTGAAAACTGTTTTACAGCTCTCCTTGTGCGTTACTAATTTTCTCTTGCCAGAGTCCTTCAATCCCTCCACTGGCATCTCTTAAATTATCACAGATCATTATCAAGAAGCTCTTGATTCCATCATAGCGGTTATGACGTGTACTTTTATTTCATACATTAGTCACCACCTGTGTTTCCCTCATTTTCTGTAGTTTTCTCATTTCTTCCCTTTTCTACTTTGCTGCCTACTCTACCTGAAGAAATCTTCTAGTCCTTATCTATTAAGCATTCTCTCAATCCTGTTCATGTTTCCTATTAAAACCTCATCCCGTTTTTCAGATTTCATTACTCCCAGAGTCTTCTGAGATGTCGCTGGTCTTACCGTTCAACTGCTTATGGGAAAAAGTGTTACTTACATACTTCAGAATGCAGTATACATTAATAATGCTATGACAGAAGAGAGCAGTAATGCAAAATGAAAACCCTTCAGAGCTGTATATAAGGCCTTATAGTGCTAATCTTCAGCTGCTGTTAATTGTCAAATCCTAATCAGATCAAAGCACTGATGACAAAAAAGCTCTTCTAATAGATACTCAACAAGTTCCAAGATGCCTGATGTGGCAGCACTCCTGGCAGACAGCCTGGCACTTTATGGTTGCTTGAGGCAAAATTTTTAAAGAAGAAAGTGTTGATTAATTACATTCTATTTAAAACTAATTACTACATTGAATGTGGCAGTAAAATACAAAAAAAAAGGCATTACAACAACTCAGGGGAAGAAATCTGAAGTCACAGATGACAGCTTAGCATTTTAGCTGGTTAACAGTTAGAAAAAGGCATAGCAGTACACAGCTCTACCACACCAAAGATTTACGAGCCATATTATCTAATGCAGTTGACAGTTCTGAATCAGATGTCTAGCTGTCTGATGTACCACTTAGGCACCCAGGTTCCCTAGAGGAATGGGATTCATAAATGCCAGCACAAGCATCAACTCTATTAATGTATGAAGGAGCTAATAAACATAAAATAGTGTAGAAAAGATGAGTAGGTTAGGCAAAGAATATAATTTACAAAATACTGAAGTGAACAATAAAATTTAAGTATTGGAATTAAGTATGTACCTTATCGTCTTTCCTGGATCTGCTTCAATAATCCAAGTGCAATGAAGATTATTGTCATATGGTGCTGGGTAACCTGGAGACAAAATGCGCCCCGATGTAGCAGCATGAATTCGACCACCACACTCAGCTACAAAATAAATAAGGATTGTACTGTTTATTTTTAATAAGGCCATAATATTTTGCATTTCCATTTCTCCCTCTGCTTCACATCTCTCCATCTTCTAAAAAGGTAAAAAAGTGGCCTAATATCTCTGAAACAATGCTATAAACCAGGAAATATACATACAAACCAAAATATGTACACCAGTTAGAAATGTAGATATAAATGATCTCATTGCTGCCTTGTCATGAAGTAAAAAACTGTATTTTTGTGACTAAGGTATTTTACTGAAAAAAAGAGAATAGTTCAATATATAACTAGGACTACAAAAGCACACTTTTATCATCACCAAAGGGCAAAAAAGCATAATATTTGGAGGCCTCAGAGACATCTTATCTAGCATGTTTGGCTTTTTAAAGTACCACTGAATGCTGAAATTGTGAGTTTATGCAGTTTGGTTTTGTAATTAAAAACACTTTTTCTCTTGTTATAAATTCCAAGTGCTTTTGTTTAATGCTTTCAAGTTATTATATATACCTGCAAGCTTAATTCCATCATAAAACAGTTGGGTTTTGCCTAGTAATTTCCTTAGGTATTTAAATATTTAAATGCCATATGCCCACCAAGTGAAAGAATAAATCAGAAAGCTAGGATTTGAAAGTATGCAGTACCTCATTTTGAACATTTTTATCATTACTACTTTGTGGAGAGACTTACTGCAACACAAAGTATGCAGAATCAAATCAAGCTTACTTTGCTTATTTAGAGTATCATGCAATTAACCGTCCAGTTTAAAGAGACAAGCTGGTGAAACTGGAACTCTGTGTAAGAAAATCGGTTGCCACTGAATCGAAGTACCAGTAACTCCACAGGTAAGTGATGTCCCTCCCTGAATTCCTACCTTAGTTACCTTAACAGTGTGACTTCACAAGTACCTATCCTGCCATAATGGTCACTCAGGACACTATATATGATTTATAGAACCACAGCAGAAAGATAATATTATGAATGATTTAGCTACTTTGCAACATAAGTTCTTCAAATATAACCTTTGTCCAAAATTCCAGTTAATTTTGATTATATAGGAAAATTCAGACTGCAATAATCCCCTTGAAAGAGATCTGCAGATAAAGAAATGACTGATACATTACTGTATTTATGAAAGAACTCAAGATAACTCAGAAAAAACAGATTTTTTTTAACTTAAACTAATTGACAGATTTGCTTTCAAATGCTCAGAAGACCCCTTCAGAAATGGAATACATGATGTAGATTTTGAGGGGGTGCATTACATATTTCATATCCCCAAAAAAGTTTCCACTTTAGAAGCAAACCAGAAGTAAACTTTCTGGAGTGATTCTGACCAAAAAAACAAATAGCTTTTCAACATGCAGAAAATGTGCATACTATAAAAACACTACCTCAAAGAATACACTATATAAAGTATTACCTTAACTATCAGAAGTGATTTAGGTTCTTTCGGTTGTTTCTTTTGTTAATATTAAATTGTAACTCTAAAAGGTAGACCATAACAGAAGATCAAGAAGTATTGCCAAATGAATGTTTCGAATGATGGACGTCTTAAGCAAGAGACTTATAGAAGTCAGTTGCCATTCTAAAGGAACTTGCAAAAGCAGCTTTTCATCATCAAGAATAAACTCCTTCAGGAGAGAGTCTCTTTTCTTCTGGGGCTAAGCAAGATTTCTTTAGTTGTTTGCAAAGCCTTTATGAGATTGCATACAGTGACTAAGGCATAATGTTTTCTGCTTTTGATCACAGCTAACAGAAGGGTAGTAACTAACAATTATCTACCAACTTTTAATGAAGGGCACGGCTGATCTGAGCAAAAGGCTCAAAAAAAGTTTAACTGCTAATGAACCAGGTCTGTGAATGTGTTCAGCAGGAGGAAGCTCCTAGAACAGAGAACGTGGCACCCAACATGGGGGAGAGGCAACAAGCAGGGACGCTGCAGGTCAGGTGAGAATCTTGAGATAGCTGGTGGACTGCCTACGGCTGGCAAAAAAAGCTTCAGAAGTCTCACAGAAATACTTTCCCAGCTCTCACGGGAACTCCATGTGAAGTTTATTGAGCTCCGGGAAGTCACTGAAAATTGCTGGACTGGAAAGAAGAACTGGAGGAAAGAAACTTCCTCTCAGTGATGCAGTGGGCTGTACTGGTTTTCAGATACTTGTCTGTCTCAGTATTTCTCTGTTTAACATTTGTATTGCTTGTAATGAAACAGAGTTTCAGAGACTTGAAGACGTAGTGTTTTAAGAAAAAGTCTACCTCTAGGATCTGATAGACTAGATATTCTATCATGGCAAGAGCGGCTCAGGAGCAAACAGATCAAATAATCCACTAGTGTAGGATGAAAAATAGAAATTAATTTCATATTAATGAGATTCTGAAACAACTTCTAATTAATTTATATAGTACTCTTGCCTGTGACAGCATATGAGACTCAATGACCCAGGATATCATCTGAACAAAAGCAGTAACAAATAAACAAACAAACAAATTAAAAAAAAGAAAGAGCACTTTAATCTCCGTGAAAACTCTAAGCAATTCACAAATTTCATTATCAAAATGGTTGGTGCTGGAAAGCCTGAGGCATGGAAGGGAGCTTGAGGGTTTATGGGAACAGATATCAACAAAGGACATATATTTGCCTTATGCCTGTGAATACGCAATACATATTTTCCTTTGCTGTAGACAGAACCGTTACCCAAAAGTTTTTTAGCCACTGCTAGACAGCAATGCATTTCACAGCCAGCAAAGTTATAATTGAATGTCCACAGTAAATTATAACTTAAAAATTAAATCATGTATAGTATACATCATTATCATATCATATAGAAAGCCAGAATACTTATTTTTTTCTTAAATGACCAGAAAAAAATCTTTCACTGTCACAATCCATATTACCTATGCAAGTTGGCAAAGGTTTGTCCCAAACTCTTCGGTCTCCACTTAAACAGGTCATAATACCACTACCATGCATTGCATAGCCAGGATTACAGCTGTATAAAATGACAGTGTCTATAAAATGCCCTTCGTCTTGGATCTTGTAGCCATAATTTGGTATGCCAGGATCTTCACACTTCACTAGGTCAAAACCTGCAAACAGAAATGGGAACAACAAAGAAGGAGAAAAAAAGACACAGAACAAAATATCAAACAAAATATAATGTCAGTGAACTGTAATCCAATCTCGGTGCAAATTATATTCTCATGATTCAACTAGATTAGATGCATCCACAGTGACCAAAGATAAATTGCATATAATTTGGGAATATTGGAAACTGAAATAGCATGAACTAACTATTCCTTTGATATTGGATTATGACATTACTTTAGTGAAGAAAGCGATTATTTGCAATATTTTAAAAGATTAATGAGCAAGTTGTTATTTTATACCCCTTCTATTCTTGCAATCATCTTTATTCAGAGGAAAGGAAGCAGTATCAGTCCTGTCACTAGCACTGAGTGGGAGCTTCATCTCCTCATCTAATCTCCATACCCAAGCCAGTAGACCATACTGGGAATTCAGGAAGGAAATGCAAAGGTTGTTTCATCCATGCTAGCGTCAAGACAGCACGGCTTCATTTTCTCCTCTCGTGAATATGAAGAGATATCCCTATGCTCATTTTCAAATAGCATTCTCCTGGAAAAATGAGACAGAGTCTAATACCTTGTTCTTCCTCCTGTACAGAAGCCAAATCTGTGTTACAATTGAGTCCTCTGAAAACAGAAAATGTCTTTGTTTTCTTCTCAGTATTTCTGTTCAACTTGCATTACCTTAACTAAATATACATAACTTTGCTTGGTTTGTGTGTGACTCTCCACCTCCTGTGAATCTCACAAATAAATCAACAGAATTTGATGGAAATCATGATTTTGTTCATGATGCAGCGAGAGCATTTTGTTTTCTGTTTTTTTAACATAGTATAGTTTGGATGTCTAAATCATGTACATCCAAATCACAAGGAAAGAATCCTACATGCCTATTTCACTTGTAAGATTTGTTATTTGATGCCAGCTTTAGAAAGCTGACTTTATACCTTTTTGGAGATTCCCAAATGACACTGTGAATATTCAAATTTTCTCACAGCAAACTTACTGCTTTCAGAAATTGGACACAAAGGTTGGGTTTCATCTGTTCTAACTCAGCTTCTAAATATGAAAGGGCTAACTTTGAGCCAGTTACCTTAGGGTACTTTCATAGTCCATAAAGAAATATGAATCTCAAGAGGACAAATCAACACTTATTTAGGTATGTGCCTAAGATCAGTCAGCACAAACATCCTATGGAAATACTTTTTTTTTCTATTTACTGTAAACAGCGCCTAGGTTCTTTATATGAAAAGCTAGCTCAGAATTTTGAACATCTAGAGTTACGGGAAAGAAATCTCACCCCCAAAAAAGCTGTTCTATCACATAGAACCGGTATCTCTACCTATGCTTCTAAAGTAAGGAACGCCAGGGCCCCAAAACCATGCTCTGACCAAAACTATAACCTTCAGCTTTCTTACCCTCTAAAAGAGCATGGCTATCTCTAAGCCATCTACTGGCAACAGTTTTTAGCTCACACTATCTACTAAATTGTGCCTAAGACTGTTTGGGAGAGTGCTAGATGGCCCAAGCTAACACCATGCTAGGATTGATCCTAAATTTCAGCAATATAGGCAACTACATTTCAGTACTCATACCAACACCCTGACAATGTTTAGTTTACAAGCAGAGGTGTAGCCTATGTGTCAGAAGGAGTATGTATAATCACAAGTTATTTTCATAAAATGGAAATCACCACTTACAAGTGCAAATGGATTATAGAAACATAGCATTGTTCCCTTACTAAAAGAGTGTATCTGGGTTAAACGTTTGCACATTCTTGTCATTTCACTTTGCTGTAGAAAAGAAGCAAACGTGCTCAGTTTCCAGACAAAAGGGGTGGCATTTATTTTAACTAGCTCTCAGTATCTACAGTATAAAACAGCTATATCTAAACCAGTTGTCTGAATTTCCTTTCAGAGTTAATAGTCACTTACAGGATATGACTAATCTCATCCTCAAGTAGATGCCTAAAATAGATTGAACAAACTGTGCAATTCTAAAGAGGTCTATTTCTCTTCACTCACTATAGAGGGAGCCAAGGTGACTAGGTCATTCAGGTGAGCTGAACATTACCGGAAATAGCTATATTTCTTGATTTTAATCTCCTTATTAAACATACACAGAAATTAGCTTAAAACTCTAAAAAACTGTGATGATATTTTAACGCTGATTTGACAGCCTGAGCCAAGGTAACACTACTTCTCTGCCAAATGCTTCTAAGTACTTTTCCATCCTTTACTAAATGTGACATTTGTTTATCATTGGCAGTGGAATGCAATTGACAGATTAATTTTTCTCTGATTAGAGTCTTTTGTGTGTGTGTGGTGAAATAACTTTTCTATAAAACTGATATATATTTAGCTGACTACATAAAAGCCTAATTCTCTGCTACCTTCCACCACATAAAGTAAGGTTGTTAGGCAGACATAGTATCTTTCATAACACTAACAGACAGTTGGGTGAAATGAAACAAATAAACATATGGACACATAAACCTTTCTTCTAGTCTGCTGTACAGCCATCCACACTACTGAAGAAGTCAAGGCTGGGATAAAGCTGTCATTCTTACTTGCTATTTTTTCACATATGTCACTTTGCATTCACTTCTGTACAAACGTGGATATACATGATACAATGCCAGAGAATTTTCTTTTCTTTTTTCTCTCTTTTTTTTTAACCATAATTTTTGCAGTGCTGCTTCTGTAGGATGAAGTGTCTTTAGAAGGCACCAGATCTTCTCAGTCAGAACATAAGGGCTTCCTGAATGGTGTAAAACTAAGTTTAGTGTGCTTACCTCTTTACAATCTGTTTGTGCAGTACAACATGGCAGATATACAATTGCCTGTTTTTTTTCCCCCATCTGCCATAATGACCCCAGAGGAGTCCTGAAACCTAAGCGATGTGGAGTGTTAAAAACCTCCTACCACAAGTTTCAGAAGTCTGACAGAAGCCTACAATAGCCTGCCTCCACTTTCTCTACTCTTGCTTTGAAACAGCACTGAGTATGACAAAAAATGATCTTTCTGTTATTTCCTTCAGCTTATAAATAGTTCATATTTTTGTATCACTCACTTATACCACCAGGTATCCACTAACATAGAAGTTTTCCACTTCCTTTGATTTGTAGACTGTTACAAGTTTTCCAAAGTGAGCTACAGATCTCAGTACTGTGAAAATCTATGCCTATTGAAAATAAGTATGCTTTTCTTGGTTATGTTTGCAGACTCTGTGTAAGAAAACTGTGAGTGCCCATAGGTCACAGGTTGAAAATCGCTTTAATACTACATTAAAATACTATAATTGAATTAAATATAATATGTTCCAAAGATATGAAATTAATCATGAAATGGAATGACATTGACATTACTTTATTAACATAAAAACTTACCTGGGCTCTTACAGGCAATCTTTGTTCTAAAACCAATTTTTCAGAGGACAGAAATTAATACAAAATATAGATTGAGGTTTGACATTTAGGAGGAGATAAAAAAAATTGGGTTTTGCTTATGTTAAGACTAAAACACCCAACCTGTAAAATGATTTACTAGTCTTCGGCATTATTCTAACTAACCCAGTTTTGCAATTATTTATATTATTAAATATGCAGAATGTCTATAAAACATCATAGCATTCTCATGTTAAAATATATTGACTTTCATAACACAAGTGTTTATGCATATGTGTATATATATAACTGTATATATAAAACTAAAATAAAATATGGCTAGAACTTCTGTTGTAATAAAATTCAATTAATGGTGCAATAACAGAAGAGTAAATTAATCACTTCCTGACTCTTCATCTCCTTTACCTCAGACCAGTCTAGCTCAATCAGATCAAAATTTAATGAAAATCTGGCAGATTTTGTCAATTTGAAGTTTCAATATACATATCATTAATGTAGATGACGCCTCTCTAAATCTAACGCACTTTTCCTGTTCTTCTTGAAGTGGCATTCTCCAAATGTGGACTTTTCCACCTATCAACAGCACTAGCACAAGGTGAATCACTTGCTTCTTCCCATCACACACAAGAGTATATCTTTCCAATTCATTTTTCCCTGACACTCTTGTACATGCTCTGGTGTCATCTGCCATAAAATGCCATATTGCTGTTGAACCTGATGGTTGAAATGCTCTGACAGACCTTGTTAAAGTTGATGCTGTGACCTTGTTAAAGTTGATGCTGTGAACTTTCACAGTGGGGAGATATGGTCAGAAGAGTTCCGTACAATCACAGCACTCTGGTTTATGTTACACTGAAATGAGCCCCCAGTCAGCCAAATTCTGACAATAATTTTACTCGTGAGGTTCACTACAGGGTTATGTGAACAGTGAATGAACAAAAATCCAGATAAATTAAAATAAAACCAACCAGAATGCATCTTGATGACTGGCTATTGCCTCCTGATCCTGTTAGTCCAAAGTGATTTGTTCTGTCATATTTGATGTAAATAATCGGGCATGTAGAAATACCAGTTTGTGGAAGACAAATTATTGACATGTCTGTAACACATGTAGATTATTAATTACCACTTTTTTCAACTCAATTTCATTATGATGAGTGCTATGGTTCTGTCAACATTAGTAAGTAGTGCAGTATGAATGCTGAGGACATGATGTCCACACTGTGTGTGCTAAAGGGGTTTTACTTTGCACTGGCTATAGTGTCCATTAGTGGTGGGGCATGCTAAGTGCATTCTTGGAGTGTATCTTCCAATGCCTGTCTTCAATATAAACTCAGGTAGAGGAAGTGAGCATTCATTTTAATGTCCCAAGGGACATTCTCAGGGATTCCATATAGTAAAGTACACTTTTAGCAGAAGCTGATGAAGTTCTGAGACACCTGTAAATGCTCTCCACACTTATTTTGAAAGGAATAATACAGTGCACTTACTGAATATATATACATTTTGGTGCATTTATACTGCATGTAAAGCTACTGTGGCTATATGGGAAATAAGTAATCTCCTATTCCTATTTCTGGGAGAAGTCCTAGGTACTTTTAAATAGTAATTTTCCTAGAATCAGATCAGATCAGAAAAAAGATGTAGGCACATAAAAGGTATGCATTTCATTACCAACCTTCAGATATTTGGTCCCTGCTTGGAAATGCTAACCTAGAGTTCAATCCTAAGTCTTTCTATACAAGCCATAAGAAAAAAAATTAAAAATTAAGACTTACCAGTCCAGAAGACAGACAAAAGTAACAAAGATACTCTGAGTTGCTAGCTATAGTACTCCTCTGACTTGTAATTCCTACACAAAGGAATGCTGAGGCATGTTATATTATGCCTGTCTTAGCGGAACATATAAAAACACTGCTATCAGGGACATGAATATAGATCCCCTATGAGCATCCAAGAAACTACGCTGCAAGATTTCATGCATTCTTGTTTTCTTTCTGGCTTTGTAAATATTATTCATGCTTTGATACAACTTTCTACCAGCGGCATAGGTACTGTTTTCTGCTCCCAAAGTACAGTATGGTAATTAAAACTTTATCTAAAGAGATGAAAGAGGACAGTTTTAAAACCGGAAATAACTGAACTGACAGTACAATAAATGTAACATCATGATGCTTAATATTGTGGCCATGTGGTGCAAAGCACTGATCTACTACAAATTCACTCTGCTTGCTCAAAATTGTTCAACAATTTTTGACAGGTTAACTTTATTTGCAAGCTTTATAATGGATTAATTATTATTTGTAATGCCATTCTGACTTTATGCCAAGCCATACATAAAGCTGGCATAAAAGCCCAAAACGGTCATAAGATTCTTTCCACATGCTCCAGCTAATTTTACAGGAATTCAGTCATGCATTCATGCCAGATTCAGGTCAAATTTGCACTGCTGGGTATTCTGATGCTGTACAGATTCATTTTTAATGATCATGGAAAAGATCATTACAGATATGGTATGATATAGGTCATTATAGATCTAGATATGATACAGATGACTCATTACAGATATGATATGATATCCCCAGATATGATCCAACCTAAAGGAATGCTATAACCACTAAGCTGTAAAAAAAAA
>PTFA01000530.1:23082-116457 GCA_003342895.1 Casuarius casuarius
TTCTCTCTTTTTCCCTCTCTTTTGTTGAATATTGGTAAGATCTGTTTGAAATGTGTGGCACAGGACTTGTCTAGTTGCAGTATTCGCCATTGAATTATCCTATTTGACCACATGCCTTATCTTTGTGTTAATAAATCTTAAAACTGGTTGGCTGGTGTCGTTTCACCTTAATTCAGTCCAAGGGCATCACGAATTTGGTCGCTGATCCCAAGGGGAGGGAGGTCGTCCTGAATGACTACTTTCGGGCCGCGACAAACAGGTCCTAACTGGGGATTAGGTATTATCCATAGACTTGCCAAGGATCCACTCTATCCCATTATCCAAGTCATTAACAAACATGTTAAATGATACTGGTCCCAGTGCCACTAGTGACTGACTGCCAGCTGAATCTTGGACCTTTGTGCCTGATGGTCCTGCCAATCTTCTACCCACTTTACTTCTACCCACTTATTCAAACCTTAACTCACTAGTTTGGCTACAGTGAGACACTGAGTGCACTAGCAGGCCTTAACGGTCCTGACTAGCTTGAACTGAGGCCTCTGCACACACTCCCTGCTGAATGGTCCAGGAGCTCTGTTAAGCTTAGCTCTGGACTTCAGTTCCTACCTGAGCTACACATAGGTGTGCCCATCTCCAGTTCCATCACAAGTTTGCCTATACCTGGCCATGGACCTGGTTTGTTCACATCCTGACCTGTGGACTGACTTGCCAGCTTGCCCTTAAACCTGCCTTGTTGCTAAGAACCTGCCAACAATCTCTGCAGTGTGTCTGATCCTCGTTATCCTCACTGGACCTGATCCGACTTGACTTCCCAGCTTGATTTTGGACCTGCGTTGTTACCATGGACTCAACTGAGGATTTGAACTCTCGGTTGATCCCGGCTGCCATCCCCGGGCCTGCTCTGCTTGCCTCACTCAGAAGTGGTAGGACGGGCCCTGGCTGGCAAGGCTGCTACCCTGCTGGCCGTGTTATTGCACCAAGCTCCCCACCCCACTGGGAGCAGCTGGCCCTCGCTGCTCCCTGACAGCAGGTACCTCCTTTTTGTTGCCAGAAATCACACATTTCCAGCCTTCCCCACCTTGACAGTCCCCGTCCATTGCTTGCTTGAGCATAGCCCTGAGGTGTTCTTCCTTACAGTGTGAGATATGCAATGTGGGAGTTACATCTGTGTCTCTGCAAGGTCTCTTTAAAGACCTGGGCAATGTCCTGTTAATCACCCCTGATGCTACAACCTCCTGTAGCTCCTTGACCTGGCAGCTTACTGCTTCGGCTGGTGCACATCCACCGCAAGTGAGGCTCCCATTGCTTCCAGCAGCCTGAGAACCAGACAACCACATCCTCCACCAGGAGCTCCATCTGGGTCGAGGCTTCTGACATTCCAAGGGTGATCACTTCAGCCAGGGCTTGGGAGCAGGCCCTTTGGCCTGTCACCATCATTCTTGTTCTTACTCTAGAAGGCCTGCACAACCTTTCCCTAGCAAAAAGTGAATAGGACTACCAGGAATCAGCTGAAGCTGTAGTTGTAGGCATTCTCTAATCAGGAAACTACAAGTGGAAACAAAAGCCCAGCTTCTGTGCTCATATTATTTCCTATAAATACTGATGTTTGTTACATAAGGGGACATACTATTAAAATAGCAACAACACCAATCCCTGTATATCACAAGACGAGCCATGAGGGGTTTTAAGTTTCTGAATGTAAAAGAGTTTTGGGGCTCTTGTTTTAAGCACTAAAGGACTAAAAGCACCACCCATGGGACTCCAAAGAATGCTCAGTAATCTCTAATCATCTTAGTACATGCTACAACATAAGTACGGCCTGCGCCCTGCTCGCGGAAAAGGTACTGTTGTCTTTTTGTTTCAGTCTGTCAGAGAAGACAGAGCTCATAAATTATGTATAATGTATCTGAAGTTTGAAAAAATGATGTGGCAAAATGTTTTAGGATAACTACAAAAGCAAAAAGGGCAAATGCACATTTGAAAATACTAATTCAGTACACACCTCAAAATACAAATGCAGCTATAATAAGTTGTCTTCACATTAAAAAAGTAAGGTAATGTGAAAAAGTAGAAAAGATCAAGAACTCTTTTAGGTTATTGAAATCTGAAGCAATTTAAGCTCATAAACATAATTATGTTTTACACAGAATCATCTCTGAACCACCAAAAAGTAATTAAAAGTAAGAAATGGTACTTGAGTTAATGTTCTGGGACTGTAATGGCTTTCAAAATGCATGTAAATGTCAATAAATATTCAGCAGTTGTTGCATCTTAAACATCCCTAATATAATCTATTTAATTAAATGAATGCAATTTCAAAATGAGAGTTCCTGGTATTCTCACTGTGGCTTGGAATCGTTTACATGATATTGAAACCTACAGCTGTAGGGAAAAAAAGCAGTCTACATTATGTGCTGAAACATACCAATTACAAAATCTTTACATGACTAGAATTATAGAAAAACTGTAGAAAGAGAAATGTTTGGATAACATGCCTACAGTGAGGTATCAGAAAACACTGATTTTGTGAGTATTCTGTTTATTCAGCAAACCTCTGGGAACTTGGTTGCACCTTTTATCCATCACTCTACAACCGTTGCTAAAGAGGAGAATAACGGAAATAGGGGGTTTCAAGAGCATCTCAGGCAACCAAGAGGGAAGGGTGCTGCTCTGCTCCATTTAGATTACTACCAGATGTAGATTAGATTACTAATTTGCAAAGAGTCTGGGACGGCAATTGAGTATGCATTAGGACAAAAGCAGTTCCAGGCCTCCCTCTTTCTCTTGGATCCTTAAAGATTTAGCAGGGGGCCTGGAATTTTTTTGTATATTGGTGATTAAGTATTTTACATTCTAACACAAGCCATATGAAAGAGAACAAATGAGTCGAATTTTTAAGATAAACTGATATAATTCTATATGCTTGTACAGCAGAAACAGTTCACTAGAAGTAATGATACCTGCCTCTATATATAACTATCTTTTGGAAACTAAGACATACACTTTTAATTCCTCAAAACCTTTGCAAGCCTACACCAATTGACATTTGACCATGCTGATAAGGCAGTCTTTCAATGAATAATACATTCCAATGGGAATTTCAGTAGTTTTTCTTGACAAAAGCAGCATGTAAGAAAACATCCATGATTTAAAAAGTGGTATAAATACATGTTCTCAACAAAAGGTCTTTTGAACATAAAATGAAAAAAGAAATTAAATGGTTATAAGTTTATTACACAAAGTTTTCAAAGCTTTTCCTGCCAATTTCAACGCACATTTTTCTTCTATGATCCCTTTTCAGTCACAGCATCCACACATACAAAAGACAGTGTTTATAAATTTAAAAAACATATTAGACAAATGTAAACAGATAAGAGAAGACATTTTTTGTATATGATCATTTTATCAAAACAAAATTCTTGTAATAAATAACAAATCTGCAAGCTGAAGTAGCACCAAAAATGAAAAGGAGAGATGGGCATGCAAATACATGGGTCTGTATCAAGATGATTACAGTGCATACATAGAAAGCATACAAGTAAGTTTTCAAATCAGCAAGCAAATGAATAATAAATTATAATATATACTCAATGTAATAAAGGCCGGGATTAATGGTGGGATTCAGTCTAAGTTTAAGAACCCCAACTTTAAGTGTCCATAAAGAGGTATCTTTTAGGAATATTCCATGCTGAAGCCACCTTCGGCTGATATGGTCAGTACCTAAAAATATTCTGTAGGTTACTTGTGAGAAGGGCATTGGGTTTGAGYTTTTTTTGGGGGGAGGGGGGGAAGAAAAGAGAAGAAATAATGTGAAAAATACTTTTTTTTCTATGGGATTGTCTATCTGGTTCCTTTGCCTGACACCTACCAAATCCTTCAGTGACTACAACTCCATTCACTTTCTCATAGTCCTTTCTAGAATATTCACTCTTAGAGCATTCAAATCACCATGAACATTAAGCATTTTTTCTTCAGTGAGACATAAGAAATTTTTTCCTGCATAACAAATTGAAACATAGAAAAAGATTTGTACAAGATTTATAAAAAACGCTGCAGTTTAGACAGGACTGACAGTAAAGACCCCCATCCTCTGCAACTGTGCTCATTCTTTCACACATTGCGCAGGGAGACAATCTGCTCACAACTCCTGTAGCCCCGGTTAGTGGTACTGATGCCCAACATGTCTTAAAATCAAGTTCTAGATATCCTGTGGTAAGCATCTTAGATAATGAGAAGTGTGTCAATTTTGTCCACCTGTCACCATTCATTAAGCAACTTTCATCAGCTAGTAACATTATGGAAGTGGCAAGAGTAACAGTGAACTGGTTTGTAGCATTCATCTTCCTTATCTGTCTTCCTTATAGTATTCTGCTGTATATATGAATTCCTAATCCTATTCATATATCATATACAGAAAGTTTTAGCAGGGTAATTTTAATACTATATATGAAGTTTTAAATGAATAATCTTGAGTTTACATTTAAATGATTTTTTACATTTTTAAATAATTAGAAATATATTGCCCTAATGACTGACAAATTTGTTGCTTATTTATTGCCAATCTCTGAAGATAAAAACGTAAAAAAAGAAGTAGATTCTAGGGCAATAACCCGGGTCTTGATCTGTTGAATACAGAATAATTAAGTTAAAATCATTTAATAAAATGAAGAGAAAGGAGAAAATAGTCACATTCCTGCACCAGACCTGATAAAATCCTACCAAATGAGTTCTGGATAAATACTTTATTTTTCCCTGAAAGTTCATATAATTTTTAAAACTCTGTTTCATTTCAAAACAAAACAAATGGTTATGTAATATATTTCATATGAGTTATCTTAGAAGAGATCATTTCAATGGTATTCATAAAGATAAAAAGTCAGCCAGAGAAAAGCTAAACTCAAATTTTCGTCTTGGGGCATACACAAATGACTGGTAATCTCTAATTTTAAAAAAGCTGGAAGAGAATTTACACACATTTATGTTGCTTTTGTCTAACAGTATGTGAAGTACGGAACTGTATAATGATGTCTTTACATTTGTGTTGCTTAGATTTTATAATTAGGTTGCTATAGGTTGCTTGTACTTTCCATAAATTTAACAGTCCGCAAATCAGCAATGAAGCAGCTAAAAGACCTTAATCTTAGGCTTAGAACTGCAGCAAGAAGGAGACTGCAAGAAAGAAATCCATCATTCTAGGTTTTCAAGTGCAGATCAGCTACCTGACTTAAGGCACTGCTTAACAATAAGACAGTTATTTGGATAATGATGGCAGTGGTTGCCCATATCTCATACTCATTCTGTTAAACAGATCTCCATCTTGACAAATTGGTTGCAGCTTCTCTTTCCCAAAACAGATAAGGTTGAGAAATAAACATTCAGCATCCAACAGGAGGCCAAAGTAGGCAAGAAACCCAGAGGAGAACAGTAAGATACTGGCAGTTCTCTTTGAGAGTCATAATCTTTCAGACAGGAATTTCTGGTGGTGGGAAAATTTTGGTAACTACAAAAGTGGGAAGAAATTGTCAGTAGTGTCACTTTCTACTCATGTAGAACTTAGAAAAGTACCTCCAAGAGCAAATGATTACTAAGTCCTATGTTATGTTGAAGGACATTCAACACTACAAAGCAACAGGAATCTTTGTGAAAAGTGGAGGAAATGTGCAAGCTTTGGGGACAAATTCCAATTAAAACTCTTTAAGTACAATTGCACAAACGTATAATGGCAAAGTCTATTTATAATGGCTTTATAGAAATAGATGGAAGAAAATCAGGAGAGAAAAAATTCAGGTTGAGGTGACAGAGAAGTTCTGTCCTTTAAGCCACTTCATTGAAAAATTCATTGTCGTGCTATATTCTCATTAAGCTCTTAGAAATAGTGCCTCAAATGTCATCACCTCTTTAATATTAAAGTAACATAATCTTTAGGCCAGCATTTCTGATATTATGAATTTAGTTGAAACTTATTTGCAAATTTAAATCACTTACTATAGATAGGATGCAACCATCAGCAGATCAGAAACAAATATGCCTAAGATGCCTACTTGAATAAGCATTACTGAAAAACTTACTTTCATATGCTGACAATATAATTTCAATATAAATGTAAAACAACATGTGCATCAGGACACCTATGATGATCTCTGCTACTCCCCTCATTTTTTTCCACCTTCAAAGCATAATACTATTTTAAACTTTATAGCAGGAAGATTTTAAAAAGCAGCTTTTTTTTCTTTATAGTAGCTATAAAATTACAACAGGGAAACATAGTAGTTTTAGACTGGATGAGAATCTCTGGCCCATACAAAGAAAGGCAAGAGTCCTTCTACAGGGTATAGCTGGCAATTATCAGAACCAGATTAGAATAACGTCTAACAAATTACCTTTTCACATGTTCTAAAACCCCACACAACTTTTTTTTCCTTAGATGAAAATAAGAGATAGCTAACATCTTTCTTCTTTCTAATCCCATGCACAGAGGGATAATTCCAGTGATTCAAGGATGATAAAGTATGTAATTGCTGGGAACTAAATAAAATATTTTTCTTCTGAAATGTTCACAGGGTTTAAAAAAAACGCTCTTTGTTATTCATTTTGTGTTTGCATATTTACAATATATACATTTTAAGCGTTATATCTACTTCACTTACAAGCCTGGATTTCACTCCAAGTGTTTTTGGAGATAACAGTCTAATGATCATATGCTATTTTGCCAGTACCTCTATCCTAACACCGTTACTCTTCTATCTATTGTGACTTCTCCCTTTCCCAGTTGTTTCATTCTATACCTTCTTCCAACCTTCTTCTTGCCAATGCAGTCTCAAATCTCCACTCTGCATGCTTCCCATGTCTCTTGCAGAGCTCGCCCTGCTCTCCCCCTCTCTTACACGTGTGTCCCAGTCTTTCTGTCTCAAACCTAATCTTTCCCTGTACTCCGAGATCCTCTTCCTGCCTGCTCCACTTCTGCTCCAGCCTCCTTGGTTTGGCACTCCAGCTTCCCTCATTCCAAATTGCAATCATGGAAACGTGAGAGGTGCCAATCTATTCTTTTCCTTCTCTCTTCTTCCCTCCTCCCCCAGTCTGGCTTCCATTTCCTTGGTATTACAATGAAACAGCACTATCCTTGCTTTCTCAGACTACTCGCAAGACAGCACAGACAACACAAGGTAAAGCATTCACTTCCATCCCAACACAGAACCACTGAGAGTGCTCATTAAAGAACAGTACTTTTGAGCACTCATTCATAAGGTTGGACTCGTTCAAGTGCTTTACATGTAAAATCTAGCTACCTAAAAATTTATACCTTCACAAGTTTGGGTAAATTTTCCTGGGATGGGTAAAAGGCCAAACTAGAACACAAATGTCAGCATGACAGCATTTTCTTCTCCAAAGCATGGGATAGTATAACTCTTCAATGAAAAGGTTAACACAATTCTTAACGTGCACCAAACAAAATGCTTTTCCTAGTTCCCATTTCAGAAAAAAAAATTACTGAGCTATTTGGCAGCTACTCTGTCTACCAAAGCTGTCCTTAGAAGTTAAACTCAACAGTCTCACTGGTGATTAAAAGAGTCTTTCAATGAAAAGTGACAAACAACCTTAAAAATATGGAGTATTGCAAGATTGACATATCCTAAGTTGACATAATTTTCTTTTTAATTGTAAGTTTTCTGGATTAATCTATAGCTTTTTTTAAAAAAAAATCACAATCTGATTTTCTTTCTTGCAAGCAAGTTTCAGAAAGTTAAAATATGTCTTTAAAAATACATATCACACAATACTGATTATGATGATATGAAATATATGCTTAAATTACATGCAAACTCTGAATATTTTACATTTGCAAAAGAAGTCTTCATGTTTTCTGTTTACTTGGTAATAAGATGAAGGGGGGGAGCGGTTCTTTAGTTTTGGGGCATTGGAACTTTGATTCCAGGCAAAAACTTGACATGTAAACAAGCAAATAGGTACATAATAAGCATCAGGGTTTTCTTGCTTTTAAAAACAAACTGCTTAAGTACTAGTTTTATGCAAATTATTTTTTAGACTGTACAATTTGATAAATCTCTTCTTCCATTAGGTAGAACCACACAGAGGAAGAAGTGTTTAATGAAATCCTTAAAAAACTGAATCTAATTTCATTCTGAATGGAAGAAACAAAAACAAAAGCAAAACCACAGATATTTTGAAATTCACCAAATGGAAAACCCCAGGAAAGACTTAGTACTGAAAATACTGAATGACTCTTTTTTTTTCTATGCTTTAAGATTTAATGAATGTAAATTCATCTTAATCTTGTGAAAACTTCTGATTTCACAGAATAAGATTTTTTAAATGTTCCTTGATCATGTTCACCTGAATAGATATATCATTCAGTGCGTAAGTGAAACATGGCTTTAAGAATGAGGCTAGATTATGTAGGTATTGAACATATTGGAAGTAGGAGATAGTTTCCTTTCATGGGGAAAAAAATGAAACAATAAAACATGATCATGTTATTAAACAGGGTATCATAATTCATGTGCATAAGTAGGCCGCATTAAAATTTCAAATGGATCTTAATTTTGACTTTTATTGAATTCTTAGTTCTCAATTTTGCAATTTTAACTTTCTTTTAGCGTAATTTTTCTATGCATGTAATGTAGTTTAGATTAACCTGGGGTTAGACTTTAGAATTTGCTGCTATTAAAATGGCTTCTGAATGTCTTTACATATTATATATAGGTTGGCACACATTCGTTTAATGATTTATGCCTTTTGTTTGTCTGCTTTTACTTTTGTCTTACATTTTTACTGCAGTGTGTGAAGGTTCTCTAATTAGTAATTGAAAAGAAACTACAAGAGCTTCTTTTCATTATTGGCTTATTCTGCTCAACTGACAAAATATGGCCTGAGGCAAAGCCACTATTTTCAGAACTTGAGTCTGTTTGTGTGCAAGGATAATTCACCGAGTCTGTAGCTTCAGAACATTATTTTCACTGACATTCTTCTAACATTTTTAAGTACTGTACAACAGGAAATGAACTGAATTAAATTTCAATTCAGGATTCTGCTAAATTAATTTCTACATATAAACCATTTATCTAAATGTATCTAATTTAGATTTACCTTCCATGTTCTACCTTTCCCCAGCCCTTGAAAGATGTAGGCATAGAAAATGTTTATAACTCAGAACTTAAAAACAAAAATTAGAACTAAACCTTTAGCAATAACAGAATTGTACAAATGCCAAACCCGTGTATCATGTCTGAGAAATGTATTTCACAATCTGTTTTCTCAATCTGGAGTGTGTATCTTGAAATCAATGAAAAGAATATTGTACAAGTGCTAAATATACATACTAAATACAGAGGATGATAAATACAAATAAAAATATTAAAAATGCATTTTTTAAAAACCCAAACCATGAATAATCCTACTTTTTTTTTTCTTCTGGCTAGATTTGATAGAATTTCATGCAAGTCCTAATTCAAAATTGAAAAGTTCAAGGAACTTGGTGAAAGCCATCAGGTCTACAGAGAGGCCAAAGAGCAACTCTACACAGTGGTAATGTTCCTGGCACATCACAACTTGAGAATATTTTCTGAGGACACCGATGGATTGTATCATGAAAGTAGACACATATCTTCAGGACCATGAAAAGAAATGAGGTTTGAAAATTCTAGCCAATACTGTGAAGGCAAAGGTTTGGGGTTTCTTTTTCTCCTCAAATATGTGGGAACTTGTACTGAGAAAAAACAAGGGTGGACAAGGATTTGATCAGGAAGCACAGGCACTGTCTTTTGCTGTAGTGTCTATTTTGAAATATGAAGATTGTGTCTATATTTTTAGTTTCTTTCTATGAATTTTGTACATGTACAGCATGACTGTAAAACACAACTAAACAGCAATGGCTGTAAAAGATAACCAACTGCACGGCAACTGACAAACAGAAATTGTGAAAGTAATTTCAATATTTATGTCTATGTACAACAAATAGGAGACACTTAAATACAATTACTGTAGCAGAAATTTTTGCAGGAGTTAAGAGTGATCACGGTACCAGTAAAATCCAAAGTGTAACAAGAAGCATACAGATAACCACATGGCAACCTATTAACTTCAGGATATCATTTGAAAGATGTGAATATGAACAGGCATAAAAGAGAGATCCTGTACAACTCCATATAGATCATGGAGCACTCAGCATTATGGAGCTCTCACAGCGTCAGAGAACACTTGTACACGACCTGGTATAACGTGTGGAGGGGCTGTTTTTGTTTTTCCCGATAGCTAAGAAAAGGTGAGAACATATCCAATGAATGAGGATTAAATAACAGTAGTAAGAAAGCACTTGGGACACAAGTGAGAGGAATGTTTGCAGTTAGTTCAGTTCTCCACATTACAAGTGAACATCACGGAGAAGCCAGCCCGCGTTAAAAGTCCTCTTGTGCCAGGACTGTGACAGTAGAGCGCCTAGACACTGCGGGGAGACTGCCCTGCTTATTATTCACAGGCTGTATTGCATTGCTCTTCATTTAAAGTTGTAGTCTGCTACTTTTACCAAACAACTATGTTTTGCCTTTACTGTCTGTTACTCTGTGGCATCAGTAAGATTTCATTTTAATTTGAATGTTGCTTCAAGGTTAAATACAACTGACGAGATAGCACAGAGCACTGGCACCTTTACACCAGAACGGCAAAATCTTCTTGCTGATCAGGAAAGGTAGGCGCAGCTGTGGGAACACCTACAGCTACATCACTTCCCCACAAGAACGAGGGATGTCTCAAGGAGAAAAGTCTTAACTAGATTGAAAAAAAAAATTCTCCCAAAAACACAAAACTGAAATTATGAAAGAAGTACTGATGTTTTCTCATCTAAGCAAATCAAAATCACACCAAAATCACTTGTGGTTATGACATGTGTAAGCTTATATTTTTACATGCGGAGTTGCACTGAAGTCCACTCTTAGGAAATTAAAACCATATTAAAAATCCTTTTATGTTCTTTGGACTTTTAAACATCTTGCCCACTGGTTAAAAGAAAAAGATTGGTGGGGGGGAACATTGATATTTTTGTGAACACTATTTAAAAGGAGTAGGACACAACATACAGGAAACTTTGCATCTTTGGCTTCATTCTTAAGAATAAAATAATCCACTGATTTCTCTTATTGGAAGAATCTTTTACTCCCCACATCTTTTGCATACAAAAGAGATTTAAAACACCATCCTTAGGTAAAAACTTCCATCTCATCAAGCTTTTGTTGTCATTTCCTCAGCAGTGAGGTATGAATGTTCACAGTAATTCCCCTGATACCAGTGTAGAAGTCATTACTATAAAGGAGAATAGACATTCGCTCTTCTTCACTCTAACACATTTCTACCCTAATTTTAAGGAAGTGGTTTTACATAGACTTGTCTTACAGGAAATAGACAACTTTTCTTCTTTGTTTCTGTTGTTTTTCCTTCTCTGCTAGATTCAGATTCTGACGGTGCTCAAATTACAGTTTCATTCACTCTCAGTCATACATACTTTCCTCATCAAGCTCAGACTAAGATATTAACAGTGTTAACTACTGTCTCAACTTTTCTGAAGCAGTTTCCTTAAACACAATCACTTTAGCCCTCAGTCAACCACAATATGTTTTAGTTTCTTAAGAGATTACAGATTTCAGCACAATCCTTTTCCATAAAATATTCTCTGTCCAGTGTGCTAATCCCATTTCCTTCAAGACTTCTCATAGTTACTGATTAAAGAATGAAATTACTATAATTCCTAGTCTTCATTCACCATTGTTCTTACCCTGAAACAATTTCCTACATAACAGATTTCCTTAGAACTTGAATCCTTCACAGATTTCAAGACCTGCTTCTGTTCTGATTTCTGCAATTTATCAAACTACCCAGATTCTAAATTTATAGAATTGTTTTATTATTTCACTAATAAGGTATTGAAAATAGAACTAAAAGTTTCTTTTTCCACATTTCAGTTCTCACAGATCATTAGCTTTTTCTATTGTTGTATTTGTAAATTTACCATCATCCACAGAATTAACATGTTAAAAAGGACAAAAAAGCAGTTGCACAGAACTGGAATAATAACCTTGAGGTTATTCTTTTTAATAATATATTACAATGGTTCTAAAATTCAAATTTCTCAGCTGTACTATTGTTAATTTCTATAGGATTAATGGGAAAAAAAGCACTAAACTCAACAATTAAAGGCAGCTGATAGCTGCCTTGTTAGCAGCCAAAACTCAGCAATCAGCTAGGAGATAACCAGAATGCTTTACCACTAGATTTATTAAATCATCACTCTTTCCAGCTCTTTTAACAGTTTTATAGTATTCATTAGGAAATTTCATTCATTCTAACATGTTTATTTCTCATTTCCTTCAGTGTAACCACATTTTACCACTCTATCTTTTTTCTTTATTCCAGCAGTTTTAAAGTATCTGGCATTATATTTCAATCTGATAAATGGCTGAATAAACTGCAGAGTAATCTTTCAGGAAGCTAATTCCAGCTGTAAACTACAGCTTGATTAATCTAAACAGATAATTATCATTTGGTATTTGATGTATATACCAAACACAAAACAGATACATTCATTTAGTAACTGCATCGGAACTGCATCACAAAGTCCAATCCTATGCAACAATGACAGACATTTCTGGTATGTCTCATCTTCAAAGTACTGCTAGGACTGAAATCCTTTGCAAAAAGAACGGGAGTGAACGCTGTGGCCATGTTTCAAAGCATCCCAAAGGACTGCATCTTACGCTTGTATTTGTTTATAAATGGTGAGAAGTCCCACACTGCAGGGTTTTGAAATAACAAAAAATATAGGTTATTGTCACAGTTGATGTAAACCATCTGGTTAAATGGTCACTGTCTCACAAATGTATTTTCTTGAATTTGGCTTCCTGAAAATACATATGAAAAGTAAGAAATTAGGCTGTATTTACAAATAAGGGATTATATCATGTGAGAGTGGGCAGCCAAAGATAAACATTTCAACATAAATTGCTGCGAAATGATCACATATGATATAATAAATGTATTTGACAACAAAAAAAGGAAAATCTTAAGTAGAAGTAGGAAAGTCATCTTGCCTCTATACACAGTCTTGCTAAGATGACTACTAGAATAGTGTGTCAAGTTCTGCGTACAAACTTCAGGAAACATGAAAATACTTGAGAGAACTTAAAACAGAAATTCAAAAATGATCAAACAGCTGAGGCAAAAAAATTTAAGAAGTACTCTATGCTAGCTTACACAGCAAAAGTTGGTACAGGACAGAAAGTTTTATTAGAATTGCAAGCAGAAATGTAACAAAATCTAGCTATTGGATGCAAAAATTAAGCAAATTCCATCTTGAAGTAAAAAGCTATTTCTAAACAGTACATGGAATTGATCACTATAGCAGTATTCAAAAGAAACTCATAGACCACCCTTGAACTAAATGTCCTTAAAATAAGATTATTTTTAGAACAAATGCTTCATTCCTTTCCACAAAGGAAAAATTCTATGGTTTGTATAGGCAAATCAGAGTAGATATGCCTTGTGGTTCCTTCTGGACTCTGAAACATAAAATGAAAAAGTATACCCTCTACATAGGAAATAAAAAAGAAAAAAAACACAGAATACTTGAAGAAGACATTTCATCTAGCCAGAGTATCCTTCTTTTTCCTTAAAGGTAGCATAATGAGATTTCAGATTTATCAGGCATAGCAGAAACAGAAGGGAAAGTGACAGATTTCTGCTTATTCTAGAGCAGGCCTCCAATCCAAAGGGAAAGCCAGCAGACAAACTGATGTTTTATGAAAGAAGGATGATTCCATTTCTGTGCCACAGCTCCGTTAAATACCCTAAGACAAACTTGAAGCATGGTGTTCTCTTCTGCGGGATTCTATAGTAGCTCATGGAAGCTGATGTAAAAGTCAATAAAGAAAAGGCAAAGGGTAGTTGGAGATTCCTTAAAGCCTAGACAAAATATCTCTTTACATGTGTTGAAAGCAAACTAGTTATCTCCAGAGCTCAGGGATACTTTTTAAAGTTGTCATTGTTTCACCAGCAAAATTATTTTTAATTAATCACACTCAAACTGTGAGGCAAGTGCCCCCCAGAATCTTCCTTGTAATCCCAGTCTCTTGATCATCCTGACTGTGAAGCAGATGAAAATTCTTGTCCTGCCTGTTCACTCAGGTCTCCTTCCAGCCTACTCCAGTCTGATCCCAACGAGAAGTCCAAAAACGTTGAGAGTGTGCACTGAAACACACTTTATTCTTTTTAGTCTCATTTGTACTTTATTTTTTTTTAATTTGACTGCACAAATTGAGTATTCCTTTTTAAAAGATCTAGCTCTGCAGGAATTGTCTGCTGCAACATTAACATATTCAATTCACAATACGTAACAATTCATTCATTTTCAGCCCCCACTGCTAAGTCTTCAAAACAATAATGCTTTCCTAATCTAGAAAGGTTACATTTTTGCTTTTAGTAATATGCTTAAAATACACCTATCCAGCAGTGTAGGCAATAAAAATTCAATCTCACAAACACAGTACAGACTAGAAAATACTTTTCAGCATTTCATAAGAAATCACTGCAACTGAGAAATATATATTTCTCCACAAAACAGTAAATCAGACCATATCTGCGAGCTACTTACTTGTGTAAGTGAGCTGAAATCCCTGGTCAGTATCAGATCCATTAGTATTAAATTCTATCCACAAATGGTTAGAGGTGCTATTAAGGATAACTCCCACCATGTCATCTTTGGTGAAGGCTCCCAGAGAGCGGGAAGAACTGTCTTTTCCATCATACACCTGGTAGAAACAAAAATCACAGTATAAAACTGGACATCAAATTTAAGTATCTGAAGTATTGTAGTTTATTTTCACACAATACTTTCAAAGTTAGCTGTGTATTGCAAATAGTTTCTCAAAAATGTTTCCATCTACTGGGGTACATATCACTTTAAAAATATCTTTCTTGGTTTTGCAGTTCAATGGAATATAGAATATTTTACCACCCTTAAAGCATTTTATAGTCTTTTCTTTCCTTTTTAGTTTTGTGAGCTTATCTGGAATGAATTTATTATTTATACATTACTATCTTCAGAGATTTCATAACCTCAGATTATTTTTCATGACCCAAAGACTATGTCATTTCAGTCACAGGTGTCTTTTCCAAAATCATCACAGAAGTGGGGCTGGAGGGGGCAAACCCCATTCTACTCTGTTCTCTCCTGTCTGGAGATATCAAAGGCAGAACTGAGGTATTAAACCAATCTGTCACCTTTTGTTTCAGACTCTGAGCCTGCAATAATCTTTTTTTACAGTCAGTTTAAACAAAGAAAGATATCATTTCATACTTCATCAGAGATATGCAAGTCTGTTTCCAAACTAAATGTTGAGCTGTTATTTACTCTGTTACTTTATTGAGAAATTTCAATGTAAGACAAAATCAACAATATTAACCTCTGTGATTTTTCAAATCCCTGAGCTAACACAAATGTGCTTTTGATTGTACACAAATACAGCACAAGAACTAAGAGAGATGACTTAGTATTGGTTACGTAGGTGGAAAATTCCTTTTGCTTATTTTTAAATTTTCACAGCAATAATGTCCCAAAATAGTCTTCTGTGCTTTTTTTGTCAGAAAATGAATTTAGAAAGCTAATTTCTTCTTTATGTTAAATAAATGACCTATGCTTTTTCATCAGAAAATAGGCACATTTTAAGTGTGTTTTTATTTCCAAAATGTAGATACTTGTACAAAAGCAAGTAACGAATCTGACCAATTGGTTTCTGATACACAGGAAAAGATAATTTACCATGATATTCTTATATGGCCTAATGTGACCGTAGATATCTAGTGCAAAAGCCACAATCACACTAAAAATAGCTAATAACTACAACTTTCCTTTTTTAAATACTGAATATTTATGCTTAAGGTTTTGGTCATCATTTTTGTTTCATACATTGTTAGCATGCACTTTTAGACATCCAGCTGTAAAGGCATTGTACTTTACTAAATGTTATAGATATTTTTACTACCCTGATGATCAACAAGTTACATAGCAGTATCTTTCAATACGCATTCAGGTATAACTAAAACACCATTCATGACATAAAAATGAGGTAAGAGGAACCATGTGAAAGGAGCAGTAAAAAAGAACTGATTATTTTTAACCAATGTCTCTGGCCCCATGATTGCTGACGTTACAGACATAACTGGGTATATCTCTCTTCATACAACTGAAACAGTGTTAGGGTACAAATCTAGAACACAATTGTCTATACTGATAACTTCTTTGACTTGTCCCTGGCATAGTTTCACTTCAGGCCAGGCAGCATTTTCCCAAATAATTCTTGGGCAATTGGCATGGGCCAAGGACCATTCCCAGTAGGCAGGCTGCATGCGACCACTGTGTTCTAGCATATGGAGATCTCTCACATGTGACTGTCTCCAGAGCAAGAGGAGACATGTCTGAGACACATTTAAAACACTAGTATAGATAAAGTCACTATTAACCCTATTATTATAGTGCATATTTTTAACTCATTTATGAGAACCACTCAGAAAATACAGTTCACATACTATAATTACCAAGTACTACTTTTTCTGTCATAAAGAAATAAGAAAGATAGTTTGCAAAATAGAGGCAAGATGAGAACTATATTCTGGTTTCACTGTTGGCTCTAGCAAATTTGCAGTGATTGCATGACGAAGATTTCACCCACAGTACCCACACTATAGGATGATAAAACTTCAGGTGGCAGTTAAAACAGAGAGGTCAGGAATCTAAACTCTGAGTGACTGAGAAAGCGTAAGTTTTAAAATAATCTGATGACCCAAGTACTCAGTTTAGCCATACGCCTCAAAATGGTAATTCTGTTTATATTTCTTTACTTGAGTAATGATGTCTTTCCCCTCAATTCAAGTCCAAACTTTGCCACAGCTTTGCTCTAACATGTAGTAACTTGCAAGTGCTCTCTTTGAAATCACTAGTCTTGATCATTACTCATGCACATAATCTTACTCATATCAGAAATTTTTGCTAATTGTTTTCTGTCTCTTGTGCACCACTTAACCTCAATATGCAGCTGAATTTTACAATTACTACTTTGCCAGCAGTAAACCTGGTGGAATATATACAGTTGGAATTTTTATATTTTAAAAACAAGTAAACAAATAAAAAGAAAAAAACAAGGCTATTGTTACATGTTTTCTCCCCCAGACCTAAAAACATTTAGTGACTCAAAAACTTTTATTCTAAAAAAAAAGATTAAGTATTTTTATTTTTCATCTTAATTACAATTTTTGCTCAGCTAGACTTACGGAACAGGAAAGAAAAATATATCTATACTAATATCCCAATCTTAAAAATATGCATTAAAAACTATAGTAATCTGTCATGGAAAGACCGTATCTCTCCATTGTTGGGTACAGAACCTCAAAGGTGGCTTGTTAAAAAATGTAGCCTCTAAAAATGATATACCTAACACACTTAAAGTTGGGTGTTCACTAAAAGCACTGCTCACTTCTCTTCAACAGCTGCAATCAGCACAGAGTGTTTAGCTGTGCATAAACAGATCGTAACAAAGAGGATCCAGCAGCAAACTGAGCTGCACTTGAGAGAATGAGCAGATCCTGAAAAAGAAACTCTTCTGATCATGTTGAAACCAAAAACATTACATGGAGCTTGTCATGCTTTAACTATGTCTGGAGTATCCATGAAAGGAAGATAATCAAAAGACAAATATAGCAGCTTTGTTTCTGTGGGATCAGAAATTATTTCATGAAGATTCAAGAGGCAGGCTTGTCTTAGAGCAGAAAGCCTGACAACTTGTTTGATCACCAAGGCACAGACAATTTCGGGACTTTGTGATGTTTGAGAAATCCTAGTTCTATAAAACATAGATTAGGATGAAATCCTGAGCTCCCACTTGCTGTCTAACAGGTTGACATGAACAAAATCTGTGTCCTGCAATGTTCAGAGGCCCTACAGCTACCGAGGGGTGAATGCGATGACCTAGGCACCAACTGCAGGGACAGACTGCTCTGCGGCAAAGCTCTAAATATCTTGCTTTATACTATCACTGAGGTAAAATATTTTGATAGCATTTTTCGTCAGCATAAGAATATAGCATCCTGAGCTGCACAAAGACAGCAAGTGTATTTGAGGGGTATTAGCTCCAGAATATGTATAACCTGTTCTAACCCTCGCTGTTCTAAAACTGCCATGTAGCCTTCCAAACAAAGGTCCTAGAAGACAGCTGAGATTAACAGCAACACTGGGCTAGTGACCATAAAAACAGATAGAAATTGAAATGCTAGATTTTCAAGCAGGGCAAACCTAAATAGAAGGAAAAATAAGATTAGGAGTTAGAAGTGGCACAGCTGGAACACTAAAGTTATGTTTATGCCTGTCAATTAAACAGGTCCAGGGTAGGAGTACGGACACCAGAACTCAACTGTCTACACAATATTTATTGTTAGAACATGCCTGGCACACATTTGATGTGGGTGTATTAAGACTCTCGCAAGTCTTCTGAGAAAGTCTCTTGAGAGAGACTTTCTGTACCTGTTCCTGACATCGCTATGCATCTTCCTATACATATTTCTAAAACTTTAGGTTAGATCCTCAGAGAATTCTTACAGATCTCTCTTCAAACAAATAGTGATATTATACATTTCTGAGATGTTGTATATCTTTCCTGCAAAAACAAAGTAAGATATTCAGGTGTGAAAATGTCCTATATTAAACCTTAATGCATCCTATTCAAGCTGCTTGCCAAGCAAAGTTTGGGGGCTTTCTTCTGTGCACACACACACACGTCTGGTGTTTATATGGTATCTTGCTCACATTTAGGGTGCAGATACGAAAGGAAACAAGATTGTGATACCTGCAGCTCTGCCCAAGGTGTGGGGGAGAGTGCTTTTGGAGTGGTGTGACAAAGGTGTGTGCTTTTGGAAAGTGTCTTAATTCCCCAGCTGTGCAGGCTGTAGATCTCGCCAGAGTACCTAAAGGTTTATTTCCTTTTCACATGCTCAGGTCTCCTTCCCATGCATATCAGGAAAGAAAAGGGAAGAGGGAAAAGAAAGAGAGTACACAGTATGTATTTGCCTAAAATGGGATATAACCAGAGCAAGCAACCACAGTGCAGACACATTTCTGAGCCACTTTAGAGAATAAAAAAAGATAAAATAGAGTGTTCACTGACAATGAAATCATCCTTATTGCTGAAGAATGAGGCACTGTAGTTCATAAGGTATTTCCATTTTTCCTAATTGATATAAAAAAGGCTAATTTCTTCTAAAAAATTGAAAAAGAAAATGGAAAAGAAATACAGTAGAGACCTCTGAGAAATCACTGAGGAACACATATTTGCAACTCTGTATGAAGGAACAGCTATCACTCCAAATGTCCACAAACAAAATTGACAGTTAGTTCTCAAGATGATGTAGTATTAGCATATCCTTGAAATATGAGTGCTGGAAGGGAACTGCAGAATATCCAAAATTAAACAGAAGCCATTATCTTGCCTCTTTATAAAGACTTTGTAGTACCAGTTTCTTGAGTCTTCTGCATAGCTCTGGTCTGTGCCTGTCCTGAAGGGCATAGTGAAGTTATGGAAAGCACAGACAACGGCAATGATTTCAGAGCATTTGCCTTAGAAGCAGAAAGTATGGACAGCAGAAGGCCAAGCAGGGATACGACTGAGGTTTAAAAAATCATGAAGGCATTAGAGAATGTGAATGCAAAACTATTCACCAAATCCGGCATTGTTAGAGCAAAGGGGTACATTGATGAAACTTTTATGACATTGATTTCAAAGAGATAAAAGAAAGTACTACTTTACACTGTAGGGGATGAACTTCCAGGCTTCCAGGCTCACAGGGGAGGCAGATAGTGCCAACTGACTTAAAGGACTAACAAATTCAAAGACAACAGGTCCATAACAGATAATGAAGAGAAAAAGCAGCAAAGTGTTGTCTAACTTAATCCAACAGCTGTGAATGCTGGGCGAGCATAGGGGGAATGGAGTGGCCAGGCTGGCATGTTTTCCCTAAGTAACACCTCCTATTACCATTAGCAGAAATAGAACACTGTGTTAAATGGACCACTTGATCTGACCCAGCAAGGTATTTCTTATGTTCCCGAGATAACTGCAATCATTTTGAGAAACAACCATTCTTTTTCTAGATGGCTTCCTATGCTAGGTTGTTGGAGTGTTCTCTGCTTTCAGCCAGCATATTTTAAACCATCACAAAATGTCTCTTTTTTAGTGCCAATCAAACAGTATCACCTCATGCTGCATGGCAAGACTAGAAAGAGCATTTCAGTCAGTCTAGAAAAATATGTTCCATAAAATAACTGAAGAAATCAAAGGCTGAATGGATAAGTTTATAAAATCTGAATACTAGAAGTATCTTAGCCGGGCTATCAGTAATATAAACAAAGACAGGACATAACTTCAGGCATTAACATTCAGTTGTCCACGCTGTTTAACCCCCAGCACATTTTCAGTCAAGATTTTGGCCTAGGCCAATTGGCAGTCTTCCAGATGATGCCTGGGCAAGATTTGGGGGCTTGTATAGGTCAAGAGCTGGCTCCAGTGGAACCATTCTGTTTTGGGAGTGGAGAGGGAATAGAGTACATTTTTATAAATGCAAGTTATGGAGGGGCGGTAGGGGAAGAGAGTTTAATTGTATAAATTCAAGCTGTGCTGTGTCATTTGCCTTCAGAACCAGAGAACAGACCTTGTAGAACAGACTCAGCCATAGTTTTGCCTCTGTTTCCTTAGGATCCTCAGGAGTAATGTGACAACTTATAAGTGTAGATGCTTACAGATCTGTGAAAGAAGAAAGTATCTAACAGATTGCTTGGAACAGCTTTCTCTCAAGCAAATCTTTCTCACATCTCCAGGGAATAGCTCTAAGTATGCTTGACATCCACATGAAAGGTTCCAAATGATAATTGAGTTTCCTGAATGTTTGTTTGCAATTTTTTAAGATTTTCTTTTTCAGATAGTCTGTTAAATTACTTATAAACTTACTATGTGCAAAGTTATTGGCAGATTTACGTACAGTATCCGAGCAGCTCAGTGAGAAATTAAGTTCTTCCCTGTCTACTGTGTCTATTCATATTGAAAAGAATTTGGGGGATCTGCACTGCCAAACCTTGGAACACGGGAGTAATGGACAATATTGACCATATGGTTTCCCCACTTATTCAATTCTCTTCGCTCTAGAAGAAAAACCATGAGCCAAGTTCTTGCAGTCATTCATTCGAGGTGCCCATCCAAGCATGCAGAAATTCATTATCAATGATTTTGTTGGTAAAGATGGAGAAAATGCTACTTTTCTGACTGTAACATTGTAACAGTTTTGGAGATTCCTAAGGTTTTGTATATTTCATGGTGAAATCCAGTTTGTACTTATTAAAAAGAACAAGTTTATCAGCAAAGAGACAAATGCCTATATTAGTAAAGCCAGTACTTAATGGGCAGCTCCCTTTTTTCTTTCCTTTTTTTTTTCTCTCTCGCCTTCCTTATATCTCTCAGTGCATTGTACTTCACAGGAAATGTGTAAGTTCAAATTGTCACACTCTTATTTACATAAGGAGCCTCTCAAAATGGAATAATGGATAAAAGTATGGCAAACAATATTTGCTTCTTAATAATAATACATTTGAAATTACTTATGGAAAGCATTCAGTGCAAGTAAAAATAATTTCTAACACATTAAAATGGGTTGCTATGTAGTTTCCAGAGAGCAAGTTGCTAACTGAATTCTAACTTATTTGATGATTCCAAGTAGCAATTAACACTGAAAAATTAGAGAAAAAATTTAAAGAGTAATTTAATGCATGTTCAACACTTCAGATGAATTTCATGATTTTCAATACATATACAAAATGCAGCAGCAATTATTTAAAAAAAAATATAGGCATACTGTAAATAGGCATACATTACATGTTCAAAATCTCTATGTATTAAGGATGTGTTTCAAAGGTTACCTCCAAAGTAAGAGTAAAAGAAGGCAAACCATCTTCCGTAATTACATTTTGAGTCAATACTACAATACTGTAGGTGAGCTGACTTCTTTCTTTTCAAATGAGCAAATTAGTTACTTTGAAACAAAATTACCACTGCTGCAAAAGACAAAGTAAGAAACTAAAAATGTTCTGAAAATGTGGCATATGCAATTATAAACTGTCGTTTTTAAAATAATTACAACCCTACATTTATAACATTATTGTGAACAGAAAATCATACCAACAACTGTAGCTCTCAAAATCCTAGTTCACATTTTAGGTTTTCTTTTTAGATTATATCTGAGTGTAAATAGTTGACAGGCATCACACAGGCAAGCGTGGGACTCCGGATGGTGCAGCCCACACAAGAGGGGTTTGCTCTGGGGTGCTCCCGGAGAGCTAAGGAACCCTGGGTGCACCAGGGCCAGAGCCACCACACTGTGGGGTTGCTGTAGCCTGGGGGCATACCTTCTAAGGACCCCATCATTGACAAGGCCAGACAAAGGGGAAGTGACACCGCAGACCCACACCACCATAGACATCTTGATGCTGTGGAGCTGCTCCCTGCAGAACGACCTACTAATGGGCGCGTTGTTACCCACTGAGCAGGGCTGTGGGCCAAGCAGGAGGTCACCCGCTGATGCGTGTGCTGCTATTGACTGGAGCCATGCAGCTTTTGTGTAACTGTGGGCTGACGTTGTTCTGATTGGGTATAAAAGAGAGTAAGCCACATGCATTTGTACAAGGGGCAAGAACAGTCGCTGTACTGTGCACCCACTGCTTGGGAATCTGGGAAAAACTATACTGGAAGGGTGGCCCTCAAGGAAAGGGCAAGAGCAGATGTTGTACTGTGCACCCATGATTGAAGTGTAGAGCTCTGATACATATATATATTTTCAGTTCTGTTCTATTTCTAGCTTTGCCATACTGTTAGCTTTGTTATAATCTCTTAGCTCTAATAAATTCTCACACTTGACAAATGATGATCTCTCGAGTTCAGTACAACTAACCACAAATCTGAAAGAATCCCAGACATCCCTCTAGTGGTGTGTCACAATAGTTTAATATTTCCATAAATACCATTGCACTCTTAATGTCATATCACTCCTAATGTTATATTTTTTTTGAATCTGGTATAAAGAAGAGTGATGCTGGAATTTAAATTCTGTGTGAAAAAGTGAAATGAAGACAAAAAGAATTAGTGTTAAAATATGAATTGTCCACACATGTGAGTGTAGAAGATGGTAGAAACTGAAACAATTTTCTTTTTACCTTAACAATATCTCCCTCACGCAGCTGAAAGCTCCTGGCTCTCAGACGGATTCCTTTTCCAGCCTCTGTTTCAATTTTATAGATACATTCATGGTTGTTGTCATAATTAGATGGAAAATTTGGAGACAGCAATGTTCCTTCATTTCCAGAGACAGTTGCTCCACATTCAGCTACAGAAAATAGGCACATTAAAAAAAAAAAAGTGAATTATCCATTTCAAGAAAAAAAAGGTTATTTTCAGTAATATTTAGACTCTATGAAAACTCTAAAGTGCTGGTGGCTATCTAGGAAAAGTATGTTTCTGTTGGACTTCATCTACTGGACAAACTGCTAAAAAACCCTACAGAGTTGCTATCTCCAGCATTTCACTGGATATATTTATTATATGCTTTTTTTTATATTGAAAGAAACTTGGGTCCTTTCATCTAGTCCCCTTTATCTGCATTTTATTCCTTGGTCTTCCAATCAGACTAATCTGTAATGCAGGTTAGTCTGATTCCATAAAAACTGAAAGTTTTGTTGAAATATAGTTATTGTGGTAGCATATCAAACAAAGGTAACATTGTTTGCACTTAATCCCCTGCTCAGCTTTACAGATAAATATTGGAAAAAAACAAGGAATGAACTGCTGAGATTAAAGAATCTGGCAATAAATCAAGAGTATTCAATTTTTTTTTCCCACCAGGAATAAAAAACAAAACCAAGAATCTACTGACATCAGTCAGGGCCAAGAAGCAGCTCCCTTTCTTTTTTTCATATACTTTAAAAAGAGTTAAAAACACCAAATGAAACATAAAATACTAATATTTATCTACAATCAATTAAAAAAACCCCAGATATTCTTGACTAGTATTTAGGTCTCATTGTTCAGCCTAAAGATAAAATGTATTGTGTCGAATCCAGATTTTTACCTGAACATCATTCATTCAGAGCTCATTCAGAGCTTGACATAAAGATAAAACAATTAAAATAATAATTAAGAAATGCAAAATCCTAAAAGAACAGGTATTTTTTATAGCAAGGCTATTGGTTTAAAAGTTTGGGCTCTTCCCTCTCCTCTCCTCCCCTCTCCTTTCTTCCCTCCTCTTCCCTCCCCTCCCCTCCCCTTCCCTTCCCTTTCCTTCCCTTCTTTTTTTTTTTTTTCTGTATATTTTAAATAGACCAGGACTAGGACTCCAAGGACGTTAAAATATTCATTCTTGGAAGTGTGTCTGTGTGTGGGGGGAGGTTATCAGTATCTGATATGGTTTATCAGATACATGTATAAAGAACCACTTTGAAAATATATTCTTTAGAAACACCAGAAAATAATTCATGTAAACATCTTCAGGTAGAAATGCATGTTTTATATTTATATAGAAATAATCTAAAAATACTGAATTTAAATTTCAGAGGCCTTGATGGACATTATCAAAATTATGTGTTGCTTGCTTTTGAAAAGCCTAAAGAACATTGACATTTTTTGTATTTTAGATTTACCTCTTATAATTAATTCAGTAAAATCCAAGAAAGAAATAAGGAAGGAAGGAGAAGGAGGGTTAGGAGGGTGGGAAGGAAGAGAGGAAGGAGAGAAGGAAGGGAGGGAGGGAGGGAGGGAGGGAGAGAGGGAGGAGATATTCAGTCTTACTCAGAAGCCTTATTGCTACTTTCCACGGGGCTTTTCTTAGGCAAAATAAAGAAGGAAGTCAACAAGGAGCTGGCTGAGGCTCCTTGATTTAGCATGTAAGTTAGAGATCACTTTTTATTTTAAAGTAGAGCTTTGTATTCTCCCCTTCCTAAGCTGACTTAGGTCCTGAGTTGCATTATTTTTAATGGGCAGAGGAGTGGGTTGAAGTAGAAGAGCCACTGCCACCCAACCCCAGACAGCTGAACTTTGCAAAGGTGGGTGGGATGTACCAGATATTTCTAGCAAGTTTAAAGTCACTTTGCATTGCTTAAATATTGCAAAGAACATTGGCAGACTAACAAAGGAATTAGATTTTTATTTTGATGCTCCTTTGGTGAAGGACCTGTCAAATTTGTGATACATATTATATATAGTTTTATAGATATAGATATAGATATAGATATGTGTGTGTGTGTGTGTGTGTGTGTACCAATTTTTGTCTTTGACTTTTAGGAAGAAAGTGAAATAAATTAATAAAATGTAATTCAAAGCAGTGGCAACATTAATGTCAGACATGTTTAGACCTATACCACTTGTGCTTATCATTTTATCTAACATTACAAATTTTATTAATCTTAGTACAGATCTACTGATGAACAATTGCAAATGGTTTCTGTTTGTAAGTAATTATCAAAAGCTTTGGCAGTAGATGGAGGAAAGCTTTTATCTCACGTGGAAGATCAGGTACTTTACAGGAATCTTCTGCTAACAGGTGCTTGTCCAAGTAAAGATCTCTACAAATATAGTCTTGAATAAATATATCTATGTTCCCTCAGGCTGTACTGGTATCTTATTATCTACCTTCTTCAAAAATCTAAAATGAAGAGGCTGAAGAAGCAAAGAAAAAAAGTCTGTTTCTTTTTTTTTCCATAATGTTCCTAGAATATTCTACATGTTGTTTCAGTGATTGAATGCTAACCAGTAAGACATACACAGCAGCAATAGGTATCACAAATAATTCAGACAAAACCCATGAATAGTATTCTCTGTGTCATAACAGAAAATTAACGTTAAATTAAGTTCAAGGAAGATTATCAATGGCAAAAACATCAAATACGATTCTCAATTAGAAACATAAAATACAGAGAATTTATATTGTTTTCAAAAGGTACAAATAATTATCTTCATAATAGAAAAAGTATACAATGAGATTTCCTGCATCTGAAATTGGACAAACTTCTTGTTTTAGAAGCTTATTAAAAGATGAAAACTATGAAATCTGCAAATAATATACTGATGTATAGGATCACAGATGAACATCATTACAAAGATCAGGTTAATATGTTAATATCCTTCTAAAGTATAATGCATTCAGGAAGAAGCAGTCACTCTTTCTGTTATGTACAATTAGTTATTTACTAAAATTCAATTCATTGCAAAATTCTCCTAAACCAAGTCTGCACTCATACACCTCCAACCCATTCTATCGAATCACAGTCTGTTTTCAACGCATACTATCCTTTCTCAAATATCCTGCAAACATTTGACAGCTATGCAATGTTTGGGGAAAACCCTTCCCTTCTTTATCATACCAAAAGGTTGTTCCTGACCTCTGATCAGTGATGCTTTCCCAGCTTATCTCATATTTGTGCCAGTGAATCACTGGCACAAAGAGCCCCCAGAAAGAGGCTTCCAAAGAAAAGCAAGCCCTTCTTTGTCAACTTCCCTTCCTCAGCAGGAAACTTATCCAAAAGATGTGACAGCTCAAGTTAAGGTTTTCTTGCCACTTTCCACTACTGTTAAGATATTAAAGTAAGGTCAATTTTAATTGGCTTCCCCAATTTCTTTGCCTGAAGGAGGTTTAGGTGACTTTTTTTCAGGGAAATGCTGGCCCTATCCATGGAAAGATTTCTTTCTATGCAGGCCATGAGAGCTTTTGGAGATGTGATGTCTTAATGCCCAAAATCTCTTTTTCACTTATGATCAATCACCATAAAGATCATCTGGAATCTCAGAAGAGATGCCATGAACAGCAGTATGTAGAGCCTGTGCTAGGCAGTAGGAAGAGCTTTAGGCACTCAAATGGCCTCTGGGCCCAAATATTTTACACAGCAGTACAGAAAATGTCATGACTTTTTTCTTTTAAAATATCTGCAGTAGATGATACTACTCCTTCCTTTCCTACTGTAGTGCAGTAATTAACACATAAGCCATAATGTGTGACATCTAAATTCAATTCTTTCCCCTGCCTCTGGCGATTTAAAAATGCATCTTGTACAACTTCTGCTTCACATAAACGGATTAGAAAATCAGTTAGTCACAAAGTGAGCAAATGTGAATTAACCTCTTTAGCATAATGAGTATGACATTATACAGGGGAAAGAAGACCACTTCTTCAAGGAAATTCATACATTAAACATTTGGGGAATAAAATTCTGAAATAACCCATGAGTCAACATTCATTGTTGCCATGGGACTACTGAACAACTAGATTGGAAAAATACGTTCGTATTCCCTTTCCTTTTCATTGCCTCCAATAAGTTTTTAATTGTTTATGCAAAATGAAACAACCACTTTTAGCCACATGGGCCAGGCCATTCTGCTAGGAGATATCACATATAGTTTAAAATCCTTTTTATAGAAAGAAGGGGAATGAAGCCAGATCTCTTGCAAACTATCGAGTTTTGCTTAAGGGACTGATATGGCTCATCCAACCACTGTACTTGAAAAATAAAAAAAAACTCACAGCGACCACCGAAAGATTTCATGCAACCTTCCTTATCTAGTACCTGTGCTCTGAATAACTACTGACTTTACTACCGCAAGTAAAATAGACAAATCCTATCAGATGATCCTGAAAGAGCTCTCTAGTCCTTGGCTACAGAGGACGACTTCTCTTTCATGCCAGTACATCACTTCAACACCTTCCAGATTCCTACAGAGTTGCAGGGAACTGCCCTCACCTTAGGCATTAGACAAAAGAGATTAGATTTCTCGATGCCTCATGTTCCTACACATGAGAACCTTCATTTCTGCTTGTATTTATTAAATATAATTTACTGAATATCAAGCATATGCACCCCTTCTATAAAAACCAAGTATATCATCATTAGCATCTACATGTCTCCCAATTCTGCAAGCATTGACAAATACAGAATTTACCATGAGAAACAATGCTTATCAATCTTCAAGTAATTATTATTGATATTCTGTTGCCATACTTTGAACCACAACCTTAGCTTCTAAAAATTATTGTGAATTTAAGTGAGTAGATACGTGAGCATATACTACCACTGATCTCCACTTGACGTGCTGTATGCAAATAGCATTTTCAAGACTTGGCTGTTCAGTTGTAGCCTTTAAAGGAAGGGAATATATTCCATATTGCTCTTTTTCAGATTATGCTATGTATTTAGACAAGTAGAATAGTAATGTAGATATAATTTAATAACTTAAAATCTGCATCTGATATATTTAAATTAAAATTTTCTATATAAATAAAAACATAACACTTATTTATTATGATGTAATGCAGATCCCTCCTTGAGTTTTTCCCTCTTTTCCTTTGTTTCTATGACAGTTTATTAGATTCTTCAAGATGCAACATAAATTGAGTCAAAGTTTATAGTATACTGCTATCAATATGGTCAGTGGTACCTCAATCAATTCACTAACCTAAACAGACAAGATCTACTGATCACTTGCATCCTAGTATTCTTCTCAATTCACTCAGGTATTTTAAATATATTTTGGAGCAATAACCAAGAAATGGGTAATCCAACAGATTATTTTAAAAGAATATATATACATATACACGTATATACATACATATTTATATATGTATACACACACACACACACACATATACACGTGTATATATATATGTAAAAAAACCTAGTAGGGAATTTTATCTGAAGAAAGCAACAGTCTACTACTTCCTTAGAATTCAAAAGAAATGAAAGAAAGCTTCCATTCAAAAGGATAGGACAGACCCATCTTTGAGATACGCTCTACGAAGGACACAGTGGGATTCTGGTAACTTGCCCACAATTGTTTTGAGACTGAGGGGGAAAGAAAGGCATGTTCTCCCAGAAGTAACATGAAACAGAGACTACTCTGTTCTGACAAGACCTATCAAATTAGAAGTTTTCTGTTATTTTGATAACTTTGAAAACTTTGTTAGAAGATCACAGGAGCTGATTAATAGGACATAGACTATAAATAAAAAGTGAGGATGATTTTAATATGAAACGTTATTTAGACTGTAAAATCATTGTATTTTAAACACTGTGCAAGAGTACTAAAAAGACTCACATGTTCAATCTATCCCAGCCAATCTAGTCCTTCA
The DNA here is from genome assembly GCA_003342895.1 of Casuarius casuarius. Lineage (NCBI taxonomy): Eukaryota > Metazoa > Chordata > Aves > Casuariiformes > Casuariidae > Casuarius > Casuarius casuarius. Next base: position 52,339 of record PTFA01000530.1, read on the forward strand.
TTTGAACTGGAATTACAAAAGAATCATTTAGACATGAAAAAAATAAATGTGTATTAGTATTTTCACTACAAACCACTAGATTTTAAGTGTCTGTAACTTAGAAACAGGGAACACCTTTTTGATGAGCTCAGTGAACATCTGAGCATCCTCAGCTGAGGGTGAAAAGTAAATGCCTTTAAGAATACATCCTTATTTATGCAGTAAAACTGTGCTGTCATTTTAATGCATGCTAATTTAATGTAGCTAATTTAAATGAAAATGTGCTTGTAGTGCTACAAGTATTTGTTTGCCCTTTTCTTTCTAAGCAAAGAATAAATTATCTGTACTAAACTTCCAAACTCTCTCTACATAGTTGATTTTAAGTATTACAGAATTTACTGCCATTACATCTCAATGGTTTGTTATATAAATTAAGCTAGCATGTACTAAAAATAATTTTGCTCTGCAAATGTCAGCTTTTTATACGGTTCTAGTTCAGAATCTGCAAGCTTCAAGTCTGTCAAACTATGGAAGACTGCCAAACCCTAGTATCTAAAATGCAAGGCCACTTATATGCATCCTTTACAAAACAAACCAAATAAACAAAAGAACACGATATGGTACTGGCTCTATGTTTTTCAAAAGGAGACAAGAAGATAAAAGCAGATTAACCTAATTCTCTATGACAAGTTTTGAACCTTGTGGGTTTTTTTTAAGTTAATTTTATTTATTTATTGTGAAATCAAAAGGGCAATAAAGAACAATGTATCTATCTGAGAATTATCCCAGAGTGTTGTGGAAAACAGCTATGTAACAATTCCCTCAAAACAAACAATATTTACTTATTGAGTGTATTCTACCAATATCCAGAGGGAAAAGGTTTTAGAGGAGAAACTATATGCTTTATTTTTACTACAGTGTCTGAACAGTCTCTTGTAACCTTGCTGCAACAACCTGGAAAATGCCATCTTATTAAATTGTTTTTTTCCCTTGTAGTGAGAGCAATCTGTGTGGAACAGATACTTGACTCCACTCTTTGTTCTTTTGTTTAAAAAAGTCACTTAAATTTTATTTACATAAGTAGGTTCTTCTTCCTTTTTTTCATTCTTTCACTTTAAATTGGATAAAAGGAAACTGTAGAAGGTAGATCTTTTGAAGATCATCAAACGCTTCCTGAATATGAAAACAGATCCTATAAAACAAACAAAACTCAGGGATTCTTAAAATGCTTTGAAATACAGTTCATGTAAAAAAATGTAACAATAACTTTGTTTAGTGGAAAAGTTTGCTGTATTGCTTTTCTTCTAGACATCTTGCTAAAAGGCTTGACAGGATCTTAAGCAGATCTCCAAAGCAGAGATCAAATAAAAGTCATATATTAGCAGTTTAAAGGCTTATTTGCATGAAGCTCTTTTACTGAATAGAGAACACCTTTGTTGTATGTACAAAATGGTGTAGGAGTTCATAAAACATGAGAACAATTTGAGCTCAGACTGTTGATAGGTTTTGTTTATCTTTCTATTGGGTAATATTGTTACCCAGTAGGATGGTAATGTGACACTACCACCAGGGCAAAAGGGATCACAGATCAAGCTGAACACAGTATGCTCTGTGTTTTCACACAAGAGCAAGATTGCCTGACAATGAGGTATAAAGATAACATCCCTACATTATTTATCTTCTCAAGATAACCTTAAAATGTAGAAAGAAGGCAAAAGGAGGCCCTCAGGCAATTGCTCTTTCTGAATTTAGGTGATTAAGATAAAACGTCTCATATCCAAACCACCCCTTCCTTTCATTCTGGAAATGTGCCTACTATGTGTGCCCACTATGCACCAGCTGAAATCCACTCGTTTTTCCTGTCTATTCTTTTTTTTTTTTTGATTTTGAAATAAAGATAAGTAAAAATTGGAACTATTATACTGCTCTATATTTTGAAGATTCAGCTACATTGGGACTCAGATACTAATTTAAATAAATCTTCATTTTTATGTCAAACAATGATAGAGAAGGATTCAAAAAAGGTAAACACATTGCAGTTGTGTTTCTAAAAATGCAGTGATAAGAGATGAAGAAACTGAAAGATACAAGATGAAGAAACTTAAATTTTTAAAAATCCCATTAAGTAACTTCAAGTAAGTTGCATTAAATAGAAATCTACTTAAATATTTAACAACTTAAATATGACAGCAGTTAAATACAGCCTTCCCAAACACAGTGGATCCTGGATGCATACACATCCTTTGCACTGCCTTAAGATGCAGAGATTCAAATGCTGATGTTATTGAAGATTTCCTGCTCATGAGCAGCTACACATAACTTAAATGAGAACTCTCTCTGCATAAAAGCTAGCTAAAAATGAATAACAATTTTCAGACTTGGTTTGACTTCTCAAAGGTAAACTCAAATTGAAATTTTATGCTACAGAGAATTTAAAGAAAACAATGAATGCCAAACTCAAGGGTCTCAAGAAATCTCCAGTGCTATTCAGGCTAACAAGGTTCTCACATTTCAGTCTCCATGGAAATTAACTGTGTGCTGCAACATGACAACACGTATATTAAATATAATTGATTATTTTGCAGTGAATAGTAGTAAGCTATTAAAAAGAAACAACTTATTAGAAAATGTCAGCAATTTATTTTAGCACCCTATCATTAACTGTTCATGTACTATTTACTATAATAACTGAACATGAAAAATTAATGTGATATTAATATGAGAATCAATGAACAATACCTCAGTGAAGATTTTGGTCAAATACAGTATTAATGTACTACTAAAAATCAAGTGCTATGTAAAATTTAATGAAAGAGCAACACCATTTAAATCTGAAATGAAAATATTAAGTAGCTGTTTCTTTTCAGCTTTAGTCTTGAAGTTTGTCACAGCTTGTCTTAGGAACACTCTATAAAGAAAAAATGGCTAATGGGGGACAGAGAAGTAATACAGGTAAAAAATACAGTATTCATGACAAGTTTATTATACTGATGCATAATTCTTAGATCCTATGCAATGCTTACCCTGAAAGGCTAGTTTGAATTTAATGAGCTGGTGCACAGATAGTATTTTTCATGATGTGTCCTAGACAAAGATTTATAACAGCTTCTTAAGGAGACAGTGAACAGGGAAAACACAGGCAAGTAGAAGAAACATGCAAATCTAGTATAAAAAAAAGAAATCTAAATTCTGGCAAACTAGGAAAGTAGATTTGAAGAACTAACTCAAACTTTTCCTCTCATAATTATGGGATGACCTAGTGCCTAAATCTGAGAAGAGGTAATAAAAGTGTTTAGTTATTCGACTTTTTTGTGAACAGGAGGAAACAATCACCTCTACTAGTAAGGGCAGTTCTACAGCCACAATGTTGAGTAGAGAGGCTAAGTAAAAGCTTTAAAAAAACATTAGCCAAGGCATTAATCAGTTAAAAGAAAATGATTATTAAATACAATCAGTATTTTCATTTTTTTGTCTTATAATTTTCTTTTGATTCTGTAATTTTGCAATTAATGTGGCAGAATATGATGGCATAAATTAAACTTATTATTTTGTACCTAAACTTGTCTTATAGCAAAGCTGTATCTTCTGTGATCTGATGAACATATATTATTGTACTGTACCCCTCTGAGAGTAACAAATCAAACAGGATGAAGTGGCAATCTCTGAGATGTATTTTACAAAGTGAGAAGGTTGCTATACTTGGACACCGTACCTTGCAATTCACTGCAAAGGTCCCTTAACTCTGATAGGTTTCTACAGGACACCTTTCACAAGCAGGAAGAAGGAAAAAAGGACTCACTCTTTCAGCATTTTATCCACATACCATAGCATACCATAAAAGAATGCCAAAACTAAAAGATTAATTTCCTCACTTGTTAGAAGATCACTGGAAATGATAACACCAAATTTTAAAAAGCACTTAGTCACCTAGATGATTTAGGTGTACATCAGATCCAGCATTCAGAACTTCAATCTAAACTCCTTTCTAAACCCTCCTCTCCCCAATCACTACTAAGCAGCCATCTATCTCTTGAAATCTGTATACTCACCGGGTATCTTCTGTTTCATGTCTCATTTCTGCTTATGCACATACCCCATTTCCTGCAAATATTAGAAGCTATTTGCCACTGGAGTCCACTAATTAAACAGAACAGCATCTATCTTCTCTCAGTGCTGACAAAGCCATGCCAGTGTGCAGAAGGGAATATGAGATTCATGAAGCCACGGACAGCATTCTGCACTGTCACATGACAGCAAAACCTCAGGACTATGGCACTGAGGTGGGGGAATGTGTATTTCTGTGGACAGGGGAATATTTTATGGATTCTAGCTCTATTTCTAGTTTATTGCCTGACATTATATTCAATTAAAAAAATAAAAGTTATTCTAGAATTAGAACCCATAACGGGGGACTCCTCCTTTTTGCATAAAGTAACCTAACTAGAGTTACACTCTCACTTATAGGAATGCTTCCTTTCTTAACTTTTGTCTCTTCCAATTCCTTTGTGAACAGCAGCACAACTTCAGCATAGAGATAAGTGGAAAGCTTGCACCTAGTCTAGCTTAAAGAAAACTGAAGGTAAGAAAATCATGATGAAAAGTATAGACTCGATTTGCTACATGAGGTCTAAGAAATCTACTTTAGACACAGTTTTCCTAGATGAGTTGTGTGGCTCCTGTAAAAAAGGCTGGTAAAGATGACAAAATAGCAGTCAAAATTACTTTTCTGGAAGGACCTCTTTATGATGGTGCCCCTTAAGTAGATCTTAGCCTCAGAATCAGGGACTTAAAAGACTTAGGAGTTGTTCCACTTCATTTCTGTATCACAGTAATCACCAAGCTTCTGTGGTTGGCATAGTTTTGGGGATATACAGAAGTGCATGACTGCCTAGGAGCATCACTCTTGGTTCTGTACACACTCTAGGGGGACCAGCTCACTAAAACGTGGGCTTTGTGCTCAGGAAACAGTAGTCAGCTGTGAAATGTAAATGAAACTGTAATAGAATTGTGTAATTATAAGTAGGAAAAAAAGAGTTGTTGGTTGAAGAAAAAAGTGAAAAGAATATGCATTCGCACTCTTGGGCAGTTTTGTTCAAGCAGCCATGAAATAAGTATAAATGTATACCTTTGCAACTATGTGAAAGTAAATAATAAAATGGGAATAAATTATATATTTGGAAGTAATGTCAATAAATCTTCATAACTATAATTAGTAATCAAATGCATATTTTTGAAAACAATTGCACTTTTTGCTGGAAAATATTAGAATAATAATTGAAGCAATAATAACAACAAAACGAAGAATAGTAATACCAACAACAGTGGAGAATTTTTGCCTTCAAGCAATGGCAAAACAGCACAGAAGACTTATCTTGAAAACTATCAAAAAAGAAATTCATAGCACACACAAAAAGCCCTCCAAGAGAAACAAATTCTAGGAAAGAGATCCAATATATTTGGACTGTAATGGACTATAATTCTTTGAACAAACTGACTGGAAGCAGCACAGCATAACTACGTACAATTGGGCAGACAGAAGATGGAATGACCTCCAATGCAGTACAGCACAAAGAACAACTATGAAACATCAATGAATGAAGAAGGAAAGCAAGATTTTTGTTTTCTGTTCCTAAACCTCAGCTAGAAATAAGATAATCAGAGGAAACTTGCCTGTATTCCAATAGCTTGTTTTTACCCAAATATAAGCCATATTAGCAAACTCAAAAAAAGTCTTTTTAAAGGATAACTAAATATTCAGAAATAAATTTTGGAAATTAAACTTACAACACATAAACATGCCAATTACAGTACTGTGCCAGATGGTAATGTTAGGAGTCTTTATAGGTGACAAACTATCTCTCAGAATAGTACAAAAACAGATACCTGTTTCAGTACTCTCAAACCTAAAAATATGGGTTACTTTAGTGACTTTTCTTCTTCAAGACACTGTGTATATTTATTTTCTTCATATTCTTGTGCCAGCATTGCTAAGAGGATATTTTTACCTTATCATTATCTATAGGAATTTGCTCCTAACTCCATTAATTCTGTGTGCCTTACACACAGTTACAAAATAGCAGTGTTACTCTCTCAGCTCCCTTCAATCATGAATTCCTCTCAATTATACTAAATTTTGAGAGGAAGAATAAAAGAGAACACTGAGAATGTACATTTAGACAACATATCTCAAAGCACAGTTACACAAGGGCAGTCAGCCAATTTTTCTCCTTCAAAAAATTGTCTATGACGTCCTTCATACTGTGGTTGATTACAGACAGTATTTGCTATAGAATACTTCTTGGAGCATTCTCAGAGTCCCTAGTTAAGTACAGACTGCAGGGTAACTTCTGAATGCAACCACTGTCTCTAGAAAGATAGGAAATAGTACTTTTGTGTGAAAAACAAGCATTTCAATCTGCAGATATCAACTACTAGCATTTGACAGAGAAGTCATCATTGTTACTTGAGTCCTTTTGAGTAAACTTTTACAGGAAATGAGATTCTTTTATGAATGATACACTAGCTTTCTGTTACACAACTGAATACAGAACACAAAATTCTCTGTGAGGTGATCGGCAGTCGCAATCTTTCTACGGTGGGTATAAAGAAATGTGTAGGAAGGGAATCCTCCTGAAAAGCCACCTCATATCAATATAAACTGAGAGAATTCACCTAACAGCTACAGTATGGAGAGTTGCTTTCACAAAAGAAGTACAACTTTAACAGGAAAAAAAATAGGTTAATCTCCTGAAATGTTGGGAAATCACACACCACCTTGGGTAATGAATGTCATATTTTTTAAATGGTGCAAGGGGGACCAGTCCTATGGGCCTGGATCTTCTCCAACATTTTTAATTTAACAGTAAGGCTTTTTTTTTTTTTTTAAACAGTAGGCACAAAGGGGGAGGGATTCAACTGGAGGCTGCACTCAGAAATACGGTCCTTAACCAGAGCGAAACTCTAGCCAGACTCATCAGAACTCTATTTGTAATGAGCTGGAAGAATACCACATAGCCACTTGAGCTATGCAGTGCATAGCATGGCTGAGATAAACATTAACTAATTCCAACTGAACCAATTAAAAGGTCAGAAGGCAAGCAAGGCAGCTCTCAAGAGCAAGGGCTCTCATCCCGAATGTGATGGAAATAATGAAAATTAATACTGCCATGTGCCCCAGGACTAAAAAGTCCTTGTTGATATGTAAATGTTGGTGTGTACACACCTTGCTCATGAATTTGGTCAGTGTTGAAATGACAGTGAAGAAGAAAGGATCTAGAGGCTATTGAATCTAGTAATGTACTTAAGAATACATGCCACTGAGTTGAGACTAGATTTGATTTCTGAACATGCACTTTAAAACCAACAGATTTCAGCTCAAATGGGGTTTCTTCTCACTCTTGAGAAAGAAGTTGTTTTCGTCTGAACTATTCATCAAGGTAAGAGAATATCTTCACCCTTAGTGTCTTAGGTGTCATGACACAACAAACAGGACCTCTGTAAATGTTCTTGGTGTTGTGAAAAAATCACATGAAAGCAGCTTTAACGGAAGGGCACTGAATGTGTCTTTCCCTCTCAGTTCCACTCAACTGCTTGGCAAAGAGCTTCTTTCCCCACATTTTCCCTGTATCAATGTTATCTTCTAACTTTCCTTCTTAAAGGATTATTTATTACTCATTGATTTCCCATATTTATAGCTTTACTTCCCTTTTTTGTTTCAGCACAAGGGTGGCTTTAAAAGAATCCCTTTCAGAGACTATTTTCTTATTGGACAACTCCCTTATTTGACTTGGAGGGCTTCAACCTCACTAACTGGAATTAAGAATTTAAGCAGACCAAAAGCTAAAATCGACAATCAGAAATAGCTTTGGGTATACCTTCCCTCCAAATCAATGTGCTTCTTCATCGATCTACCAGGCAAACATACCACCCCTCAGGCAAAGCCCACCTCATGCCTTGACATACTTGGCTCTGAGGAAGTACAGAGGTACCTGTGAACATTCCTACATTATGGGCTTTTTTTCTATATTGTTTAGAGTAGAAAAGATTATGATCATCATCATTACTTTTTCTGAAACTTTCTGGCCCACACTGGCAACAAGAAGGGCTTGCCGAATACTGGATCCTCTGTCTTGGCACCACTCACTCTGTTAGAGAAAGGGATAAGGACCACACTGAGAGCATATGCAAGTCTCAAGATCATGGCTTCACACACCTTTCTTTGAGAATATTTGCTTCTTCAGAATACTCTGCATAGTATCAGTATCAGATGTGTGCCAAACTTTCCTTTCTGGATTCAGATGACTTGGAAGTGATTCTTGACTTTCTGATGACTCTGTTATATCTATAGTCTGCTACTTTCTTTTCTAAGAAGCTATCTCTTGATTGGTGGGAAGATGAAGCATATTAAAAAGAAAAAAAAAATAGCCCTGTTTCCTCTTCTGCATTCAGCCAATGGTATCAAAGGAGAGGTCACAAGAGCAAAGGCTTCTGGGCAGCTGAGGCCACTCTCATTGTACACTACTTATTTATTAATTTAAAACAGTGGTGCATATGCCCCAAGACCTTAAAGCCACTGAGGTATGGGTGACTGTGGTCTTTTACTGCAGATCCTCCTCTGACCTACTATAATCCCCATATGGGTGTTCTGCAATTTGACACGGTGCTTGAGCAGTAACAGCCTCTCCCAGTGTCCTCCTTATCCTTGAGAAAGCCCTGGTCCTCTTTCCAAGACAGCCTCCATAGGCACCAGCAGACAATGCACTACAGCAAAAACAGACTCACCATGACTGTAAGCTTTTTCTCCTGGAACTCACAAAACAAATCTTTTCTCTAGATCTTATTTTGGAGCCCTTCTCAGAACTACCCTGCATTATTAGGTTCATAGATAATATGATATCTTGATAATGCAAGAATCTCTTAAAATGGAGAAAAATCCTTGAGTAACCCATGGTTAACCAGAGTCCTGTACGTATTAAAGGTACTGTAAATATCGTAAATGAAATAGTCAATAGCCAGTATTGCTTAAGAAAGAAGCCAGTCACAAGCTATCAGAAATCAGGTGGCATTCATATTTTTTCACTTAAGTATTTTTTATCTTTGTAAATGAGACCTATCTTTGTGATGCTATATGAGGAATGATTAAATGGGTAATACTTGAAGAGGAGCAAAAGCAGAAGTATTAAAACAGTTTGCAACTACTTAGCAAGATGTGTGGAACTACTTCTATAAGTCTACAAACTGATAATATTGTTTATTCCAAGCATGTTAGTCCTGATCATTTTAGGTATTTCCTGTGCCTAAATATATAGGCCTGGATATTCCTTCTGAATTAGAGGGAGTGCAAGCACAATACAAAATATACCACAACTTCTGACTTCTGAACTTCTGACTGATGGAAATTGGTTTTGAAGACTAACACATCTAGGAAAAGAATCTTCAACATAACATACACAGCGAAAAAGAAAGGCTGATTTAGTTCAATATTTATAGAAAGAAAAAACAATGCGAATGCGCAGCACTGTAACGCTATTTTTTTCAAAACTGAACTATGATTACATGGAAGATGTATCTCCCTATGCCATGATTAAGAAAAAACAAACAAAAACACCTCCTCCAAAAAATCTGTCATTTACAGAGCCACCCCAAATCAGATAGATTAGATATATAGACAGAAAAGACAAACGTGTCTGAAGAGTACAAAAGAGCTTGGATTCTGGGAGCGCTAGGCATTCTTTAAATATCTCAGAGAAACCATTACATAGGCTTAAAAAATAATATGTACAGACATTATTATGAAAAGAAACACAAATTAAACCACACAAAACATGAAAGTTGTTTTGTGAGAAGGCAAAGTGTTTGGAGAATATAACAGTCTGAGTTAAAAGGACTATTTAGATATATTATTCTGGATAAATGCCAATTGTCTGTGCACAATTTATAAAAAAAATTTCTTGATCAACTAGAAATGGGGGTCTTGTACATAAGATTTAAGAAAAGATGTCTTCAAACCAGTCTACAAATGGATTGAAAACTGAACTTAAGAAAACCAAAAATGAAATGTGAGGTCTCAGTTAATAAATTTGCTCTCTGCATGAATTACAGACTCATCGTATATACATATGATTGGATCAGTAACTCTAAATTATGCATGGGAAAAGATACAGGTGATCAAATCTGTGTCTGGCATGGTAACTGGATACACTACCCTTATAATTTCATGGCTAATTCAATGCCTGATACTTAGTTAACTATTGATACCGAGGTAATCTTTGCAACTTTGCAATAAGTCATTCATATTATGGGGATTACTCTGTGAGCATTTTCAAGATATTGGTTATGAATCTCTCATTACAGTACATCATGTAGGAATGACTTTCTAAAAGCTAGAAACAGAAAAAAAATGAAGAGATATATGACAACAATATAAGGTGACAGATTCCTACAAATCAATAGGCTTAAATATTGCTAATGGTTCAAAAAGTTTATCATAGCTGAACTAAAATGAATACATGTGTTTGAATGGGACACAGAGAAGCCTGCCAGAGAGAAAAACAAGAACAAACAAACCAATCCCCCAAGAACAACTTATTGAAGATTCCATAGATCAAAGAAGATACTAATTTTCATAGAAAATAGTATTTCCGTATTACTTAATGTACTTCAGACATGCACTTTGATTCCTCTTCAAAGAAAATTAAATTTACATCTGCTAAAAAGTACTGAGCAGAAATGTGGGTAAACAATTTCATATTGAATTTACATAGTGAAAACAGTAACTCTTTGAGCCTTTTGTGTGGTTGAACATCTTTGTTTAGATGAATGTTAGCTGCATGTAACTTCAAAATTAGCATTCCATAAACAATAATGGTTCAAAATTTATAATCAAGTAAGACATGAATGAGATTAAGCAATATGTTGACAATATATTCAAACATGCAAATGAAAATATAAAATAAAAACTTAGATTTTATGAGGTTAGGTTAACAAGATGGTGATTTTGAATAAAATCTTCAACACCAACCATACATCTTAGCATTCTAGCACAATTCTCAGCATATAAAAATTCATAACAATTACTTGATCTTTCCAAGAATATAAACTGAGCCATATTCATTTAATTGTACTCACTAAATTTTCTCTTATTCCAACGAATGCCTCAAAACTTGTGTATAATAATGTTAACTAAGGATTTTGGGAACAGACATATAACTTTTCAAATAAATAATTCTACTTAAAAGGTATTGAAGAATATATCAGAATAAAAGAAAGCTTACAGAAAATGAGGACATTTCATTAGTTTTTTTTCCCCCCTTAAGGCATTAAGTGTATATAAAGATTGGCAGAGGTTATACTTTTAACGCCTCTGTTGTCACCTTTAAATTAATTCTTCGTGATTTAAAAGATGTCAGTAAGCAGTATTTTCATATTTTTCCACTGCTGTCACAACAGTTAGCATACATATTAACTCAGTGTATACTAAATACATTTAAATATTCATTCATTTCTTCCTAATGCAATTTATAGATTCTTTGGCAGTAGATAGAATTAAACTAAAGAGGCAGCAACAGGCATTTCTTTCTCCAGCAACTAGTTGGGTCTTACAGAAAGGTGGACTACTGGGATCCCCCTTACACACTACCTACCACATGGAAAGGTTTCTGACATAACACACTAAGGTTTTGTGTCTCTTACAGCATTTGAAAGGCTTGGTTATCTTGGTTATATCTTGGTTGTCTCAACCTTTGCCAGGATGAAATCAAAAATGACTGCAATTTTTGCCCCCACTTTGGGTAAACTGGAGCTTGATACTCCAAAGACAGGTTCTGCATATGTGGTATAAGCAGGGATTCTCCTTGAGATGATTCAGAGGGGCACAAGAAATTCATTACTAATGCTACCATTGAAAGTGTACTTTGGGTGTCATATCTTCATTTAACTGTCTTTAGAATAATAAAAAGGAAATATTATAAAGCTTGGATGTAATACTGAATCTCAAGATCAGTGCTCAGGCAGAGCCTTCAACAAATGGCTTTCAAATAAAATACAAGGTTTCCCCACACCTATCTTCAGAATTGAAGCTTTTAAGGAAAATTTACTTCTTTGCAACTACTTATGACTAATTAGCAATTATATAATCAAGCGGTTGTTTTTGCTAACTTTACACAAAAATAGCAAATAATCACAATTAATTTATAACATTTTGCTTTTTAAAGTTTAATTTATTTTAATAGCCTGTGGCTAGAGGGAACTGTAATGATGACAGCCCTGTATAGAATTTCACCCAGAAATACTGGATTAAATTATATATTTTAGTAAAAAACTACATTTAGAAAAAATACCAAATTTTGTCTGAAAAACAATGGAACTAAACAATAAGGAATCCACCAGTTCCCAAAACAACTGTTCAAAGGATTCACTAAACACATTTCTCAGAAACTGTAATTGATTTGAAGGCTGAAGTTTTATAACTGCTGCCTGCAGTCCCTCCATCTTGTTGCATCTTTGTAACTGCTACCTGCAGTCCCTCCATCTTGTTGCATCTTTGTCAAGAAAGCCTAGGAAGTCCTCCCACAGCATACCATCTTTCCACGTATAAATGCTATATGTAGTTATCTATTTGCTTTTCACATTAAATCAGATTATAGAATCTGATTCTCCCACAGGTATGTGGGAGAAATGGGAATCCAAAGTAGGTTCCATGAAACATATACGCAGGTAACCAAGTGTGATATGTACTGGATCACAGAAGCATTCTTTAGCTCTGGAAATGACCTCTTGGCCAGCCGTCTTCATAGCTTACACATCCTAATAAAATATATGACATAGGAGGGATAAAGATGTTGATGCAAGACAAAAGAACTAACAGGCCACTTGGGAAATTTTTGTCAATGACTTTTTTTTAAAAAAAAAGAATCAAATCCCCAAATTAATGGATGCTTTACACCTTCCTATTTAAAGAATGTACAGAAAGATTTAAAAAAAAACAGATATTAATGGGAAAGCATATGAATGAATCAAGACAGAGGAAGAAGTGAAAATCTATAAGCCCAAGGTAAGTGAATTACTGGATAAATGGACTGAGACCTTGCATATTTAACAACTTTGCCTGCAATAAATTTTCTTTACAAACATAAAGTTCTTCTGTTATAAGCAATATAGCACATGTGGTAATTCATCTAAACATAAAACAAGCCAGCTCACATTATTAGAGTCCATGAAAAGGCAAATGGTAAGACTGCCAAGCTATGTGATGGGCAGCAGGCATAAGGTAAATGAAAACTAGGATTTTGGTGTCAGTTTTAAGAGAAGGGGACAAAATTCAGATTCTTGGGATAGATTCAGATACCAAGATTTAACTGCTTTAAGGCAGTGTGATGAATTGTCCCCCAACCACCCAAGCTGACCTCTCCATAACCCCACTTGGGCAATAACCATCAGTAACAGTCATGATGGCTGAACCCAATTCAAACTGGAATTTGGTAAGACATATAGCCAAGGACTGACTGAGCGTGCACCAAGCCAAATATGGCTGGTATGCAAATAAGACTACAAGTCAATCATCTTACTCCCAAAATAGGAGGCAGCCCAGAGCCTCTTGAGCTCTCCTGCATGGCAGCGGGCAGCACGGCAGGTAGGGATGCCTCCCAAGGTTACTCCTCGAGGTTGAGAGATCCCTTACCCATGACAGATCCTCCATAAGTGACTAATAGTGCGCTGAAACTTTGCTAAGTTGCTTCTCTGATCGATTGTGCACATTAACCATTGACCAAGTCTGGGACTAAGATTGGATCCAGCCGCACCTAGACTCCTCTGAGAACGAGTTTGGAAAGCAAGGGGGTCCACTCTGAACCTCGTGACTCAACGGGAGGGCCTCCTTGACAATTTCGTTTGAACCTTATATGTAGTTATTGTTTTACCCTCCACTCAGTAAAATAACTGAGTGTACCTTGCTATCAAACCTTGTTAAATCACTGTCTTATCTCAATAAAACAAGCTGCTTCTCTCTTATGAGTGAAGTGCATCACTCATCTGCGACAGGCAGGTATCTACACACGAGTTAGTTATCTTAGCTCCCAATAGTCAATGGAGCTCTAGCCAAAACAATTAATGATGCCTGATTCAGTTGCCCACACAGGCATCTAACCTCACCTGAGATGACATGAGGTAACTGGTCTGGACTTCAGATGCTACTCCAAAAGGACATGAAGCTCACCTAAATCCTGTCTGACCCATGCGGGTGTTTCATCTCTAATGGCAGCAATTCCCTTATGACCGATTCATCTCACCCTAAACTAGACAGCTGAATTCTGGCAGCTGGATTGCTCTCTAGGCTTTTTATTGACTTTATTGACTTAATTGCCTATAACTGGAATTTAAAAATCTAGCTCACGTGCACAGCTACAACGAAAACAGTCAAATTTAGATGTCTGGATCTGAATTTGAATCCCATTCACTGTAAAATATTTGCAGGCTGAGAACCCCTACTCATAACCCATAATACTGGAACCAGTTGGTGGTGGACTCATAGCTGTCCTCCAGTGAGATAGATAATGAGGCTGTAACGTCCAACTTTAATACCTATTTGTGCTTTTTATTAATTTTTCTTAATGTCCAATCATCTTACAGTCTTTTAGGACTGTGGGAAATTTTTTTGAGGCCGAGACTATGATTATTTAAATATACAGAATAATTTCCTGTTCCATACTTTTTGTTTGTGTTTGGTAAGGTGTAAAATACAGAATCACACTTTTTAAACTATTTTATTGTACTTTGATATGACTTAAAAAATGAATAGCATTCACAGATACTTTTATTAAATAGGAGTATCTTTCTTAAAGCCCTACCCTTCTTCTGTTGTTCATCAAAATATGTGTCAATGGTGTGCTTAGGAGAAAATATATTTTATATTAGTATGTTTTTTAATCATTCCATTTTATGCTTTCTATAAATTATATATAAAGATATACAGTGAAGACATTAATGTGTTGACTGCGTAAGAGTCAGCTACTTCAAAGAACTTTATTAATGAACAACAGTTGCACAACATGCAGTAGCAGCAGCTTTTATTTTCAGTTTTAATTGAGCATGGATTGAGCCTAACAATATCTTGATAAAGCTAACAGAGAACATGATTACTTATTAAGAGTCATATTTTCTTCAAGAACAAATAAGGAGCTAATTTTCCATTCACACAAATGGATAACTACGGAGTAGCTGATCAGTCTTAAAAATTAGGGAAAATGAAATGCATACAAGCTTAGATGTCAGTGTGTGAATATTCTTCTAGTGAAGTCTGCACACTTTAAATCTGCACATGATGATGTGCACTTGGTTAGGCGATATGCATAGACAAAGAGTATTATGTAGTCAGTGATACTTATAAGAGAAATCAAGCTGAAAATGCCCAAAGATATAAAACTAGGATTTCCAAATGGATAGCAACCTCCACATGATATTGACTTCTCTCCCATCTGCTACTTTCTTTCATCATGAGTTAAATAAGCCAAAGTTATTAAAACACAGTTAAAAATATTTTTCCATAAAATATATCATATATATCATATATAGTTTTCATTTTAAATATATACATATATATAAAATATATATGAAAAAATGTAGGAGATAAGACTTTTTTCAGATATAGAGATATGTTCTTTAAAAGCAAATAAAAGAAACTTGCCAAGGGTGAGTGTCTCCCTTAATAAGATAAAATCCTATTTAAAACAAGAACCCTCTTAAGGCAATATATTTAGATGTGAGTTGAAGTATTTGACATTTCAGAAGCATTAAGTTAACAGGAGCTGATCAGATTCGATTCACACTGTGGTGGTTCATAGCCCACATGTAATGCAAAACAGCAATCATCATGTGAAAAAAAACAATCTACAAATCAAATACAGCAACCATATGTTTTTTTATAAATTCAGACCCAGAGTTTCTCCCAAAAAAGAGCTATTCACTCAATCTGAGCTTATAGTTACTGATTTTTAACAACAGCACATTCGCATTTTAAAAATTACCATTATAATAAAAACACATTATGAAAAATCAGCCTTAAAACCATCTTGAAGACTCTACAAAAGGCTCTTTTCACCTCAAAGTTCTAAACATTATTTCTTTACCCTGAAAGATAAAGTGGGAAATTTTTCTTTCTCCTTGTTTTTAATAAGGGCACACATCTAGTTCAGTTATTGTATTTATACTTTATCTCTTAACATATTCTGATCTTATTTTCCACTAAATTCTAACTGATAACTACAGCTGTTCAGAAGCTAGTATCATTGTTAAATTCTCCTTTCTGATATTTCTTCTCTAAGTAGAAGAGACATGCACGAGTTGTATCCTGGACTGACTTGAAAGTCTGCAAAGCTTGGGGACCAATCCTTTCAACCCAAGCGACTTGTTATTTACCCAGTATTCTGATACATGCCATGTGCTATTAACAATTTGATGAATGAAATGAAAGCATGTGACCACCTACCCACACACCTTGGCAGAGGTGCACTCCACACACGCCGGCCACCACCCAGGCAGGTAAGTTTATTAGCACCTTCCAAGCGATATCCAGGGAAACAAGAAAAGATCAAGGAATCTCCAACACCAAAATGAAAACCAATTCGCCTACTGAAAGCAGGAACACCAGGATCATCACAAGGCTCCAGATCATATTCTGCAAACAATAAAACGTTATAGATTAAGTACACAGGACAAGTTGTCCGTGTTAAAAAGTGTTAAATAAATCAGTTGCATAGTATCAGTATTGAACACTTGGAAACATGTCTTTCAGAGCCATTTTCTCTACTTAAAAGCAGTGCTGTTTCTATATTTCTATTATGGTCGTATATACAGTAATTATGTATCTATTGTGTCCCACCCGCACTACATTTATTTTCTTAATTTCAAGGGCTGTAATCAGCTTGTACCATGAGTGGTTCACTATAATTTTGTTTAATTGCATCCTTTGTATATAATTCTTGGTTCATTTCCTCTGAACTCCCAAACAGCACTAGGAGCAAGACTCACGTTTTAAAATTGCATTATGTAATGAAAAGAAATCTAACAAAAATCAAATGAAAGGTCAAGTGAATGAGAAGACATATGACGACGTTTTCAAAAAATGTGCTTGAGCTTCACAAGTAAAACTATACTCTCAATCAGGGACTCTCTATTTGCATGCCTTTTAGAAATCTCATAGGTGTCACTTAAAACAAATATACATGTATTTTTTAAGAAGATTCAAAGAGTCTGAATTTGTTCTCTCTTTTGTAACTATGAATCAGAAATAATTCACAGAATTCAGGAAATCTACATGAACATAAAACAGTTGTAAGAAAGAGTAATACTGAGGTACTCAAAATGCCTCTTAAAGTGTCTTTTCAGCACTACTTAAATGACCTGTTTAACAGTAGATCTATATAGAACCACACCTGCACTGGAATTCTCCTTATTCTCAGAGGGAATGGTACTCTTGGATTAAGAACAGTATATACTTTTCAGCTTTCTTCGCACTCATAAGAAGTCATGATTTTTTAAAAAAACATTTTAAAAGAACACTTTTACGGTAAAGTAAATCCAATCACTGAAAGAATTAATAGTTGGAAATTTAAAAAATATTAAGTTAAGGAATTTTTAGTTATAATTCACACAGCTGAAAAGTCAAACAAAAATATAGCCCCCTGAACACTAACAAATAAAGCTGGCCTATCTGTCAAATAAAAACACTTTGTTATTTTTCTGTCATGTAACAATAAAAATATCATGGAAAAGGAAGAATCATACCTAGCAAGTTGCAACATGAAAAACATGTCTTCTCCCATGCTTTATCAATTAATAATTACCATAGCTATTTAAACAGAAATAAATAACTAACAGAATCTTAAATACAAATAACAATGTATGTTGGTTTCAATAAATATTAATATTATGTCAAACCAGCCAACATGAATCCCAAGCTCTTTTTTTTCATCATATGTATTGAACAAAAATTAGCAAAAAGTCATTTACACCTGGCAATATGAATGCAAAAAGAATATAGACATAGGTTCAATTGTTCTTGCCTTTTCTTGATGGATCATTCTTTTCCAGGGAATATGAAGAATTTAAAGAACAAATCTATGGGGAAAAATAAGGTCTGCTACATACAGAGGGGCTACACAACTCAGGAAACATCTGAGCCACACATTCCTGCATCCTCACAGAATATCCTGAGGAAGTATCACTCTGTGTTTGTTCTTTTTTGTGCACGATTCCATATGTATTCACTACTGACCACCGCTAGAGATAAGATGTTGCAAAAGATGGACTTTAGGTCTGACCCAAAAAGACTTATCATCTGTTCTTCAGAATATGATACAAAAAAGCCAAGGGATCATTTAGAAGAGTGTCACCTCTGATAAACAACAGAAAAATAGTTTGCTCTTTATGTCACCTCTCCTGTTCAGCCAGGCACTTGTCTTTAACTGAAATTCATGACCCTGAACTATTTCCCAGAACTGTGCACCTACAGGGAAGTCTTCTTATTGATATATGATGACATGGATTTTAATGACTTCTCCCCAAAACACTTAATAAAATATAGTGAAATATTAATTTAAAAAGAAACCCACCTCTCTCCAATTAAAGTGAATACCTTTAAGTTAAAGAACCATATTATTTGTGTCTCCAACATGATGTATATTTATTTTCTCTCATTTAGACCATCCTAAAATATTCTGTAGTCCATTTTCTAAAACATTTATCTTGGAGGTTGGATTGATAGGATCAAAAACAGTTAGTCAAAGGAAGAAACTAATCCAAAATTTCTGAATGAGTGTTTTAACAGCTGACTTATTGTACAAAATAAATAAAGAAATCCTTCCCTATAGTAACCTTCTTGTGGGAAGGTTCCAAAACAGTAGAAGTGATCTGTGAAACACATTAGGTCAGGCAGACAAAAGTTTTAAGTTTTGAAAACACATGATCTACTACCTCTGCTTAGCACTATAAAGGCTGAGGTATTCTTCGGCAGACACTTGGGGAAATTGCTGATAAAAATATAAATTCCAATATATTTTAGACTTCTTCAAGGATCACTTGAAGAAGTGATCAGCAGAGCTTCTGAATGTCTACATATGAGATTTCCATGTTAGAATGTATGTAAACTGTACTGTAGACCAAAACCAAAATACAGATGCCTTTGTGGTGCCTAACCAGCAGGTAAAAAACGTAAAAAGGAAGCCAACTGCTATATGAGTCAAACCAATCTGCTATCTATTCTATTATGCTATTTCTGTAAACAATAACAAATTAGCTTCCACAACTTGGTGGGTCACACAATCATGTGAAAATTCTAGTATGCCCTGTAAATTATTATAAATGAAGGTTATTATGCTATAAACAGATTTACTGTATTAATTTTAATCACCAATCAAATGCTTTTGATCAGTGTTTATCAGAAACTATTTGTATTTTCTCATGAACTTGTCACTGATTCCAAAGGCAAATTGATTTTGTGCAGTACTTGTATCAACTTTAAATGACTTGTGTTTTAATTTGACTATGTCTTCCCCATCCCTGTTCTGATATGGATTTCTTCTGTATTTTTTTTCTGTATACTCTGTTGTCCCTGCAGTCATAGAAAGAATTCATGCAATAATTAACTTTATTCAGTTAATCAGTAAAGGATGTATCCATCATAGAAGTTTTGAGCAGATAACAGCAGCTGGTATGTGTTTGAAAACCATCTGAGATGGTTATTGTGTCTTTTTGCTATAGGATGTAAAATGTTTCAAGCAACAGAAATTCCATCATCGATTTCTGACAAAATATCCTCTTCCATTTCCAAACAGAAAAATGACAACATAAAATCTAAAAACTCTCAGAGAAAAACAATTCTACATTGACTTATTCCTAGGAATTAATTTATGACAGCACAACGTGAATGTAAAATAGATGTAAGATGCTTCTCAACAAGAATGAAATTGCACTTTCAAAATTATTAGCTTTACCTCATGGAATGAATAGCTTCACATACCAAATGGTGGGAGGATGAGTGATAACAGGCATAAGTTGAAACAAGAGAGGTTCCAACTGGATATATGGAAAAACTTTTTTAACACATTGGAACAGATTGTCCACAGAGATTAGGCAGTCTCCATCCTTAGAGGTTTTTCAAGACCCACCTGAATTTTTATTGTTATACTATTATTATAGTATATTATTTTCTACTAGTCTATTATTATATTATATTACTATTATACAATCATATGAATATATTGTTATCATGTTATTATATAGATACTATATTAAATTTTATCATGAATTATTTTATGATATTATGATAAATGAACAGCACAGACAAAGATGCATATAGGAAGGAATGCGCAGTTATATGGAAGAGATTTAATCTAAAAACAAGATCTCTTCTTTGATCGTTATAAAAATCAGAATGTAATTTGCCACATATTAATTCATGTGTACCTACCTGTGCTACAGTATACATAAAATAGCCATATTTATCCATGCATTTTTGCTAAAAATCATACTCTGTATGTTAGTTCAATTCTTCATAAATGCAACTTGTAAATACTGTCACTGATACTTTTGAAAGTTTCTTTCAATGTGAAGAAAAAACAAACCCTGCAAAGGTTATTTTTTTCTTTATAACCTTTGCAGGATTTTTTTTCCACTGCCAAGATAATGGAAAATAAGCTTAGCTGTACTGTCACTCTGTTGTCAAAAGATGCTTTCAAAAGGCAGAACAGAACAAAACAGTTCATATATGGCACAATAAGAATGAAAAAAAAATTCTTGGCAGGCTTGATGTTTTATTTTCTATTTGTGTTATCGATTTCTGCACTATCAGTTCTGTGTTTAGTGTGAGAAATTTGTCAGGTGACATTCAGTTCAGACTAAGCTCTTCTCACTAAACACTGCTTACTATGAAGAAACACATCCTGATTGTGTGAAAGTAAGAAAACAGCCACGCTCATTTGTGACATAAAATTAACGTACCTGATAATATTTCTCAGAACATTTATTTAATATATATGACGCCTACTTGTTTGTATTTGCTGTAGATAGAGCATAAACCTTTGTTTGTCATTGAAAAATTGTGATCCATGTATTTTGCTACTAAGTCTTTTTCTCCTTACACCTATAATGATATTTTGTGCATTTTCCTCCAAGTTACATATCCCTCTACCATTATAAGTTATTTATAAATAAACTACCAAAGGTAATATTTAATATTTGGGTTTACATTCCAAACTTCTAGAAATCTGACCTCTGATTTGGTTAGTCCAAAGTATCCAGAATGAATGTAATTCAGCATCTGATATAAGCAAATTCTTCACCACTACTCTAATCAGTAAGTTTTTTTCTTTTTTTTAAACAAGCCAGCCAAATGAGATGTATTATTTGTGAATACCATGCGCACCTGACAACACTGCCAGATCTTGGATAAAATATATTAATTTTTAATTTCTCTCTTCTTGAAATATGGTATATGAGGTATCTGGTATGTTAGTTCCTTATGTGCTTCTTCCACAGAACATTCATGCACAAAAAGAAACATGAGCATCTTAACTAGTGGATGGCTCATTCACATTCAGTATCTGTAAATATGCTACTTTCCAGCAATAGAAAGAAGCACAGATAATTCTTGTGAAATGCAGTCTAGTTTAAACAGAGTGTAAGTAAGAAGTAGTAACTTAAATTTTTCAATTCCCTAAAAGGGGAGTTTGTAAAAACATCAGAACTTCTTCAAATATCAAACCCTAGTAAATCATTCCTTCCAGTTTTATATATATTTTTCTATTCCAAAATCAGTCTCAATTTAAATTCCTCTGTGACTCTGAGTTAGCCTACAAATGCTTTTCCATTCTTTCTATTCTTCCTTTATTGGAACTATACCAGTTTTTTCCTTTCTTCTGAAGCAGTACCCTCTGCTTCTGCACTTTTTTTTTCCTCCATTTTCTTCCAGCTGCCTTTTTCACACTGTTGTTTCATAGGTTCCCTGGAACTATGGAAAACTTCTCATTAAAAGATTCTCATCACCAACAGCTTCCTTCTCAATCTGTCAGTCACCTATATAAACCTTAGCCAGTCTTCTAAGACAGAGACTATATATTTCTGTTGACTTCTTTCTGTATACTTCACAATGCTTCCCCTATGTACAAGTAAAAATATTACCCGGAAAGAGTTTCTAGACATTTAGCAGAATGGAATTTCTTACCTGAAAACGTTATGTTGAAGCCTTCATAAGAAATTGAAAAATCAGATATAAATCGAAGCTGTGCTGTAAAGTTTCCAAAGAGGCCAGCTTTAATTGTAGGGGGCAAGACTGAGCCAGTTAATCTGGCTACTGGTTCTGTGAAGCTGCCATCTTCAGTGATGAGCAAATAGTCATGAGAGCTCTCAAGGTGAAAGGTATGAAAAGCCAGTTGTACACCTTTAAAAATATTAAAAAAGGGAACAGTAAGGTATTTAAAAGCAAGTTTTTCTCTTCCCTTATACATAGGTGATACAGATCTTAGATTTTAAATGATATGGAAATATTTTTAGAAAAATTAACACAAAATCTGAAATTCACAGAACAGAATTTGCAAAAAAACACACAGGCTTAATATGCTGCAGATATTTGATTAGTTCATGTGTAGCTCACTCCCATAAGACAACTCATGAGATCAACTTTTTTCTGTACAAAGCAGTCCGAAAATTTAAAATTCTCTATGTATGTTTTATTCAAGTTGCTCTAATAAGCCTATTTCAGCCTCTAGCATCATCTCACTATTAAACCAGGAGAGATACTTTATTGTTTAATAATTAGCTACATTTTTGGAATCGTTTTACTTTCTGCATTTCCTCAAAACCAGTTCTACTTTATCTCAACTTGGGGGAAATACCCATACAGAACAACTAAATACATACAAGTGTTGTACAGTCTTCCATATACACAGGATAATATTGGCTGGGACTAGTTGTTTACTCAAGTCTTGATTGCTTTCCAATCATCAATTTCCAGTCCACCAATGAAAGAGTAGTTTTCCATCATGGCTAGCTTCCAAATATGACTATGTAGTGTTGGGGGCAATATTCTTTATAAATATTACATTTTAAAATGTCATATGCATCTTAAACAAAAATCCTCTCTGTAATGAGGTTTTAAACAGTAGACAGTGTGAAACATCAAGTATACTTCACAGATTGATGTCATGCATAACAGAGACTTTTCTTACCATATGTGATAAAAAAAGGAATATACTCATTATAATTTGAGTCAGTGGTATGCAACACGCATCATCAGTGCTTCCTGGGCTTTCTGCATAGTTCTTTTACACATATCCCTAATGGATAAATTGCCAAGCTTAACTGTGTACCCAAATTTTGCTCTACAAGGCATACAGCACAGAGATAAACAATTTCTGAAATTATACATCTGAAATGTAAGTTTACTAACACACTGATCAAATGTGCTGCTTGAAACTTACAAATGGAAAAGACCTTTCAACAGGGCCTTGGTAGTTTTCACTAAATATTTTAGTGCTATTTAACAAGCAACAATATTTTCATATATTTTGCCTTTTCTACTTTCTTTCCACTTTTCTGAGAGGGACTAAACCAAACAAGTTTCCTCAGGTCACTGCTCAAAGAATGGTTTTTTTCAAAATAAACACAAACTAAAGAAAATAAACACAAACTAAAGACATTACAACATTTGAAGACATGTATTTGGGCATATTAAACTGAAACTTTTCTTTTTTAGAGAATAACAAAGTGTTTATTTACCTCCATCTGAAAAAGGCATTTTCTTGTGTTTTTCTGCTTGTTGAGGTTTTTATACATAGAGATTATATATGCATATGGAATTCATACTAGATTCTTACCCTTGCCATGTGACACTTCAATAGTCCAAGTACAGTTTAAGGAGTTTGGATAAAAATCAGGAAAACCTGGAGAAAGAACAGTTCCACTCTTCCCATGAATGTATCCACCACATAAAGCTTAACAAGAGAAAAACAGGGAAAAAAAAAAAACAAAACAGAAGTCATACAGGAAGTCTTGTTCTTTGCAAAATTTACAGTTAACTCTTCGAACTACTCCTTGATTAAAAATATGGTCAAGTATTAAAATCAGCAGAGTTAACTGGTCACATTCACATTTGACAGCAGCTTGTTTATTCTGAAATTAGCCCATGAAAAGAAGTTTATTTTTCAATTACAGCCCCTCCTCTTAGTTAGCAGAAGACAAAACAAGTAAAACTTTGCTCCAAAATATTGAAAATAATAACTCATACTATAGTACTGTTTAAGAAGTAGGATTAAACAAAACTATTTTTGTCTGAATTAACTATGAAATCAAACATCTTAAGAGTTATGTTTCTTGTACTATATACTTAAATAATATTTCATACCACATGTAACACACAAAAATATTTAAGAAAGAAAATGTAATTTCTTCAAAGAATGGAAAAGTTTTCTCAGTTTGATTTCTTCTGTGATATTCAGGAAAAAAGTGCATTTTCCTCTCTTCTAGAGATTCAATCTCTCATCGTAAGTAATTTATTTGGAACCAAATATTTTGAAAGACAAAAGAACTATGCTAAAACATTTTATGTATACTAGCATTTGCTAAAGTAGGCTGCTCAAATTTGCATGGCACATTAATTAAAGTTTAAGATTTGCATTTTATACACAGCTGAATTGCTCACTGATCTTATAAACACAGCATGGTTGTGCTTTTCTCTCATATCTGTAGCTGTCCAGCTTTTTATGTTATTTTTAAATTTTAATAAACTAAGTATTTTACAATGCAACAACAGAGCATTAAGACACTTTTCTAGTTTTCTCCCTCAGAGTGGTAAGCTTTTCCATAAACTAACCAGCAAATAAATATGAGAAACTGTGCAATAAACTTGCAGTAGCTGAGTAAACATATGTATATAGTTTGTACATTTGCATTATATTTAAAGTTCTGTTTTCATTTCACATTATACTAAAGTGTTTATTAAACACTTTTTTAAGCTTTTTTTAAATTTAGGCATTACATATATTTATATATAAAGTAAACGAATAGAAAATATTTCTAGACTGTTGTTGCCTGCATACATATTTCTGAATGTAAGCATGAGTGGCAATATGCATCGCCAAAAACACAGTAAAGATATGATTGATAATAACGAATACCGAGTAACTAATATAGATATACAGTTAATAACGGCTTAACTGAACAGTAGTATGTATTCATTCAGAATCCCTAGTATTCTTTTAACATCACAGGAGAAAGAAAAGTATTTGACTGTACAACATTCCTTAAAGTAGGTATTAAATATTTACAATAAATTCACCTAGTTATAAATTTAAAATTAAAATATTACTTAAAACTTAAAATTAAAATTAACCTAAAACTAAACTTAAAATTAAAATATGTAAATGATCTGGTTTTATTTAGCTCTCCATAGAAAATTATTTTCATGCTCCACATTGAGATCACAGTATTTTGACACTGAAACAGTGTAGTATTCAACACTACACTTTATTTAGAAGAAACTTTGGCCATTGTGTCTCAGTACAAAGTTGTTTTTCTTCCTTTGTTGGTATGAAACAGAGTAAGATGCTCTTCCTGAAGGGATTTCTTCTATTTCTTTCATTTCTGAAGTTGCAATTTTGAAAACATGAATAGTCTGCAGGTAGCTATATAATGCCACCTCAACTGGATTGAGGTTGAAATCAATTCCAGTTAAATGACATATTCAAAAAATTTGAGTCAGTGTCTTTCATCTTATGTATATCAATTACCATTAAATAAGGTAAATGGAAAATATTTCCTAAATAATGGTGACCTAAAACTATGTGAGTTTTGTTTGGTCTTTTTTCTACTTGTTACATATATGGCCCAGCTGGACACCTGAAGGAAAACGAAGAAACAGAACGGAAGACTTGCATGTTACATGGCTAAAGCCCTATTTCAGAAAGGCTTGAAATGCTCTACTATACAGTTATGCTGAAAGTGGGTGATGGCACTGGGAAATAACGGCCCTCTTTCAAAGAGTGAAAGTTAATTGCGTCCTTCTGTATTTCAATAGCATTCATTTGCAAACAAAAGAATTAAATATTGGCATTTTAATACAAAAATATATTCACAATTTATCATATAAAGTAAATTGCAAAAGAATAGAATACTATTCAAAGTTAGGATCACTAAAATAGTCTTCCTCAAGTCATTGTAGCAGAGCGAACAAGCAAACAGAACCCATAAAATTAATGGAGGCATATTAAAAATGCTTTGCTTATTTTAAAATTACATTTCACAGAAAACTTGTGATATCTGTTTCAAAGTTCATCAACTGGGCCAAGCACATGCAGTCTAAAATTTCTCAAAAAATGCAATTTAAAAGATTTTTCCCTCTGTCCTTCCAAAGGAGGAACAAGTTGTCATCCTTATAAGGTGAGTGCATTTGGATAGTAGAGGAGTTTGCTTTGTGGTGATTAGTAGCTTTTAGTTATATGACAATATTTTGGTAGCTTATATGTTTTGCACATGGGGTCAGAAGCCCATAGTGAAAACTGGATGCCTGAATGAGAGTAAGTTCCCTGATTTAACAAAATAGTTTAAATCAGAGTTAGAAACTGAAATACTTTGTTGAATCTAACGCTAATTTTGGCCTTTGACATTCCCTTGTAATCAATGGAAACCTTGGACCTGAAAAAAGGAGTTACAAATTCACTAATATAAGTAATTTACTAAAGCAGAGCCTTTGCTGATTTGGGCTTCGGTCTTAGCTTTCAAACATTGATCTTTCATCACTGCCATAGAACATAGTTATACCTTAACAAGGAAGAAAGCTGACCAAGGTAAACAGGATATAAAAGATAATCATTCAGCAAATAGGAGAGAGAAAATGGGAAGTTCTGGAAAGAAGTTTATAGAAAGCTGCTTATGGAGAATTTTCAGGGACACTGTGCTATTGCAGTTGAAATACTTTGCTACATTTGGATCTTATTTTCTGCAGTTTCTATTAGAGGTATTTTGTAGCAACTATACAGCATTCCACGAAAAAATGAAGTTGATTCTGTGCTTTATAGGAAAAGAACTTTAAAAAACTCTAGATAAAAAGAGTACAAAAGTAATTGGTAGTATAGTTCAGCATTTGAAAAAATCAGCATGAATGAACTGCTTATACATTAGCTTGACTGCAACTTGTCATGAAAGCTCTAGATAGCTTTATATGGCACATCCCCTGAGACAAGCTCTAAGCCTTCCCATGTAATTTCCTTCTACCAGTAATCAAGATAAACCCAGCTCTACTCACCTGTAGAGAGAAACATGCCTTTCTACAACAACAAAAGGAACAAACGCATGCACACACATTTTCCAATTACAACGTCTCTGGACTATCATAGTCAACTAACATGGGAGACTTCAGAAGCACATTAAAATAGTGCTCAAAGCAGTTTTATCTTTCCTCAACTTTAGATCCTCCTGCTTTTTCTGTAACTGCTGAATCGTAGAATTATAAAATTACAAAGTTCACTCCTCCTCCCATATATGGCAAGGCACTGAACTGCAATCTAAATGGAAGGGGCCATATGAAATGCACCAATTCTGCTCCTCCACTGAGGGAAAACTCAGATCCACCAGTGTAAGGATCAGCCACTGCTGAGAACTGGTGCAAGTATCCACTCCTCCTCTCACTCTAAGGAAGACTCAGCAGAAAAAAAACCCAGCACACCATTAGATTCTTACCATCATAAGAAAAGCAGAAATGTCACAGCTTCTTTAGTAGTGTTGAGACAGAGATACTATCTTATGCTTTAGGGGAGCTGTGAATTGTTCTAAAATAATGTCTCCCAGAAATTCACTAAGGCACCACAGCTCTTAGTACCATGTTGTCTGTAAGGTAATGCAAATCCACAGCTGCATGAGGAAACAGGCCTCTGGGGTTGTCAAAGACAACAAGCTGCCAAGGAATAGTCGTGGAACAGTTGTATAATACCAGTGATATTCCACTTCTATACTACTTTCAGGGAGTCCTCTCTTCTCACTTCAGTCAAGCCAAGTATATGGCTTGCAGCTTTTCATCATCTCAAGATTCTGGTATATAGCTTAAAGATCAAGCAGGTGACTAATTCTTGCTAAAAGCATACTTGAAAATTGTTTAAAATTAGTTCTAACAAAGTCATTTACAGTAAGAGTTCTCAGCTGTGTTAGAACATTCATATAAGGAGTAGAAATAAACAAAAGCATTTTAGTGCGATTCTTGAGCACAGCTTTGTTTTGGTCATGTAAGCATATGGAGAAGGGACCCACATCTGAAGTGTATTTTAACTGGACTTCATATAATTATTAATAGTTAATAAATACTGCAGGTTTTTTTTCTTTCTCTTTTAATTCACAAATCCAGAATTTCAAAACAATCAATTTCAAATTAAAAATATGCCAAGAAAATTAACTATATAGGTGGATCTTGAACTCTTTTGGTGTCAAGTATTCTAAGTTTCAGGTAATCATTTTGGTGTTCAGCATTCTAAGTTTAAAACTTAAGCTATGTTTATTAGTTTGGTTTTAAAATATTAGTTGAATGGTACGATTTTCATGCATAGCTGAACAGCAGCATCCTCAGAGAATTTTAATTTTTTTGTTAGTGAATAGGTATCTGTAAATTTCACTGAACATTACAGTACTTGACTGAAAGCTGATAGAGAAATGTGAAGTATGGCTTTTATTAACAGCAAAACCATTTTTGAAAAGTATGGACCTTGGCGTAATGGAAGGGAGGAAGTAGCAATGATAAGCCTAATTAGTTCTTGAAGACAGAAGATTAACTTTCTTGGACTTTAAAGCTGCCATCTGAAGAACTTGACACTTACCATCACAGCTGGGTAATGCATGATTCCACTGATGGTTTCTTTCACATACGAGTGGTTCTTCATCGCTCAGCGTATATCCTGGATCACAGCTAAAAGTTACTGTAGAGCGGATATTAAAGTTGTTACCATGGCGATGGCCATTCACTGGAATCCCTGGGTCAAGACAGGAATCTGATTCCAGAGTAACACCTGAAACACACACATTTAATTTGTTTAGTTCCTTCTTTTCTTTTTTAGACAGTAAATAGAAAAATCCCAAACAAAACACAAACTGAATAAGCAAGACAGAAGAAATATCCCCCAAAATATACTCATTAATATTGCCTGAGCTCTGATGTAGGATATAAAGCACTTCACCTAGCTATGGTCACTGACTCAGAGCACAGTTTTTCAATCTTCAACCTCATAGAACAGAAAAGCCTAAATTAAGTAGGAAAAGATTGAAGATTTAAAGTATTTTTATTAAACAATGAAAGAAAAAGACAAAATAAGCACTGAACATTTACAACTATAGGAAGTTATTAAGGTTCAGAGTACTAATACACGATATTTTCTTTTGCTAGTATATAAATCACATTCATTTATTACATTTCATCTATTAAATTTCTGATACTCTGGGAGGATTCAACTTTTCTCTGTCATAGTAACACTTATTTGACTTAGTAAAAAAGCACAATGCCAAAAATATACAATCAATGAACTCAGAAACCACTTGTTAAATCCTACAGATACAATCCTATACATCAAAAATAGATGGAAAATGAACACAGTTTATATAGTTGTTGTGTAACTCTTATCTGACAGTAGTCTTTAATAATTATGTCTTATGGCAGAGGTTGAATAGTGTGTGGTAAATAAAGCTGGAGCTATATGTTGAACAACAACAACAAAACCAAACCCCAAAATACAAGCTCATTAAGTGAGCACTACCCACTATGCTTAATGAGAGCAGGTGATTGTGGAATTTGAGTCATAATGAATACACACAAGAGAAATAAACAAAATCTCTCCACTGTGATGAAAAGCATTTCTTTCATTTATTTTCTGTTACTATACCATGTGCCTGGAAAACACAGTGACTGAGTTCAGTGGAACCTCTTCAGTGGATGAGGATATTGTTCCTCTTTCCCTCTCTTCCTCACCTTTCTCCCTCTCCTCTGACCCTCTCTTTCCCACCTTGCAGTCACAAATGCATATTTTGCAAATATTTAGAAGTGACTTTTAGAAACTAGTTTAATCACTAATCTAATCACTCATTAGATTCTCTAAAGAGGAAAAAGTAATTTGTTGCTATAATGAGTAGGGCATGTAATAGCTACACAGTTTAATGTTCTATATACTCATACATACTACACACCTAAACTTTCCCTTTCATGGATCAAAGAGTCAAAATTACCAGAAAAACAGAATATTAAAATGTAAGATTGTTAAGAGTAAATTTTAAAGAATGCTCATATGATATAATCATTGCATAAAATGTCTGAAGAAAACAACTCTGGTAAGAGGAGCAGGAACCAAAACCTGGCTGAGGGCCATAACCACTATGTTATTCATCTATACTAGCTATCGGGCAGCCACTGCGTCACTCAGTGAATTCCAAAAATTTTCTGGACAATGCAAGCTGGAAGCTGGAGTGCTGTTCCTTGTCATCAGTACAGTTTATCCAGAACACTGAAAACACAGATGGCAAAAACAATTTCTTGAAAGGTGAGAGATGTGTATTTCCTAATAAAAGACTCAAACCAGTGTATCCTGACATCCAGGTAGGCTTAATCGAACAAGGGGAACAGCGGCAAATCATTTTTGCTTCAAAAAATGAGTAATTTTCTGGAGAAACAGAATAGGTGCTTGCTCTCATAAACGGTTCCAGGAACATAGAACCAGAGGTCACACAATTAAATTAGGAGAGTCCCCATTCCCCCATGCACCAATTCCAAAGCATGACGCAGCAATCATACAGGTAAAATCTTGTCCATCTCAAAATACGGACTTGTCCATGCTGCCTGTTGAGAACAGTCTCCTGCTGAAGTTATCCCTGGAACCATGCCCTGGTACTGTATGTGAGTGTGTTAGTCAGCACGGGTCAAAACCATACGTGGGGTTGTGCTAAAAGTTAAACTGTATAGATGACTGCAAGACTGAAGCCAAGGCTCAAGCACCTCTAGCCCACTGGACCAGCTCAAATGGTAAGAAGTATTTCCTTGTAATCTACCAAGGGTGAATGAGCCTCACAGAAGTGCAAGGCTGCAAATATACCCCTAGTCTTAGTGTTCTTCTAGCAGTTCTTGTGCAGTGCTAAGTGACTGCATTTGTGCAAAACTGACACTAAAACAAAGTGTTGTTACAGCAGTAAAAACTGTGATACAGTCAAATGATTTGAAAAATGCTGTGTGAGAGAAATTTGTAATAGTGGTGTTTTAGAGGCAGGGGAGTAGCAAGGATGGCTAATAACAAGAAGGAAGAGAGAGAAGTGGAAAAGAGTGAAGGCAGTCAAAGAGGAGGGAAGATTAGGCTTATGCTATTTTAAGATGTTCTTTCACTCTTCCTCCACATGACAGTTGAAAAACTCTGAAGAATGTCTGGAGAGTATTTTTGACTAACAGAGCATCTGCCACATATAGGAGACTGCTCTGGTACATACTAATTTTGTTAACATGTGGTAAGGCAGTCATTTAGAACTGCAGTAGTAACATGTCACCTACAACCTGCCCATAGTTAATAGGCAGCACAGGCTTTTTAGCATAGTTTTATGCTCAACTCCAGTGCCTGCTGCAATTCTTAACTACTGGAGTCCTAAGACTGTTACCATGTTTCCCCTCCTGTCTGCCAAGACACCCCTTTTTAAAGACTAAACAAAAACAGACCTTTTGATGGCTCCGTATGTGTCGCATTTTCCATGTTAGCATTCTCCCGATCTTTTAAACAGAGTCCAAAATTTCACACAATATTACCCTCTAGGGTTACCAAATGAAGTGGAATAATTATTTCCTGAGTCTTATATAAAATTGTCCTCTTAATAAAATTTGCCTTTGCTGTATTTTTTTTTCCTTTTTCTTTTTGGCGATTCACAACAGCCAGTAGATTTGACTTTTTACACCGCTATTACATTTTTCTCTGTATTATTTATGCTCTATGTAAACACCATATCCTTTTCTACTGTATTTCTATTTTATATTTGTGAATATCATTTCTCCTTCCTCTTTATGCTTAGCATGTTTTTTTTACAGAACTTCAATTTTTTAATTTCAGACCATTTCTTCAGTTCATCTACACTGTTTTGAATGCTAACCCTACCCTCTCTAGTACTTGCAGTAATTGCAGGTTGGAATCATCCTCAGCATTTCTAAGGGTATTAATTATACTATCATCCAAATTGTTAATAAAAATATCAGATAGTATTGGATTCAGTCCAGATCACTGTAGGATACTACAAATTTGAAGTTAGACAATAAACTATGGATAGATGGCTGTTTTTTGCATAAGTTTTCAAAATTTTTGGATTAATTTCATCTAAATCAAATTTCTTTAGTTCCTCCGTTAGACTGTCAAAAACCTTACAAAACCTTACAAAAGGGAATATAAATTTTCCTCCCCCTTTCCTTCCCACATCTACAAGACCAGTTATCCTGTCAAGAAAGACATTAGATTGGTTTGACACGATCTGTTCTTATCAAATACAAATCATTTGTTCCTTATCACCTTATTCATCAGCTTGAAAATAGCATCTTTACAAGAGTCAAGATAAAACCAACAGCCTTAATCCTATTGTTCCTCATCTTTTTTTTTTGTTCCTTTATTTTGAAAGATGTATGCCTTTCTGCAATGATCTGGAACTTCCCTACAGCTTTGAGTTTCCAAATATAATTCTCAGTGGTGCAGAGATTGCTTCAGCTTTCTTTGCAAGTACTGAACAGTGCATTTCTTCAGTACCTGATGAATAAAATATATTTAATTATCTAAACATTGTCTAATCTCCTCTTTCCATATGCTGTATTCTTACCTTGTTAATTTTCATTTCTTAAGTATACGTTCACAATTAACCTTTTCTGTTTATGTTTCAAAACAGCAACAGAACATTTAGCCTTCCCTGTGTCAGCTGACATTTGCTCACATTTTAATTAAGCAATGATTTTTATTTTCTTCTTCTCTTACTATGTATTAACAGACATTTTTATTATTGCCTTTTCTGCCTCTTGCTAGCTGTAAATAATTATATGCTTTAGTTTTCTGTATTTTATCCTAACAATTTTATCTGTGTTAATCTTTGATGGACATCTATAACAATGTGTGCCTGTATCCAGCATTTACATGATTAACTTTTGATTTCCACATTATTAAAAAGGATTTTTAAATTGCTATAGTGGTGCATAATACTTTTTCTTTCTCTCCAAAAGTTACAGTTTGCTCTTGGGCCTTAATATTACCCCTTTCAATAATGCCTTTCAGAATTCCTTCCTAAGGATGTCTACCTACCAGTTCCCCAAGTTTGGTGAACTTTCCATTTCTGAAAACCACTGACATTATCATAATTGTGTTGCCCTCATTCTTTCATTTCTTAAAAATCTTAAACTCTATTATTTCATGAACGCTTTCATAAAAATTGCCTTTCTTATTCAGGCTCTCAGTTGGTTCTCCTTACTAGTCAGAGTAAAACCAACTGCTGAAACAAAAAGTTCTTCCCCCACATTCCAGTAACTTCTTCAACTGAGTGTGTCATGCCATAGAAAATTTAATGAATCCTTTGTTCGTACTATCCACAGACTATCCACAAATATTATTTTTTCTTCAAGTAAAAAAGTATAAGGAAGCATTTTGTTTCTATGCCATGATTGCTAAAACTGATTCCGAGCTGTCTGAATGATGTTGATACTTTGTCAAGCCCAAGAAGATTGTACATTTGTGCGTCTAGAAGTTCTTTTTCAAAAGCAAATCTAATCAAACACCATTTTGTAAACTGTGAATACAAGATTAGCTTTATACATTTTATTCTCAGGAATACTTCATTTATAAGAAAGCCACAACATTAATTTTGCTAGATTTTTTAAATGACCTAAAATGAAAAGTTTTACAAAGATCAGCCACAGTTACGTGCACTAATACCAAAAATTGTTTATCTTTAGTGGGTTTTTTTTCTACAGAAACTATGAATACTACAAAAGCCTTTTTGGACTATCCTTGACTTTAGAGCAATTTCCCCTTATTATTTAAAGGAATATAATGCTTATCAAATATATATTGATGTACATGGTAATATGGGATGATTACTATCTCCAAGCATAAACAAAATATTATCTCTGTTCTATGTTTCAGATAAACTCTATTTCAGAAGGGAATGATAACCTATGAATAACCATGGACTTTTAAATAAAGTATCTGGATTTAAGAAATAATTGCTCATTTGTCTTTAAAATTGATCATGTTTTCTTGTTCCAAGGAAAGATAAATCTCAGAAATATCTTAATGAAAGGTGACTCTATATTATTTCCATCTTTTTTTGGCCTAAAAAAGGGCTAAGATTGAAGAATCTACCTCACAAAATGAGGAACTGCAAAAACCAAAAGATTACAGATTACCAGGGAAGTTGAGAGATAAGGAAAAAAAAAATTAGGGATGAGGCACAGTTGTCAAAAGCATAGATGAATTATTCTTGAAAATACTGAATTTTCTACTGGTAGCTTTACTTAAAATATATATATATATATATGTTCTCTTTTTTTTTGCTTAGATGCATAATAGTTGATCTATATTGCTTTGCATTAGCTATATTAAAAAGATCATCAAAAATCTGAATTACAGACATTGCGGGAAGCGAATTAACAAATTATGATCACATCTGAAGTACTGCTGAAGGGTCATATTTTTATTAAACTTTTATCATAGATTTGTTTTAGCTTAATAGAATATTACTGCCATGTCAGTAGCAACTCAGTATATGTTACGCTGAGATGTCTCCTTTAAGCAGGATTAAGATCCCTCTGCTTCACAGTTCAGTGATTTAATTTATCTTCATAATCATGACTATTGTTGGAAGATTTTTAGGAGACTTCTGAGTTACTTGAATTTCCAAAGAATAGTGATAGTAATATTGCAAAACTTTTTTTAAACTTATGATTTCCTGTCTTTTTTGCTACAAGTAGAAGAAATGTAAAACATACAAAGATGCTGTGATATCTTTAGCAGAAGCAACTTTTATAGTAATGACTACTGGGGCCATCAAAAGATAATTCTGGCATCTCCTCTTCCTGGCAGACTATGCAGCACATCCATTGAGTCTTTCCACCTAGTTTTGTTCTTTGAAACCACTGACTTCATCTGCTTAGTACTTCTCTGTTACTGGTTACTATAACCAGCTTTTCCCCGACATGCACACATCTGTTAGTGAAAGAGACAAGGATCTAGGAAGGATAGGCGGCTGATACCTGCTACAGGAATGCTTCAGGAGCTCCCAATGGTGACTAACATCATTAGAGCAACTCTGGGATATATTCCACTTGCATGAGTATGTTCAACTCAACACAATGTGTAGACAATTTTTGCTCTGTGAGACCTATTGACAAAAGAAGCCAATACGGGCAAGCACTGATGCTATAACTGAGTTTAGTAAGCCTTATGGAGCAAGAGCACTGACATAGGTATGAAGTATTTAGCAAGCTACTTCTGCACAGCTTACTCTGTGCACATGGACATACCCATTCATGTTGGTAATGGGTCCCTGTTTACATCACACTTTGTTCTACACTGCAGAAGATGCAAGATTTGATTTCAGTTTAAGACACTTACACTAATGCATCTACAACCATCTTTGGTGTTTAAGTTCCTTTCATAGTCAGTTGAGATCTGATTAATATAGTCGGGGGAAACTAAGGAGCAACTCATCTGGCGAAGTCAGTAAGAGAGAAATTTAGCTATCTGACCATAGGTTTCTATGCCATTGACTAGTGCCATCCTATCATAACCAAGATGTCTGCACAGGGCATGGTAGATAATTATTTAACAGAAAATAAAATTCATGAAAACTTAAACAAACTCACTCCTAAAACTGAAAACTGAAAATGAGGTACTCATTTTTTATTTTAATTTCATTTTCTTACTCATTTTTCAGCAAAATATAAGAATAACAGAATTCATTTTAAATATCACTTCTACAGCAAGAAAAAGATGATTTATTCAGGAAGTCAGTCTGCACAGAAAAAGCCTGTGAAATAAAATTATAGCTTTTGTTATGACTTTTAAAATTGGAAATATATTAGCTTTTTATATAAATAAGTATAATAAATATGTCTTCATTCTATGTGTGGAAATTATATGTAAAAGAAAATAAAGATCATTTATCAGCCTTTTGTCATTTTCACTTGTTAAAGATCTAACTGAATTTCAAGGTTTAAAGTGCACTAATATTTCACTCTGACGTTTTTATCTGGCTACCCTGAGATATAGTACTGAAAAACTAGTGTCATGTGGTGCAAGATATTACAATTTTCAACAAAGATAAAAAGGGAATATAAGAATATGATTCTAAATCATTTCATAATTAGTCCCTCCTTTTTAGTAACAGTTTTAACAGAACAGAAGACATCTACTTGACATCAGGTTTAAAATATAACACAGTTCATTTAAGGACTATCTTACGAAATAGCAACAGTTTAGATCAAATACGATAAGGAAAATTGAACAGCATCTGCACATAACTCATGCAGAAACCTACCTATGTCTTTGCACGTTCTAGCTGCCTTGCAGTTTACAATATTACTGTCTGCTTAGCCATTGCCTGATTGCTCAGCCATTTTCTGATTCAAAGCTAGAAGTATTCAGAAAAATCTCCAAGTTTTGTCATTGCTATGAAATATAAGTTTGGGCATTCATTCCAGATGCAATGTAAAATTAAATTTACTGCAAACAGGTTAGTTTCCAGACAAGATCAGAACAATTGATGAAAATAATACTACTTGCTTAGTAGAACCTCATTAAACACATACACTCACTCTATCCAGTATTTAAGCGAATCATATAAAGACCAATGTGAGTTTAGCCAGTTTTATATATGTAATTTTATATATCTAAATCATAAAAGAAAAAATATGCCATTATAGTGATTCTGGAGTTCACAGGGAGATATTATGTATTGCAAAAGTGTATTAAAACCACAAAAAAAGGGGGAGGGAGAGAAACCAACATATCCTTACCCCTAAAGGCCAGTTTCTGAAATTATTTTCCATTTGGCTAAACACCTGGGTCTATAAGCAGTCAGAATAATATAGAAGAACTCACAAAGAAAAAATTCCCCAAATTAATTATTAGTTTTAGGGTTATCTGTTAGTACACTATAGGTAAACTCAATTTGTTCTTAGACAAATATAATTACTGCAGTTTATTTGTTCACATTTGTTTGCTCATTTTCAAATTGAATGTTATTTCCAAAACTAAATAAAAATCTATTAAAGAAATATCAGACTTACTCTCATAATGAATTAGAAAGCCAACACTGGAACGACTGTTGTCTGTAGTGAACAGCAGATACATGTAATTGCCAGTACTGATAAGGAACTGGGGTGCTTGTGTTCCATGGTATTCTCCAATTAATGGTGATGAGTTAGCTGGCCCATCTCTGACCTCCAATGTGTCATAATTAACTTCAGTCTGAAATCTGAAAAAGAATACATCACTCAGAGAGTAAGCACAGGAACGGTGCCATTTTTTTAAACAGAAAACCAACCCATGTGCAACCGATCAAAAATATCACATATGTAAAGATCAGAATTTCTACAGATCCATCAGAGTATTACTTAGAACAACAACTAAAGAAGGTTCTGCGTGTCTTTTTGCTTGTTTTGTTTTGTATAGTGTCATTTAAAATTTAGAAGGGGTGTAATACACTTCACATCAACTATATGACTGGATTTCAAAAAAACATTCAGGGGGCATCTAGGTAGAAAACTGTAAATTGTCTCAAAGGAAAATGCATTAGGAAGACCCTAGAAGTATCTCACTCTCAGGTTAAATACTAGTTGGACATCCTAGGAAAATCTTTACCCATAATATTTCATGATTTCATTTCAATAATTTTATATTTGTTTTTTGACAAAAGCTGTTTCACACACTCAATCATTCATTTTTTTATTCAAAGATTTTTTTGAACAAAATTCATTACTTTATTATTAAATAATTTTGTCCTATAAAGTAAAATTGTACAAAAATACAAAACTGAGATCGTCTCATTTTGAGATTTGTATACAGTGAAGATAAAACAGAATCCCATTAGCTTCTTTAAACATGTTGAAGAAACATATAATATAGACAAGAATTGAAAAGAAGGAAGGAGATAGTTGGAAAGGAGGAAGAAAAGGAAAGAAGGAAAAGACTGAGGAGACAGTTGATTTATAAGAACAAATAACTTCACAGTCAACAGCAGAGTCCATGTCTTTGTGTCAATCACTGAACACATTACATTTCTCCATTTCATAAAGGATGCCTGTGTGTGCAGTCATCCACTGCTAGTTACTCTTAAATCAAACAGCTCACATCTGTTTTCTGTAGATGAAACTTTGACTGAAATTTTTCACATCCAATTCTTTTCAAGACAGTTTGTGGTTATATCAGATATTCTTGTGAACTGCAGGATCTAAAGCTCACACATCAATTTTCCTGTCAGCAAAGTTTCTGCTCTAACAGAGACATCCACGCTGATCTGAACTTACTTGCCTGCATACACAATACCCTTATTTTCAGAAGACTTTAATCTTTCAGAGCAAGTATGAAAAATGTTTATGCTCTGAGATTTTCTGTTCTCTTCCCATAGGGTTGATTAGTTCAACTTCTGAGAGTAAAAAAACTGTGTCTGTGAAATGTAACAGTTTTTCAAAGTGAATGTCCTTCAGCTGTCTTGTCAATATGGGACATGTTTAGTGGGGAAAAGAAACTATGTTCTTGTTATTAAAGACAACTGCAAACCATTAAACTTTTGAGAAAGGGGAAATTTAAGGGACATTCCTTCAAAGTGTAAACAAACTTCATACTTTGTAGGTATTGACAGAATTAACACAATTCCCCAGCCAGGCCATTATATTTTACAGAACAAGTAGCATTAGTCACACAAAATCATCTTCACAGACACAGCAGTATCAGTAACAGAAAGCCAAGATTTAGCACTTAGCTCAGTAGTCTCCATAGTGTTTTTAATCTCTCATGAGTCCCTGAAAACAGAAACACGATCAGAATTACAGAAGTGTTTCTTTGTCTGCTTACCTATCAGAACGAATCACTTCTTGGAAGCTCTGACTTAGGCCCTTATCTTCACCTTGTCCTTTGCTGTTCACACAGAAAACTTTCCACATTCAGGGTGCTTTCAGCCAAGCTATACACTCTGTTTCAATATATTAGCTAAAATCCAGATGACTGTTTTCACTCCTGCCTATCCATTCTGATGGTGAAATACAGAGGCTACAGATACACTAATACTTTAAACATGCTCAGGACCAGCCTTTGACACTGAAGCCATGCTATTAAATACATCCATTAATCTCTCAAACAGGGAACTATTATTCAAATTGCCTGTGGTGAACAGCTGTTTGCCCACACTAACTCCTGAATCATGCTTGATAATCGTTTGAGAAAGCGTCAGTTGGCAGGTGCCAAAAGTATGTTGGAGACTTTTTCAACTATCTAACTGTAAACAGTTGAGTTCCTGGTCTGGGAAGGTCCTCTGGTACTGTTTTAATTTACCAATGGACTCGAGATCAGTACTTCAATATTTTAACTATTTTAACAATTGTGTTTGTGAAAGAAACTAATTAGGAACAAACTGCTCTCAACCAGCAATTGCAGCTTTCTTAGCAGGGCAGTGAGATAACAGTGGATTGAAGAAACTTGTAAAGAGAGAGAAACCTTAACATGACTCCTGCATCAATTGCTACCCATTACATTCATCTTTATTCCCAGCTAGGTTCTCGTTCATCTCAAACCTATCATCAACTTATTTCTAGTTTTATTTTTCTCCCTGTTTTTTTTGTGTTTTTGTTTTATAATCCTCGCATTATCACTGAAATGATACACTAAGATAATTTATTATTGTAAGTTCTCCACCCTTTACTTGAAGTAATTAATTAAGCATCACCTAACTTTCTATTTTAATGTTTATTAGAATACTTATGTTGGTAAATGGTATGACTTTCTCCAAGTGTTCAGAGAATTTTAAAAAGACTTTAATAATACTATGTTATACAAATTTTTAATGTAGTTAGGTTTTGAATAAAGGCTTGCTTTTATCTATTATCTAGAGAGTTTTCATCAATATTCAATGTAAAAAAGTTCATTCCATCAACAGTTACCCTTCTAGCCTCTTCTCTTGTGACTCGAATCAATTAGACTTTATTCATTCATTGCCCTTGCACTATGAGTCATGAACTGAAATACAGAATGTTTCTATAGAAAATATTCATAGGATTTTTCAGTCATTTGCTGCTATTTCTAGAAAGTTTTGAAGGTACTCTAGTAAGGCACATTTTTCTAGCAACATTAAAGCCTCATTAGCTAAAAAGTGAGCTAATTTACATTCTGAAGATCACTCTCATGATGCGCAGTTTCATTCTGATAACTGTATCTCTGGATGGCAAGACATACAGCAAAGTATAAAAAGCTGTTTTTCCCAAAGCTAGACAAAATACTTGACAAAATATTATGCTTGTCAATTAATTAGCAAAATCAGTTAATTGATTTTATATTCTTTTTTTATTAGATACTGATTTTGCTTACTGATTTGTAATTTGCTAATGTTATATCAATCAGGACAGTTTGGTTCTTGTTAAGTAATAAGAAGGTTTACCATCCAACTTTTGCTTGAAGTAGCAAAACTTACATGTTAACAAAAGAAAAGAACTTTATTGGGTAAAGAGATATTATTATACTATCACTATCTTCCCAAAGCATAATACTTTTAAAGAAATGTATTATGTGATTTAGTAAAGCTATAAAATTTTTTAAACCAAGAACACTGTCATGAGGCTCCAAAGGAAATAAGGACAGGTTCCTTCTCTATACTTGCCAAAACCAGAGTGCTTAACAGTAATATTGATTTGTAACTGAAACATTTAGGGAAAGCAGACCAAAGCTTTAATAATGCTGGTATAAAGCTGAAGCAGATTGACTGTGTGCTGTACTTTCAATATCATACTGGCTCATACTTCGCATGTCTGTAAGGTAAACCTAACGTTATTGTTTGATTTCATTATGATTCTATTTGTACACATTGCATGAGAATGCTGTTAAACGAGTATGCATGTGCATCCATCTATTTCAAGTTCAGTAAATGCAGTGATTAAAGTGGATCATATGGCACAGGATCCTATCTATCTTCCCCATTAATACCCTCAGAAATACAACGATCACACTAATAAGGTCCCAGAGTCAAAAAAATCTGCAACTACGGGCAACCCCTTTTCTTTTATTCAATTAAAATGCTTCATCTTAGAACTAATATGGCTGTTTGCTTTCACTGCAGTTCACTATGTACAGACATTCAAGAACCTTAGGCCTCTGATGATTAATTTTAAACAAAAAGGGCAAAGCTGGCAAATAAGTGTAAGCTTAGAATGAATACGTTAAGGGTTCAATGGAGGAAAAAAAAGTCATCAGTGGCTTAAATTCTGGAATTTCCTGCCAAATGCAATGAAAGCAAACAACCTTAGTAAGCTGTAAGAGGTAATAATGATAATTTCATGAAAGAATTGTTTAAATAGTTTCTTCCTTTCCCTGGTGTTTATTATTCTATCTGTTCCCTCCTAACTTTAATGCATTTATAGAAAGAAGGCAAAACAGGACTGAAAAAGGGGTATGATAAACTAAACAGACAAGCTACATTAATCTTTTTCCCTAAAGTACTTTTCATTCCCCTAATCGTGTTCACAAATCTATGAATATGTTAGAAGTTTTCATTCATATTTTTTGACAAAAGGTGACTACAACTTTAACAGTTCAGTGGCCACTGTAAGGGCAAAGCTGTTCATTTTATACATGAAGATGGGATTCTTTTTCTGGTATGCTTCACTTTGCATTTACAAGATCTACATGCAATTTTATTGCCCAGCCTTCTTCAGAAATTCTTCAGTCATCCCTTGTTTTTAATACCCTTAATAAGTTGGTGTTATCAGCCCAGTTATCTCCTTTTTAAGATCATTTCCGAACATGCTGAGCAGTGTGGAGCACAGCACATAACCCTGCAGAACACCTCAAATTTTACTGTGGGACTTTTATCCTCTGTTCATAATGTTTTTATTCATGCAAGGTCCTTCCCTGTATTAGCTTTAAAAGCAAGGTGGGGTGGGAGGAGCCATCATAAAACGTGGATTTTGAAAGCCCAAGTAAACTATATCAAATGTATCTCTATGCTTTTTGACACCATCAAAGAATTCCAATAGGTTTTTGATATAGGATTTCTTTTTCAAATGCCATGTCGACACTTTCTCAGTGCATCATATTTATCCACGTTTCCACCAGTGCTACTCTTTGTTATAGTTTTAGCAGTGGGCATCCCATATGCAATTCCTTAGATCTCTGTGAGAGACTTTTAAAAGTAACATCATATTTGGTCCCTGTAATGCACAGGTATCAAGAGTTTTAAAAGAACAATTATACATAGCACTCAATTGTTCAGCATCTCATCTTTTTCTTCCTTCCTCTTGTGCAAATGCAGTCTCGTTCTGGTGACTTACTGTTCATCTTGTCTGTGTATTCCTCCAGCCCTATTAATGCATTTCATTTTGAGACATATTCTAATGAGTTCTCCAAAATGAACAATGCCATCAATGTTAAGTTTACATGGGTGCAAACAGAAATAAAACAATGGAAGGGATACACGCTGAAGGTTGCTAAACACATAAATAAGCACCTTTAATAGTGCTAAACAGACAGAGTTTTAGGGGAAATATTACATGTTTATCCTGTTCTCACTCTCTTCCCTAGGAGTCTGCATTTTTGACTCTGTCAAGACCACAGTAGGAACACAGTACTCGAGCAAGATAGATCTTTGCTTTGACCCTGTACAGTCACTTTTACATTCTTCTGTTCTTCTCACCATTCATTTGCCTCCCTTTCAATCTGTGCTCTCAAACATGAGGCTTGTGATACTGAATCATTTTGCTCCACACTGTGAAGGTGCAACTAGACACAGATTATTGCCTCTCTTTGGGTGATGGCAGAACACAGGAAGGCCAATAGTACATGGCTGCAGCCTAACTGTGATCCCTCTCTCATCTCTTTGCACCATTATTATGTCACATGGAGTTTTCTTTTTTTAAGCATTTTTTCTTTCTTTGGTAAAAAGTTCAGAACTTTGATAGATTCTTGTATGGTTAGACAAAAGGACTAGTTGAGGTCTCAATGACTTCAAACTACAAAGAGGTGAAACTGGGATGGGATGATTTAGGTAGATAGTATTTTAAAAAGAAGTTTCAATCTCTACCACTCATCATACTCTGATGTCTGCACACCTTTTTCTTTTTTTTTTAACCTCTGCCAGTACACAAAGCAAAACCCGCAGTATCCAAATAAACAAAACGCTGATATCCACCGTGCTAACATACAGAATGCTATTATACACTGAAGTAATGCATGATGCGTTATGCTCAACTGTTAGAAAAAATTCTGAATGGGAAAAAATTATGTATCCAACACGGGATGCTCAGAACTTTTTGCACAATTTCTTTTTTCCCTAGAAAAATTGTATTACATGATAGTAAGACCTGATCATCATCAGGGACAATATACAGTCACACCTGAATATTAAAAGTAATCAAAATCCACAAGATATCCCAACTGATGTACTAGTATGTTGACATTTAAGGCATGTCTTTTAACCGTAAATAAAGACAATGTAAATGCAGTTTTAACTTTGAATTTTTTCCTTGTGGAATAGTATTGGAAGGATAGGAGTAGCATGGCACCATAGGGCAATCATTTTTTTCTGGTTTGGGTTCTTAAAGAATATTTCTCTTCTTCAATATTAAAATAAATGCATGTGGTCAGACATTGTTTGATTTTATGATTCTCACCTGTCAAATGTGATCTTAATGGAATGTCCTGGTCTTGCTTCGATCACCCATTCACAATTTAGTGAATCCTTATAATATCCTGGCCATCCTGGTGGCAAGATAACACC
Organism: Casuarius casuarius; assembly: GCA_003342895.1. Classification (NCBI taxonomy): domain Eukaryota; kingdom Metazoa; phylum Chordata; class Aves; order Casuariiformes; family Casuariidae; genus Casuarius; species Casuarius casuarius. The sequence continues at coordinate 96,313 of PTFA01000530.1, forward strand.
ACTTGATGATGTCAGATGTCCACCACATGGAGCTGGAAGGCAAAAGCATATATACTTGTCTCACATACAGTATTTCTAATACAATAAAAGATATTACAAGAACTTAAAAAAATCAAATTGAAAAGCAAAAAAAGGGAAGTATAATATATGACAAAAATATTTCTACATTCTGTTATGTTATGAACCCTTTGTTTTGCTCAGCCTCAAATTCCTGCATCATGTCTTGTCATAGCTTATTACTCTGTACATATCTTAATACATATAGCATGGGACTCGATTCTGTCAGCCTGCCTTCTGTTGAATGGCAACTTACTTCATTAATATCGACATAGCATCATCTTTTTGTTTCCACAAGATTCCACACTTATGTGGAGACAGCAAACAAATCTGTTCCAAGTAATTTATACAGTTCACTGCTTTGATTTTACTATACAATTACTACCTTATTGGGTAATTATTCAACTCAGTGGAACTTGCAAATATCCCACAGAATCACAGAATTTTACAATAGCTGAAGCTGGAAGGGACAAACCCTTCCAACCCCAACATCTAGTCCAACCCCCTGCTCAAAGCATGGGAAGCTAGAGCAGGTTGTCCTGGACCATGTTTAGTCAGGTTCTGCATATATCTAAGGATGAAGACTCCATAACCTCTCTGGGCAATCTGTTCCAGTGTTTGACCATCCTTACAGTAAAAAAGTTTTTTCTTAAATTTCTGTATTTCAGTTTGTGCCCATTGCCCCTTGTCCTGTCACTGGGCATCACTGAAAAGAGTCTGGTTCCATCTTCTTAACACTCTCCCATCAGGTATTTATACACATATTCTCCAGGCTAAACAAGCCCAGCTCTCTCAGCCTCTTCTTGCATAACAGATGGTCCAGACCCTTAATCATCTTTGTGGCACTTTGCTGAGCTCGCTTCAGTATGTCCATATCTCTCTTGAACTAGAGAGACCAGAACTGGACACAGCACTACTAATGTGGCCTCACCACTGCTGAGTAGAGGGAAAAGACCACTTCTTGCCTTGCTAGCAATGCTCTTCCTAATGCAACCCAGGAAGCTGTCACCCTTCTTTGCTGATAGGGCACACCGCTGGCTTATGTTGTCCACCAGGCCCTCCAGGACCTTTTCTGCGAGGCTGCTCTCCACCTAGCAGCCCACAGCCTGTATCAGTGTGTGGGGGGTATTCCTCCCCAGGGGCAGGACTTGGCATTTCATTTTGTTGAAATTCATAAAGTTCCTGTCTCCTCATTTCTCTAGCCTGTCAAGATCCTTTCGAACAGCAGCACAACCATCTGGTGTATCAGCCACTCCTCCCAGTTTTGTACGTAAACCTGCTGAGGGTGCATTCTGTCCAATCATCCATGTCATTAATAAAAAGGTTAAATAGTATTGGCCCCAGTATTGAACCCTTGGGGACATGACAAACAACTGACCTCCAGGTAGACCTATGCCACTGATCACAACCCTCTGAGCCTGGGGGTTCAGCCAGTTTTCAATTCACCTCACTGTCTGCTTATCTAGCCTGTACTTTATTAAGGGAGTTTTATTGGGAGGGGAGCAGGGAGGAGAGAGTTGTCAATGAGGCTCTTATGGGAGATAGTGTCAAACACCATACTAAAATCGAAATAAACAACATCCACTGCTCTCCCTTCATCCACCAAGCCAGTCATGTCATCAAAAGCTATCAGGTTGGTCAGGTATGATTTCCCCTTCATAAATCCATGCTGACTGCTCCGAATCACCTCTGTGTCCTTCATCTGTTTGGAAACTTCACGTGTTTGGGAATGTTTTCCAGGAGGATTTGCGCCATTGCCTTCCCAAGGATCAAGGATTGAGGCCTGTTGTTCCCTGGATCCTCCTTCTTGCCCTTCTCGAAGATGTGAGTAACATTTGCTTTCTTCCAGTTCTCAGGAACCTCTCCTGATTCCATGACCTTTCCAAGATGAATGAGAGTGGCTTCGCAATGACATCAGCCAGCTGCCTCAGCATTCATGGGTGCATCCCATCAGGACCCATGGACTTGTTTACGTCCAGTTTGCTTATATATTCCGTAACCTGATCCTCTTTTATAAAAGTGCAAAAGGTATTGCCACAGAAAGGCTTAGAAAGTTAGAAGTCTAGAGAGGGAAGGTTTTTCAGAGTAAGATCAAAGAAGGGCCACCATAAGGTTGTCTTCAGGACACAACATTACAAACCTAGATGAAAATTGATTTCTTGGTACAGGGTTAGACAACCGCATATCGAGCTGAAGAATTTTTGAGAAATATAGAAGCACAGCACAGGGCTTTGGGGTGTTATATTCTATCAAAAGCTATGGAACAGTCTAAAAGAGAAAGACTTTTAAGGTCATGTATATTTTTTTAGCATCATTATTATCTTAGCATTATGTATGATGCTCAAGTAGTTGGTGGCACCATTATCAGCAAATTCCATATTGTAGTGCATGGAATCTTGTCACTTGCTTTCTGTTTTTCTAAGTCGTGACAGGCAAACTTGTAATACTATGTGGAAATTAATAGTAACATGAATTTTTGAGCAGTAAATTAATATTTCTTGCTTTGATTTACTGTTTATAACAAATATTGAACTCAGAGAGATTATTTTTATTTCATTCAAGACTTGTACACTTCACTTATCTCTGGGAAGTTTTTCCATACTTAAAAAGGTAAAAAGAAACAAAAGACAAAAAAACCATGAAAGGTACACAATGAATCTGTCTCCAGGGAAAAATGACCAGCCAGGAAAATGGTTATTAGATTACATGTTGATGAAGAATGGAATTTATTCTTTTTTTTTAAGTTTGGTCATATTAAACACACAAACCACCACAAGACTGTTGATTACCACCAGATTATAACATATCACTTACTACCTGCTTTTCGGGTATCATTTATTATAGAGATTGTTAAATATACAGAATGAAAGAACAGAAGAAAAAAACTAGTTGCTCAGAAATCTCTGACAAGTAGAAACATCCTAAATTATCTCTAAACTATCCAGCAAGGATGCTTGGTCCATATTGTTATCTAAACCCAAAAACTCCTTTAATATCATTAAAAAAGAGAATCCACATCAAAAAGAGAACACAGGATCTTGAATGTAACTTGAAAAATGTACAATCTTCAAAACCAAAAGAAACAATAAACAAAATCTAATAAAGAATCCTTTAAATGTCCCACAAGGCTGAGAGAGAAGATAACTGAGCTGTATTTATGTACTTTCTCAGCCATTTTAGTATTTGTTTTCTCCACCAGTTTTCATCTCTAAGCACTCATCATTGTTCCATTGTCTATCTCCTTGTGGAAACTGTCTAATAAAATTATACAAAGATTACACTGAATACTGTATCAGTTATGTGCATAGAGCTCAAAAATGAGAAGATACCTCTTTGATGAAGAATCTCTCCCTATTCTCTGGTTTGGAGTGGATTGGTTTTGCTCCAGGCAAAAAAACCTGCTCCTCTGAGTGACTCATTACATGGCCTAATTCGGAGAAGAAATCCTGCTAGTGCAATACTTAAGTTCACATATACCATGTATTACCAGACTGCTAACAGATTTTTTTCAGCATGGCTAAATTTTCTTAGAAATGTACAGACTTATGACAATTGAGTTTTGAAATTGCTAAAATGACAAATATTATAAAAGTAATATGATCCAGATGCTTAAGTTATGGTAATGACACTGAAATTAATGTAGATGATGTGAGATTTATACCACTTACACGGTTTGGATTTGTTTCTGCAAAAATATAAGATTTCAGTGAGTGCCTGACTATATATCTATTGTTTATCAGAAGATACACAATGTTCTGAACATTATTTTTAATAGAAACACGCTAACTATTCATACTTCTTGCTTTGTGACCTGTGGAATACCCTCACTCTTAAGCACCACGGAGTCAAGTTTTTTTTTTTTCTCCCCCTCAATCTATTTCACATTACAGAAAGACATGATCTTAAGATAGCTCATCTTCTAGACAAGAACAGAAAAACAGATTTGAAATATAATGAACTTTAAAAATATCTCTAAAAAGGTACTACAGGTTAATATGTTACAAGACTTCATGTATACTTTTGTTTTGAGGAAATTAAGGGTAATTTTTTTTTGAAAGGACATTTAAACAGAAACTTACCTCACTTTTCTGTGTGGTAGGTAATTATATTTATTTTTCAGTATGCTACAACCAAAACTGTTATAACAGCTATAATTCACTACCAAGTAATGATGGTGACAATCAGAACTTGAAAAGAATAGCAACCAGACTTTTATAATGCTAATTTATTCCAAGAATACAAAAGCAAGCTATCTAGTTTCTATTATTGCTCTTCTCATTTGACTGGAATAGTGTTAAAATAAGACAAATGAATAACTTCAGCTAAGGCAGTCTTATTTATGTGCAAAACGTGGAAAGTAAGCTAAATTTAAATAGTTTCATTATGCAAAATGTAGCTGCAAAGTAAAGATTGAGCCCTTACCTTCACAACGTGGGACAGTAGAGCTCCATACTACATTTCCATCTTGCATAATGCATGTTATGGATTCAGAACCTTGGGTCTTCACAAAGCCATCATCACAATGAAAAGAAACAGAACTTCCCAGAAGAAATCTGTCTCCAAAACGTCTCCCATTTATGGGAATGCCTGGATCATGGCACTCATTCTGACCAAAGGCTGATAATAAACATATAATGAACATAATAATAATCGTAATAACAACAATAACAGCAATAAAACAAAACCTTTAAACTTTGTCTCTTTATTTTTATTTTAGGGTGAAAATATCCTCAGATAAGGAACAAGATGACAATATAATTGAAAGAAAATTCTTCAATAAAAAGTCTGCATTAAATCCAATGACATTCACACAGATACAACATACTTGAAATGTTGAAGCTTTTTAGTTATATGTAAGTTAGATACGCAAAACACAGAAACACTTTGCTCAAATTTCCTCTAGACAAAATTCAGCTGTTTACCTCTAACAAAATGAGAAGTGTGGTTTCACATTGCAGCTAATCCAGCATAAATACAGGCTACTGCTAAAAACCATAGCCCTTCTTTCATGTGCTGCTGCCCCTAATGATCAGTTTTTCACCTGACTGGTAAACTCAACCAGCTCATTTTGAGGCTGCTGGACAGAGCAGCCTCCCCATGAGATGCCAGGAGCAGCCTGCAGCCAGCTAGTGGAGTGACAGCATGGAGCGCAACACATAGGGACCCACACCTCCATGTGTGGGGGGCTTGTTAAGGGCTTTCTCACCAATATGGATACATGAGATGTAAAGAGCAGCATGGATGCACACGAAGTTAGAACACAGAACACCTCCACCCTCTTCAGGAGGTGCATGAAGTTCAAGAAAACGGGGGTGAGTGCTTGTAACACTTATGTCCAGTAACTAACTGTGTAAATGTGTGTGTCAGGGGGGATTAGAACTATAGAAGGGCGTTTAGAAATGTATAGGTGTTTATTAACATTTTTTAAGTTTCTAGCATTGTGGTTTATCTATCTGTTGAATTGCTCATATTGATCCCAAATGCATAGCTCGCTGATTGTCAGTTATATTCTGTTAATGAATCAAAAAACTGCTTCAATACAGATTTGATTTAGACCACGTGAGTGGAGCAGTTTTTCTCTAAAAATACATAGGATGCCCAGAAGCACTAGCATTTTGGCTGAACTTAGATCACTAGGCACTCTTCCTAAGAACACTAAGGACTCATAAACAAGGGACACCCTCATCTACCATCTCTGTTTCCCACTATGGCAGACAGATGTGCTCGCAAACAATTCTAGCACATACTGCATGTGCCAAGCTCCATGGTAACACCTATTTTAATGAGAAAAGTGTAGTGGAAAGATCTTTAGCATAATACCTGAGTGGTCAGGACTCTCATGGAGTTTGATTCATTAGTCTTACGTTCCCGACTGCATAATTCTCCACTTCAAACAAAAGCAGTAAAGGTTGTCCGTATCACAGTCTGTCTTTACTTTGGCAGAGAGGCACACGGAAAAAAAAAGGATCTAAATAATCTCAGACCGAAACAGACCTAAAATTTAGGCCTCACAACTTCTGGTGAATCTTTTAATCTATACAGTCTTAGGTAAAGTGAGGATGTCTCTTTTCTCTTGCCACTCTTCAAAGGACAATACTTACACCCTTGTCTGAAAGCAAAGGAACAATTTAGGTAGGTATGAGTTAAAAAGGGTTGCAGGCTATGGATCCCAGTTTTATATAGGGCATCTATTTAAATAATGCAGGGAAACATCTTTGCACAGGACAAATATTGTTAAATGACTGATTATCCTGACTGACACAAGATAGGAATAGCACAAGATGCAGCAAAGCAGACTTTATTGTCAATTAAGGCAATTGTAAATTAAGGCTCCATAGCCTTGGAAGGTAATTTCTTCAAGTAAAAAGATAATCTCCATCAATTCTGTCTTTGAATCACTAATAAAACTGCTAGGAGAGTCAGCAGTCTATGGCGAACATCAGTGTTTTCCACGTGAAGATGTGGTTACGAGACTATTCAATTAGAATACTGTTGAGTTACCTGCTTTAATATAAACAAAACAATAGATGGGTGTATTAGCAAGCAATGTAGCCAGATATTTTTTAGCCAGGTTTCCAAAAGGAGAAAGATTTATGCTTTCAACAGTTCTTTGTACGTGTTTGTCTGCCAGGCCCACATTTAACAACTTTGGAGCTTGCTGACCAATTGCAACTAAATTTTGCACACTCGTGAATTGCATTCTCAAAGATACTAAAAGTTCCTAAAAATTTCATGGAAACTGTAGCTGGACAAAAGAATGATTCTTAAATTAGTGTACTCCTATGGGAAAGACTTCTGCATGACATCATCTATGTTCTTAGAAACTAGAGAAATGACACAGAAGGTAACTATGAGTTGTACCGCTAAAAAAAGATCTATATTCTTAGGGGTCCATATTCTTAGTTAAAACACTACCTAACTAGAAAATATAATGCAACAGGAGAGCAGGCTCACAGAACTATTTGTCTGCAGTCATATTTTTATTTTTATTCTTTTTATTCTTCTGTGCTTTTCAGATGACCATCACCATATTTGGAATCTAAGCTTAACACCTTCATAACTTTATTCCTGTTGGTTCCATTGAGAGTTGGGTACATTACAACATTTGCATGGGATGCCTTTATCTGAATGATCTGGGCTTTAGTTACATGCTCTGCATTTATGCAGTATCCCCTGAAATGGACCTTAAGTAATGAAGGGAGTTCCTCGGCATTATCACAATTTACTTCTGTCTTCCAAATAAAAACATGTTCCACTCACCTTTTCATTATTATGAAGAAAGATAGCTTGAATAGAAATTTAAAAAATAGATATAAAAAATAGACATAAGATAAAAGCACAGGTTCTTACTTGTATAAGTGATATTAAATCCTCTTCCAGTGGTAGAGTGATCTGACTGAAATTCAAGTCTTACTATGTGCCCACTGCTAGCCAGCTGAGAAGGGACCTCATTGCCAGAAAAAGTACCAAGAGGTGGTAAATCTGAAATCCCATCATCTTTCACTGTAAGGTAGTCAAATTGAGGTTCTACATCAAAGTCGTTGAAAATCAGATGGATTCTGCTTCCTGGCTCTGAGATAATCAACCAGACACAGTTCATGTTGTTCCCATACTCCTCAGGATAATTTGGTGAAAGAATAATTCCAGATGGTGTGGTGAAGTTGAAGAAACATGAGACTGAGAAAAACAACAACAGATTCTCAAAATACTATCCATAAACATTATGAATGCTCATCTTTATATTTTCTATTCTTGTGGAAAATATTTTTGAAGTTTGAATCTTAAAGCTATTACACATGCAACCTCTAGGTGGCAACAAGTTTAACACTGTCAGAACATTTCTCCAACGAAGCACATCGGTCTTCTTGTGCCTTCATGTTTTTATCTCTTCATGTGATGCTATGTGACAGCACTAGAGCTTGCAAGATATCATTAGAAGCACATAGAGAATGCCAAAGAATGCAAAAGTAATGCCTGCTGTTTCAGAAACTGTATGAATTGATAAAGCACTGGGTTTTTTTATTCTGAAATGAAAATGCAAACCCCCAATTTAAATTTTATTGTTCCTAAACAGTAAAGGAGTATGTGTGGAAATGTATTTAGCAGTCCAAAAAAATAATTCTTACAAACACAGCTGGGTTTGTTGCCAGACCACTGGTTGTTTTGTTGACATGTAATCGTTCTCTCTCCCACAAGTTCAAAAGCTGCTTGACATTCAAAGGTAAGCGTGTCTCCATGCAGAAAACTACTGCCAGTCCTTTTTCCATATGATGGAATTCCAGGGTCTCCACAACCTCCTTTCTCAATTTCTGAATATCAAAAAAAAAAGCAAACAAAATATTAATAAAAATGTATTTGCAAACAACTTACTTATTTTTTTAGTATCAGAAGTACCTTCAAAATATTTGGCATTATACCTTCAACTAATATTTACCACTGAAAATGAATCAAAGGTAAAAGCTATGAAAGAGTCTCTTTGGAGATATATTAATGTCTAGATACAATTTCTGGTAATGAAGTACTAGTACTAACGAATTTATCTTAACTCTCAAATCTGAAATTGAATTTATAAGGCTATTAGCAATATGATTAAAAGTATGTAATTTACTGGTAAGTTCGATGGATGTTATTTTAAGCACTGAAATACAATAAACATGAAATTGAAGAATTATTTTTATATCTCATACTTTAAATTAGAGCCATATTTTTGCCAGCTGCATTTAGCTGCACTGAAAAGAGATTAACATTTTACATTATACTTCCTAGATATGCTCTAGGAGGTCTGCTATTTAAATAATATTCTTTTCTTTTGTAAACACTAAGTATACATATACAAGATAACAATACAAAAAAATAGTCTTATGAAATCTATGAATAACAAGAATATTAGCAGCAGGAACTGTAAATATCAATTGTCTGTAAATATTGATTGTCTGTAATAAAAATATTGTATCACCCTACAAATTACTAGAGTAGCTACTACATAGATATCCATTGAAAATGAAGACTTTCTGGTTATTAAATTTAATAGTTCTTTGCCATTAAATTTAAAGCAATTTTACTATTAATTTCCATTTGAGCAGCAACAATAATAAACGCTTTTGATCCAATAAACTGTGTTGCTACTTCTGTAGAAAAATCATGTAAATCTCACTCCAACGAAATCAGTGATAAAATTCTCATTACTTAATGTTTCACAGTTCAACCCAAGCTACAAAATATGAAACGTTATTAAGGATAACGAGAAAATTCAACTCATTGAAAAGTATTAAACATTATTATCATCTAATACTATTTAACATGACTCCAGACAAATCTCATTAAATCTACTAATGTTAAATCCTGGCAAAAGTGTGTATCTTGACACGCTAGCTCTAACAGAAATTGTAATATGCAGGACAGCAGCAGGTATGATTTATTATGATAGGTGTAGTCAATCCACCATGCTTTCACTCTTAAAGCAGTTGTGAACAGATTGCTGACAAATACATTTAGAAAGGTCTGCCGCATATTTCACAGGAAAACATGTTATTCACCAGGATAAAGGGATGTATACATTTTTTTCTTGGTAATACCAAGATCAAACATTGAAGACCAAATTAACAGTAACTACTCCATCTATGACTTCCAAGGAGTTTCAAAATCACCTATTTAAATAATTCTTTGCATGTGCAAAAAGCCAGAATGTATCAAAAAAAGGAAAAACATCTTCTGAGAAGTCCAGTACACAAATATGGAAAAACACCAGTAGAACAATATCGTAAAAAATATTCATACATAAGGATTACTAATGACATGTCTTCAGAAATGCCTTAAAGGACCTTCATCTGCCTGCTCTTCCTATGAGACATTGATCCCTGCTGTCACAATGGAGGACTGGAAATTTGTGTATTCCCATTTTTCTTGACCTCCACATTCCATGTAAAAATGTGGGGAGCTACAGAAAACCACAGCACTATCACGTTTTAGGTTATCAGGGCTATATCTAATCCCGAATGTGTGAATGATCATCAACAGCCTTTTTCTAAAAATCTGTTGTGTCTTGAAGAAAATCAGGGCAACACTGCCTCAGGAAGGAGCATCAGGAGGCAAACTGCCTGCAGTGCTCTGCAGAGGCATTGCTCAAGACTTATCCCTTAAGATAAAGCAGCATGTGTTTCTTCCCATGGCCTACAGAGCAAGTATCGTAGCATCTTTAATTAATGAATTCACTGAAGTAGAAAACAGATCAGGATGCTTTCTAACTCTTAGGAGATATACCAGGCCCTAGGAGAGGGTTACGGATCAGTGAGCCAAAACTTTTCACAGAAATTAGCTAGAATTAAGCTCTCTGACAGGTTGAAATAGTAAATGCCTTTTTTAATAGGAAGATAACACACTATGTCTTCACTCAGAACTGAGTTTTTTGTTAATAGATGGGAGAGTGCAGAGGAAGGCAGGCAGTCCAGACACACTTTAGTGACAAGTATACTTGACAAATACTTAGTGCTTCTGTGTCAGCCTTCATTCAAGAATGATCACTTTCATTTGGGGTGGAGGTAGTATTTGGATATTTAAATACCTAATTTGCAAGCACAAACAAGCAGTTTCAAATATAAAAACTGACTTCAGGTCAACATTTTTTAAAAATATTTTAATTCTTTGGAAAAAAAGTTTAAGGAAATCTGTTGTTTGTCTCATAAAACATATATATTTCACTGTTGAATTTTATCTTCTCTCTTAAAATATATTTGAAGGAATTTTATTAGCACATTATTTTACATTGAAAAGCCAAATTACTCATAAAATATCTAAAAAAAAAGTCTTAATTTTACTTATATCTCAAATGTCAGGGTTTGTGCTTGTTTGTTTAACATAAAAACAATTTACTAAACGTGCCACAAATTTATGAAACACTTCTGACAATGTATGATTTACATTTTGACAATAAACAGTTTTGGAAAATTCCATTCAGCTCTAGGAATTTAAATCTCTTCAAGTCTTGAAGACTATCTGCCTTTTCAGAAAATGTGCTTTAGTGAATAGTAAGTTATTCAGTTTAACAGAAAGCATCTATTTAAATTTAATAGATAGCATTCACTGCTCACTTTAAATTTCACATAAATTTGCTGGTATGAACATTTGCTATAACATTCATATCATTCTTACTCATATTAAATTACAGGTTTTACTATCAATCCCACAATTTAAATCATTTAATAATCTATCAATTAATTTTACAGTGTGACAAAAGATTCATTTTTTTTCCTCCACAAAATCAATCAAAGAGAACACCCAACTTAGATAATGCCTCAACAAATTTCCACACACTTCTTAAGTTTTACAGCTATTTTTGCTCTTGGGTTATTATCAGTTAATGCAAATTTAATTTTTTAAGATTAAATTAAATTAATTAATTTAATCTCAAAAAATTTCCTTCCAAAAAATTTGAGGAATATTAAATCACAAAAAGCTTTATCTTAGCTGGCTAAATTTCTCACAGATAGACTGCAAGGATGTAGTGGTAAAGATGAAAAAACCTCCCTCCCCCACAAAAAAATATAAACTTTTAGTAATAGTCCCAGATATAATGTTTGACTTTGTAAGGTCTTTATTAATGTATTATGAAATATAAATCCATATTAAAATTTTGCTGCCAACAGAACACCATATTAAATATTCTCTTTCTTAGTATTTAGGAAATCATGAGGGGAGTAATGTAACAAAGCAGATTAGGTCAGATGCACGAAAGAAATGTCTGTACATTCCCCTTCACCAAAGAGGTAGCTTTCTGTCACATATATTAATGATGAAGCAAAATTTAGGGAAGACGGAGAGGGCCAAATTCTTTTATACTTACATGTAACAAACACTATTTGGTTATATTTAAATATAGAGTACTAGAGTCATGTAATGATTCCCAACATGTTTCTGTCTTCTGGGATTTGAGTTTCTTATTTCATTGTCTCTTCTTGTACCTGTCAGACTTCTACTGGTTTGATCAGAGAACAAATTAAAAAAATGGCTATATTCGACAGTGCCTATTACCTTAACTCATGCCCTAATTACTCTCCTTCATCATTTGGAAAGAGACATCATATCACATGGCAAAAAAGAGAGCAGTCTTCTGACCAAGTCAGTAGGAGCTGTGTTGAGCTTTTACAGAAAACCTATAGAGCAGAAAAGGCTCTTAAAACAGTGAATATGAAAATAAAAGCTATGTTAACCCATTTAAAGTGTGGCAATACAAACTCTATTCCTTTAGGATTTTTCTGTGTACTCATTCAATATTGGACTTCTTTTGATCTGAGTCCTTAGAGCTGTGTGAACTTCATGAAGTTTGCAAATAAGCTCTCAAGCTCAAATTCAAACATCAGCCTCCTCTGGTTGCCAAAAATATTAACATAAATTTTATTCAATTGTTTCCAGCTTTCATGTACTCTTTTTCAGTAGCCTAGGGAAAGAGACTTTTCATCTTGTTTGTAAACTAGAAATATTTACTGAGTTTTGGAGAATATTCTCTCTTTAATATTGGAAGAATGACAAGATTAGATTTCAGATGAGAAGATCACATGCTGCTGAATTTAATCAAAGACCTCTTTCTTCTTGTGTTTTCTTTCAAAGGAAGAATTATGGCAATTCAAAAGTGATGTTAAGCATCTAAATAAATATTATGAATATTACTTTAAAGGTGTCACATTGCAATTCCATTGCTTTTGATGAGAAGGCTTTGTATTACTTTGACCCAGGTATCTGAAATACATAATAAAATACTAATGGTCTATAACATTTGGCAGTCTTGAATTTTTTAGTCTTGGTAGTAATTTACATTTTTTTTTGCCTTGTTGCTAGATTACAAATTCACACTTAAGATCAATTCCATAATGTCATTATGTTTTCAGTCACATTATGTGATATTTTAGTGAATCATCATCAAATCAGTAAATCTGTAGCTAGATACAACTTCAATCAGTAGAGTATTAATAATATCCTCACACAGTAAGTTTAATGTAAATTATCAAAAATCTATAACACATTTGACATTTTAATAATGCAGATGTATAAATAAAATTTAAATTGTGTTTTAAGCAGGTAGGTAATACAAAAATCAGACTGTTTTGTTGTGATGCTAAGTTTCAAAACACAGATATATAGGAGAGAAACATATGATATGACAAATGCCGTAGTTTAATTATTCCAACTCTTGTACTACTTATTGCATACTGTGAAGTTTTAAGCTGATCTTCCCACTTACCTCGAATAACAAAATCTATTTGGACCAGTAGCATGTTATGATCTTACAGCTCTTGTTTGACTAATAGAATTCAAATGTCAGGTTGAGATGGTAACATTTAAAAGCCTGCCTAATGAAGATGAAATAATATATATAAAGACAAATTCTGCAACTATAATGTGACAAAAAACCAGTATCTCTGTTAAGTCCACCATTTTTGATAACCAGATGAGTTATGAATGGATAAATAATTAATGGGCTAAACAGACACTACTTCCATCTACACAATTCTCCTCTGTGTTCTTAGGTCATCATGGCTACAACAGTACTATTAAATTACATGATAAACACTCAAGATTGTAAGTTTCTTCAACAACAGGAACAGAGAGCATGGCTCTCCAGGGCTCCAGCAAAAGAAAAATAGCAAGCAGAATCAGCAATGGTTTCCCCACTCCTGAAAAGATTTACAGACTGTAGTTATAAAAGATTTGCGTAAGTTTATAACTTCTGATGGAGCAGAGAATTCTACAGAGTATACCCAAATAATACTATAATTCAAATAATACTATAATAATATACCTCAGCTGAAAATTATGCAGGAACTTTCAGTACTATAAGGCAATAGTTTCACTTTAGGGAAAAAAAAACAGACATTATTAAAGGTACCATCTGTTCTGTAGGGAATAATGATTTAAAAATAGAAAAGATCTAGCATTCTAAATACATAAGGAAGAATAAAATACTACTGTTTGCATAAGACAACAGTTCAACCTTCTTTGGAAAGCATGTGCAATACTAGTTTCCCAGTATCAAAAAGATACTGAAGAATTATGGGAATCCAAAACCACTGACAAATGGAGAAACCCTTATATAAAAAGAAGAGATAAAGAAAAGCTCAGGACTGATGGAGAGGACATGAGTAAGAGGAAATCTGATAAAACTAAATGAAATTATGATATATATATATGATCCTTGTTTTGTAATACAAAGAAACACCTAGTGAAAGTGAAAATGATAAATCAAAACTAACACAAAAAAATTATTTCAGGTAATACATAATTGGACTGTAATCTTGACTATTAAAGCTAAAATGTACATGGAGTGGCCTTACATGATAGTTTTATTTTAAAGAAATTTTACAGTAAAATTTATTATCAGTCTCCAACTATAAAAAGGACCTCCTTCACAGGCCATATAATTTCCAGAAGCAACCTAAGGGATGTCTCACAATTTTTATGAAATGCTTTGTCCTTGCTGATATTGAAAAGGCCACAGAACATATCCAGTAGATTAATTTTTGTTGCATCTATCTGATTGCACACTGCATACATACTAAAAAACAAACATGACCTTAGAGTCAGATAGATGGAAAGTCAGTATGAGAAATTTTTATAGGAAGTCCATTTAAACTAACAGTTCATTGTCACAGCATAGAGATGTCTTGGTGGTAAAATAAAACAAAATAAAATAAAAATCCATGAAAACAATAAAACATATCAAGAAGAAAAAATCAACTCTATTTCACAAATTTGTTCCACAAGTTTAATATTTGTTATGTACTTAAATATTCCATTTGAGAATGCAGAAAAATCATGCGTAAAAGTAAAATGTTGGCTCGTTAGCCTATTAATTTTACATGTCCAGGGGTAGACACAGACAAAATCTGAATACAGATAAGATGCAGACCAAATCTGAATATGGATAAGGAAGCAGCTTTCTGTTACTTGTTGCAGAAGAACTTATTACAATGACTAACTGGCTGATGAAACAGCAGATGAAATTCAATATCAATAATTATAGAATTATACACCTGGCAAAAATTAATTACGAGTTTGCAGGCAGAACGATAGGCTTTGAATTGACAGTTTCCTCTCAGTAACAAGAACTCTGGGATATAAAATATAATACTATGAAACTAATCTATCAAAAATGTTAGGAATTATTAGGAAACAAATAGTAAACAAAACTGAAAATAGTGTTCTGATACTAGATAAAACTGTGTCACTTATGCATGTTGAATACTGTGTGCAGTTCTGCTCCCTCATATCAAAAAGGATACACTAGAACTAGGAAAGGAAAACAAAAGATCAAAGTTATTGTTTCTATATAAGGAACAATTAAATAGATTGGATCTCACCTTAAAAACCTTTTTGGAGCAAAAGGAAACATACCATATGTATGAAGCTAAGAATTTACTGTTAGCCCAATCAATATTTTAACAGTTTAATAGTCCCAGTTAGAAAAATTAATTTAGAAAAGCCTCTTTTATAATACAGTCAACATTGTTATACCAACAAACACACAACCATTTCCAATATGTCTTTTTTTTCTTTGATGTTATGCTTACTCTTCCAAAACTTCTCTGGATGCTAACACTGACAGTCTTAATCTGCCTCAGGATGAATGGGGGAGTCTAAACTCAGCTCTGAAGAATAAAAACCCAGCATGAACACCATATTTCTCCCAGAAAAGACCTCAACGTCCTGATGACTTGTTGTAATCCCTTTGATTCCCCCATTTTTTGGTATGTTTTCTATCGCTGTCTACTTCCTTCTCTCTGGTTCCCAACTATAGTTTGGAAGTTGCACAACCATCTCCCCCAGCCTCTACTAACATAAAGGGCAACTGTTTGCAATGCAGTGACTGCCTGGTCTTGTCAGATCTTTACCGTGTATGGAATTCATATAGCCGAGTTAGTTAGGCAATAAGTCACTTGACCACTAGACAATTGCTAAAACAAGGTAAAATCTGTTTAGTTCAAGACAACACCTGAGATCCTGCACTGTCACTTCAATACAAAAGCTACTGCCTTTTGTCAGTGATGGTAAAATGACAATATTGGCTATGTTCTTCAGCCTTAAAGAGATGACATGAGAGATATAAAATCTATAAAATCAAAAATGTTAGAAATGACATGGAGAAGATACAGTGGGATTGACTCTCACTGTCTCTCACAATACAAGAATTACAGGGTATCAGATGAAACTTACAATTAACAGGTTCGAAACATAAAATGAAGCTGTTCTTCACACAATTATGATTCTCTTTATTTTACTCTTTCTGTCCATCTCCCTCTCTCATTCTCAATTTTGGAATTTAAAATTTATATGGGTTCAAAAAGTGACTGAACAAATACATGGGAATAATGTTATTGACAGAGAGTAAACTCAAAGATACAACCTCTCATCTAGGAAGTGCCGGACCCACAAATCACGGGAGACAGGGAAGTATTCTGGGATTATCACTGCCTCATGATTTATCACTGTGTACTTGACCAGTTTTTTCCTTAAACATTCATTATTGTCTAGCATCAACACACAAGAAGATAAACAGTCTTTTGGTCTTACTGTAGGTTTTTATTCTAATGTTTTGTGATAAGAAACATCAGGTTGCTTAAATTGCTGAGCATGTATTTCTTTACTGAAAAAAAGAAGAGAGCCTGTCTATACAAAAGACTGAGTAATGCCCTAGCCTAGAAGCTGGGCCAAAGATGTTTGGTGGAATGCAAGCTAGCGTGCTAGGCCGGAAAATAGAAAGCACGGTAAAAGGAAAGCACAGCTGCATCACAAATTATTAGAAGTAACAAAAGAATGAATCTTGTGAAAAGGTGAACCACAGAAAGAGGCAAAAGACAATAAAAGAGGTTCTAGAAATTCATTAAATGTAAGAGAAAAACATGAAAGGAGAATGAAGAACACCTTCTTTACCTCTAAAGAAAAAAACTGTAGCTAGATAACAAAAACAGTTCAAACAAAATGAAATAAAGGGCAGGATGGGAAGACAATAGATTAAGGATCGTTTAGAAAATTTAGACAATGTAACAGGGCCTAATTCACATTAAAGTACTTAAACAGAAGTAGTCTATGAACCGTTAGCAATTGCCTTCAAGAACTTATGGAGGGCAAGGGAGTCCCAGATGACTGGAGAAGGGCACCTGTAATAAAGATCATAAAAGAGTAGAAAACATGCTGGTTACATGCTGGTTTAATCTAAAAATATATTAGAACAAATTAGTGGAGAATTTATTTATAAGCATACAACATTTCAAAACAAAATCAGAACAACAAAAACCCACGCAACAAGAAATCGTCAAGAACTATCATGTCAAACCATAATCTATCTTGACAAGATAACTGGCTTTCTGAGTAAAAAGAAAGAAGAACTGATATATCTTGAAATTAATATAGCTTCTGATACTCCTACACAAATTTTCAAAAGCAAAGTATATACATATGATCTATTCTCAGTGAGAGCACCCTATGTAAAGTGAACAGTGGACTGAAAGAAATGTATGTAAAGAAAACTGATTAGCATGTCACTACCCCTTTGGAATAATATCTGAAATGCAGATGAACTCAAGAGCACATTTTTAGATGACACTAGAAGGAGCTGAATGCAGTCTGGAATATTGCACCAGACATCAAAATGATACCATAAATTGGACCACAGACCTACCATAAACTGGTCTGAAAACAAGAAGAAATTCAACAAAGCTTGAATCTCTACTACTAAACAGCACAGCCTCAGGACTTGTTCTTTATCCCCAAGACAAGTTGTCATAGTTTGAACCTATTCCATGTCTCTGAAACAAGTCATCTTCACCCAGGTCGCTTCGCGGGAGCTGCTTGTCCCCCAATTAGAAATACACGTATCACCTTTTCAGTAAACCCACATACCTTTCTGAAAGGGAAGCAGAATATGAGATGCAATAGCAGTAGCTTTCCTTTTCAATGTCAAAGAAAGTATTTCTTCCAGATCAGGGAACAGCAGACATGCTTTATGGTTTCTTTAAGTGTTGTTCTTGCACCTTAAAACCAGGATGATCAAGATAAGTAGGCCACAATAATGCAAGAAATACAGAAATAAACTGGAGCAAGGGCAGCCAAAGGCCACCAAGATGGTCAGGCTCCGGAGCACTTGCCTTGCGAGAAGAGGCTGAGGGAGCTGGACTTGTTCTGCCTGGAGAACTAACAGATTCAGGGAGACCTAACAGAAGCCTGCCAGTGTCTACAAGGTTACCGGGAATACAGAGCTAGCCTCTTCACAGTGGTGTACAGTAGGAAGTAAAGAGACACAGAAATAAGGGTATAAAATAAACCTTCCTCTTCATGATCACAGCCAAGCAGTGGAGCAGGTGGCCCAGAGAGCCTGTGCAATCTCCATTCTTTGAAGTTTTCAGGACCCCACGAGTTAAAGCCCAGACCAACCTGGTCCAATCTCATAGCTGACCCTGCTTTGAGCAGGAAGCTGGACTACAGACCTTCCTTCCAAACTGATTTACCCTATAAATCTATGATATGATCCTAAGATGCCAAAAGTAATATATGCAAAGTCAGAAACCAAGCCTGCTATCCTGAGCTGATTAACAAGTCATACAATACTCAGGAAAGGGAATATCTTGGACAGTGACTCTTTGAGGACAACTCTTGCAGATCTTAATCTCAGAGAGTATCAATATGGAACACAAAAAGGATTTTTTTGTACATAAGCTTGTTTCTGAAATAGAAAAGATCTCACCTTTCCCAGTGAACAGTAGATCCCAAATATTAGTTTGGCCAGAAAGGGCCCATGAAGAGTCATAATTTCCCTACCCTGTAAGGTACCTGAAATGTCAAAGTATATTGGATTCTTAATTGTGGTCTGCATTTCTTATGAGGAAATTTCCAGAATCAGACTAATAGAATATAATTTTGCAGATTTGAAACAGGCCAAACCAAGTGTAAGAGATTTGTAGCATAATCATGATCCTGTAGGCTAAACCTGCCATGCTTCATTGCATCTTGCACAACAATCAGAAAATCACAGGTCATTCATATATAATATATTATTTGCAAGTCATCACTTGTTACCATCAGAGCAATTTCCTTCTGAACAGTAAAATCTTTTGATCAGACTGGGAACATTATGCCCACATTGGTTACAAACAATGAAAAGAAAATAAGTTATTTTAAATAAGTTATTTACTTGCAGCCATTCTCAATTACAACCATACACAAAATGTCCTGACTTCACCACAATTCAATCAGCCTTCTTTCTCCTTCAAAATTACCTAGTTTAATGGAAACAAATAACAAAGCTTAGTCAACAAGTAGATAGATTAATTTTACTTTTATTATTTTGGGAGTTATCAACATTTCCCAGGTTCTCTGAATTTGAATTTTTCTTTCCTCACTAACACCCATTCTTTGTCTTCTACTGCTTTGGTAATCTACCTATAATTCAACAATATACTGCAGGGGAACCACTCATCGAAAATAGGGTCTACATATTTTTTAAATTGCAACTTCCAGCCTTCAGGCTAAGAATGAATTAATCAACAGTAACTGCCCTACAAGCATAAATTAAAAATTCAATTAAAAATAAATACTATAAACTTTTCCTTTTTACTTAATTTAAAAGTTCATGGTAAAAAAATCAGATTTCTAAAATATGTCATTTACTACACTTCCTTATTTAACTATTTAACTTAATAAATATTTTCAAATTCTACACATATTTCAGACTGGAATATCAGATAAGTCAGTTTCATGTTTGTTTCTAGTCAATAGTTCTAAAAGTGACAATTGCAACTACTTCAGGAGATAGGCTAACCTTAAAAGATTTTAAAAGCTGAATAATGGAAAGATGTCATTGCCACAGTTCTTGAAATCTCAATGTTTGTTTCCTCAAACCTGAATTGTAATCTAAGTTGTCCCAAGAATGTTAGTTTACCGGTGATGCAAAATTTTTTAAGTATGTAATTTAAGTAAACACTACTTGTTCTTAGAATTCACTGCTCTTTTACAGTCACTTAACACAGCTGCATTAATGGAGGTTTTTTTCTCTTTTGTTCTGAAAAGAAGGATAGCTGCTTGTCCCGACCTAATATCGGGGGG
>PTFA01000530.1:116877-170449 GCA_003342895.1 Casuarius casuarius
TCTCTCAAGGTCCTGACAAAGAGGTGGTAACTCCAGCAATTAGCACTGTTTCAGCAGTGCACAGAAATGCAAATTGCCGGTAACTCCCTTATCATTCCCGCCTGCACCAGCTCTGGGGCCTTTTCTCACTGAACTAGGGAGTGCGGCCTAAGGCTTCAGCAAATTTAGCCACTCATGCCAAGCACGTTTTATAGAAGTTGTGCTAAAAACGGACAATAATTTACAGTCCAGGTCCCAAAGTCTCTGCCCGATTGTGGTCTCGTTCAGTGCAGGCTCGGTGTGTCCTGGGTGGTCGCAGGGAGACCATCTCGGGGGTCGCAGCAGCCCAGTCCTGTTTCCGCTGGGGACAGATGGCTTGTTCGGGGTTGTGGCCTGCCTGCACCCCATGCACCAAGAAATGTTTAAGGCAAAAAATTCATTCATCTGTCCGCCACACTGGTATAGATTTATGTTTTATTTAGCGATAGTGCAAATAACTTCCTAAACTGATGGGCATTAACTCATAATAGGCATAAAACCCAAACTCTGTAATGATCATGTCCAATTTAGTTTGATGATACTAAACTTTCTCAAAAAAACCCAACATATTTCCTTAGAAACAGGGGACGGTACTTTCATTCCCCCACTCATACAGATGAAAAGAATTAACTTATTTTGTCGTGCTAAGAAATTTAAATATATCATTTCTTCTTATATTTAAAAACATGCAGAAATGAAGTCTAAAAAAACAAAAAAAACCTTTCGATTTTTATAGAGATAAAATATGTATATGCCACAGAGAAGAATGGAACTTCAATGAGTTCTATTCTAAATAACACTCATGAATATGAGGTCTGTATCCCCGCAGAGTAACAGAAAAAAAATGTCATTTTATTCCAGGTTTTGTTAACCTGAGCTTTTTCTGCTTTAGTAATTTTTTAAAATTGTATTTCATATTAAAGTTTTTAACAGATTCCTGGAATACCGTGTCAGTAATCTACAGATACCAAAACAGAGAGCTTTTCTTTCACATATGGCAATCATGGAGAAAACAAAGCTACACATTGCAGCAGTTTGTAAGGAAGAATGGAGGAAAGAGTATATTCTTAGTTTCACCCATTCTTTCATTCTGGTAAGAGGAATAATACTGAGACCCACAAGTACAAAGATACTTCCATCAAGAAGCTTCTAAAACCATTAATGACCTTAGACTCAGAAATCCCATGCAAATTGCCCATATGTCCCTTATCATCACCTTATTATCGTCCTCTGCTCTTTATGCTGTATGATAATACAAACAGTATGAAATTCTACACAAGCAGTATGAAATTCTTACCCTAGCTCAAGGAACTACTGACTCACATAATCCAAAAATCAGGCCAGAACCACAAAATGTGAGTTGGTAGCTAAAGTAAGATAAAAATTTCTAACACAATGAGTTGCAAAGATCTCTGCAAAATCTGAGAAGATCCACTAAGAAAGGCAGGGTTAAGGAAGGAAATTGGTTCCCTTATCTGTAAAGCAATTTGTATAGGTTAGCAATTGTTCTCTGAAGCAATGTAACAACAGTTGTGTCTACTGAAACTTTAAATGCAAACAGAATTTTAATTGTGTACAAATGAGAGATGCTATCTGTGTTGAATTTGATTATATTTACATGGAGAAATGTATATGATTTGTCCCCTCAAACTAGAAAAGTTGTACTGCATAACCTTCCTTCGTAACAGAATATCCTTGAGCATTTTTACCTAAAATTATCTCAGGTCCTGGCAAGGAAGACATTCTAGTTGTCTAGAAAGAAATCAGTGTGTTACCAATATTTTACAAGGGCGAGCAAATTGACCTGCGCAATTATAGAACTGTAAAACCAACACTGATCCTGTACAACATAATGGAACAACCAACACAGGAGTCTACTTCTAAAGGATTAAGGAATGAAAACATACGGTTTTATGAAAAATAGGTCATGTCATACAAACAATATGATTTTTAAATTATAAACTTGGTTGACACAATACATTTGGACTTCTTTAAGCCATTTACATTAGTAACACACGACATCCTAACTAAAAATAGGTATCATACAAAAGCAAATATTAAATGGATGAAAAATTAGATAATGATAGTAACTCAAAGCATAATTGTGAATAAAGAATTATCATTAGGCAACAGAAGTGTTTCAACTAAGTTAGTATATACAATTTTTTAGCCCAATCCTAAGAATTTGTTATATAAACAATATTACAGAAGAAGTTATTTAATAGTAATCATAGCAACTGTGTAGCTATGGTGTAGCAACTGTGAAGTATGCAGTGGGTATGTATGTCTTCATGTGCATATATGCCCATAAGAGTACTGTGTCAGTGCTCAAATGAAAAGCTAAAGGCTTTCCAGCCATCAGATAGGAATGCTTTGTTTGTACCACTTGGAAATTCTTGGAAATAGCTTGGGTGAGACAACACTGGTGTGAAAGAGCCTTCCTTATCAAAGATTATGTAATGAAGTCCAGAAAAAAGGATCTTCAGTCAATTAGTATATGGAGCTGAATTAATTGCTACTACAAATAGTGTTTTGATGGTAGCAAAGGACATTTTGATAAGGTTCCATGTACAACCTTCAAAACCACAGTAAATAAAACTGTGAAGAATGATTTCTTGAACTGTATGATGGACCTGGATAAACATGGACAAAGGTGCTTTGATACTATTTGAAATAGGAAAAGTGAGTACATTGCAACTCAACTTACTATGGTGAGTGTGACATGGACTTCAGAATACCTTATTTTACTTTAACCTTTCCAATAAAGAGGCAAGACCAATGAACACTTTCTGGTCTGAAAACACTTTTTGAGAAAAAAAAAACCATATAGGCCCTACTCTCCCACATTCTATCCTTGCAGAGCAAATCCTATCTTCTGGGGTTGCACTCAACCCAGCAGCTTCCAGTTGTTTCCTGGGATGCACAATTTCCACTGAGATTCCAAAGTTTCTTTCAGCTGATGACCTTTGAGACCTTATTGCATGTTCTCCCTGCTACCCACAAAGAGCTCCCTGCTTTTATATGTATCTTGTTGTATGATTACTGTTACAAGGGGGTTTTTGTGCCTCCCATTTTCATTCTTTGCTCCTATCCAGGATGACTGAAAATTCCTCCAATTCCTTCCTTACTGAAGACAAACTGTCCCATTCTTTCCAAAGACGTCCACCTGAGCAAGGCTATATCAACCAGAACAAGGCATTCAAGCCATTTACCTTTCTAGTATCACATGCTTTTTAGGGAATGTAATCTAACATACAACTACTCTGCAGACAAACAAGTCTTACTCTCTGTACAATATTTCATACAATCCTGTCACCATATGTTCATACCTAAATGCACATGTAACTATTTTGCTGGGGACAGTATAAATATAAGCAAATAAATAAAACAACTGTTGTTTTCAGTGAGAATACCTAATCAACTGTAAGTTTACAAAAGCAAGTCTATATCAGGAATCTTCAGCCACCAGTTGGACTTTGCATAGATAGTCTGGACATCTCAGTTGGAAAATTCCATTTAGTATCTTCTTTTTAAACTTCTATGGCCAGAACAGAAAGAAGAAAAAGGTTATGCTAGGGGCATAATCAGAGGAGGGGAGACCCTAATGGGGTCACATTCTTCTATCCCAACATTCACTGTGAAATTTAAATGAAAGGCAAAGATTAAAAAAATTCTAGTAAGAAGGAGGGTTTGAGTAGTATTCCAAACAAGACATATAATAAATACTGCTGCCAATAACAAGTGCATTGATCTGAGCTTCCCCAAGACCCAAGAGTTAGAGAGAGGGCATTCAAAGTGTACACTGTATCCTTCTCTATATTTTGAGCTAGCACACTCTTAGAAATTTCTGAATTGGTTATAAATCCAGAAAAAAATGTGTCTGTGAAATCCATCTAATAGCTTTGAATAATCTGTCCACATTTTGTTTGGCTTCTACAGTATTTTCAAAAAACAGCCCAGATTACATTTAGAATGGTCTATGGTGAACAAAACTCTCTGAATATTTTTTTGTCTGTGGAGGTCAACTGCACAAATCTGAAAAAACAGCAAATTGCTACAAGAAAGTCCTGTGCCTATCACAGTTATGTATAATCAAATTTAATTACTGCTTTCAGAGTGACCCTGAGGTACAAATAAAATAATTTACCTGTTCATCACAGAGATGTTTGCCTAAAAACAAAAATAAGCAGGTTTACACTGTTTGACAGCTAAAGTGCAACTGACATTACGCCTGTTATTTTTTCCTTTATGTTTCTACACACACTGGAAAATACTATGATCTTAGAAAACCATGTGTCCACAAAAATAAAACTGTTATGTCCTACTTGATCTATCCTGTCATTTAGACAACTTTGAGCATCAATTTTCAAGTTATGCTTGAACAGTTCCCAAGTAATTCATAAGAATTAGTGAAAATTAGAATTTAATTTTAAATGCTACAGTGAACTCTAAGAATCTAAAGACTAGATCTCAGAGAACACTTATTCTGACAAAAACAGCTACCTTCAAGATGTAAAACTCCCAGGAAACACAAGTCTACATTTATCTGAGACAGTTGTATGATTTTTACATACCTTTAAAATTTGATACAATGCATATATACAGAAATGTTAGACTGACTCTTATTAGTTTTCAGTTTGGAAAGAAAATTTCTGGATGTGTGTTGGGGTGATAATATTTGGGATCATGAGTCCAATAAAATTGCATTGCAAGCTGAGCACATTTGAGAAATGCTACTCTATCACCAAAATCCAGTAATTTTTCTACAGCTTACCAGTGTAACACAATAGAAGCATTAACAGATGCAGATATTTGTATTATGTACAATAAAAATGTGACTACACAAAAACATTTTTTGCCAACTACTTCATGCAGAGGCAGATAAACATTAAAAAATAAAAAGTCTTAACAAATATAAGACCTTGGAAATGACAGAACCATCAAAGACACTGATACTGAGATGCAGTAGATGTTACAGATATTAATACAAAAGATTTACTTTTCTTTTTTAAGTATTTGTCCTCTTAATCCTGTGAGGAAGGCTATGCAAGTGCACACATAAGCGTTAATACAACCCTCTGGCAACTAAACAAACCCAAACATACTCACTCCCTGGGGAAAATGATCTTAACTGGGCTTTTTTTATGTTTCAAAAGAGAAGACAAACAACCAAAGCGAAGGGCTTAAACAGGCAAACTTCATCAAGATCAACAGGCATACCTAGGGACATTGACTGAAACAAATTTACATCTATCTGTATCTACAAGGATTCATGTAATTCATGCAATCCACATATTACAACAGATACTGTTAGTTCAGTTGTAGAGCATCCAGTGATTTACTACATGTTTTAACTGTAATGCTTTTGTTTTAAAGCAAATAAATATTCTGCTTTCTAAAAGTTCCCTAAGCACTGAATCATTCTTTTGGACATTGACAGAAAAATACTACATTAATGCCAAGCCTACACGTGAAATGTAAAAGGACCACTTCTTCAAAATTTTGGACTGAAGGATACATAATTTCCTACTCAAGACAAGATTAGCCATGGATATGCTGGCCTGGAAAGGTCAGGGGAGGGGGGAAGGAACAGAGGAGTAAAGGATAGCTCTGTGATTGAATCAAAAATTATTAGAAATCTCTTAAAATAAATTTTTAAAGTTGCAAGATCATATTACAGATTTAATCTGTGGGCAATGCAAGTCATTTGTACTCTTCCCCAAATTTCCTTCCTTTCTCAAACTACATATAATATTTAATGCATTAACATGATGCTTTTCACCTACTATCAGGATATACTGTATGGCCTTATCTGCACAAATATCCCATTTAAGTGGTTCATTACTCTCCATTCAGAAATCTTCACTGTACAATGTTCTGTACAATGTTCTATGAGCTACGCTCAGAAAACACCAGGACAACAGATTTTAGAAGATCCATTTTCTAGTAAACATTATTACGTCCTCACAATTAAAATAAAATTGAGTAATACTGTATACTCAGAAGAGTGTTTAGATGAAAAACAGAGCATGCAAGCACACACAATACCAAATTTAGACATCATTATAGCTTTTCATTAACCTAATTCAGCAATTCACACACTTAATAAAGAGTGGATCTTATTTGTATATACTATCATGTATACAACAAATAAATTAAATGAAAGAAGCCTAAAAACTGTCTTCACAATGTTTTTGTTTATGAGCTATTGTTTTTAAAAATTTCATAGAAATGTAAATATAAATTATTATTTTATCTTGAAAAACAATAACCTGTTTTAATCGAAATCACTAATAAAACAAGAAAAGCAGTGTAAAAACACTGCTCTGGAGGATATGATGACTCTGTAACAGGTGGAGGTGTTCACATGTCAAATCAATTTCAGTCAAAGTGTGAAATTAATATCTGATTAAGGACTGAATGGGTAAATCACACAGCTGGTGAAAGGATTTGGAAAGAATAAAGTATTGTAGAACTTTGAAGCAACTCTTCAGTGAAATAAATCAATTCTTGACTGAGGATCTTGTTAATAGATACCTGTATGCCTGAATGAACATTTTCGGCTGTTACTTAATATTTCCATAGCTCTAACTTCAGTAACAAATATCAGTAGGAATTATACTTTTAATATTTGGAATTCAAACTTATTTGTCCACTTGAAAACATGTGATATCAGGAATTATTTCCAGATGGCCACTGGGAATTTAACAAAGTGACATTTAAGAATTGCAGTAAATGTTAGAATGGAGGCACAAATGATACAGAAGCAGTTTAATGACACAAATCTGACTATATCATTTTATCTTCTCATGGTGAAACTACTCATAACAGCCACAGTATTTAGAAGCATATCGATAGCCTCATCAAAATCCTAAAAGCTACATTTGATTTTAATGAGATGATAGTAAGATTTTAATTGAAGTTGAAAAGATGGAAGAATGCACATGAACAAAAAATCCTGAAAATTTCTTGCTCCCAACAACAGCTAAAATGAATCTAGGACATAAAAATATCATAATGTGGGTTGTACTAAATTCCCGTATAGCATTTATAAAGCATCAGTTTTACAAAACAAGTTTTCACATGCACACGCACGCGCGCACACACACACACACAAATATATGCCTAAGTATGAAAAGAAAAATAATTTAGGGACAAAAATTTATACGAATTAATAATTTCAATAAATCCATAGGAAACTAAACAACAGATATTAATTATTATCGGTATTGATATAACACAATGCTTGTAGACATGTCATTGTATACACAATGCCTAAAAATATATAGCACGTATTTACTCAGAGATACCAACAGAATCATGAAGTTTGTAAAACAGAGACAGCTCAGAGCTGTTCATGGAAATGAAAAAGGAAAGAAAGGCTGGAACGCAACTTCTCTTCCCACTGCAAACTTGCTATATGAGTTTCTTGTTTCAGGGTTGTTCTTAGGCCCACCACTCTGCTTAAATCTATGCTGCTAAAAAAACAGGGACAAGGAGCGAGCTTGACCACTGGACCTCCAACCATCCATACCACTTTGGCAGGGTATGAACATATAATTTCATTATATAATATAGAATATAATTCTATTGATAAAAATGAGCACATTACATTATCAGCTGTGAAACTGGAAAGATTATTGTATTACAGATTAGTAAAAAAAAGTTTCTACGTGGAATGATATACAGGATATTTTTGTCATCAAATAGAAAGTTGGAAGTTTCAAGCTGAAAATGTTATGTTTTTAAGTCAATAGGTAAAAAACTACTTACATTAGAGCTATAAAAATTATTGAAGATCAAAATATAAATTATAACTTATGCTGGAACACACTGCCATTCAATATGACACAATTATGAATGATACTAATTATCAGATTAAATGTTCTCAAATAATACTATTCATAAAAGAGGGAATCTGTTTTACAACAGTCTCTGTTAGTCCCTCCTAACATATTGCTGTTATGTCCAAGAATTGACCTATTTACAAATAATCAAAGGCATTTTTAACAATAGCAGGTGGCAAAACATTTCTCAAACTGATGACTACCAGAAATAATTTTTTTTACCGCTATTTGAAAATTATTTATCAAACTTTTAAAAGAATGTAAATACCAATCTTTAAACTTGAAGACAATGAAAAATTTCGTAAGAGCTTGGCATACTTTATACCTCTCTATAAAACAGTGAAAAAAATCCCCTTTTTTCTGTGAATAATACTTGGATGGAATTTACATCCATAAAGGAGGGGGAAGGGGGACAGTGCAGAGCCACCCCTATGTATATATATGAGTACATTTATATACATAAATATATGGTTTTTTATTTATGTTCATTTTTAGTAAAATAATACAATGTCTAGACTTTGATGAACTATCAACTTTGTCATTATTTGCTGATAATTAAAAATATTTACTTTCTTGCAGGAGAACTGTTTAATCAGGTACAATAATCAATCAAGTGATATTAATTATGGTCTCTAATCTCACCCTATGATTCTCACAAGTTCACAGCTGAGAATGAAGTATATTGCTGAAGATGCATGCATCTTTTTGAGTGTAATATTATAACTAATCTTTAATTATGAAGGGCTTATTTAGTGTGTTGCGTGTGCATTATTTTATAATTTTGCAAAAATTTCTGTTAGAGTTTTCTAAATGTAACTTTCAGAAAGGAGTATCAACTAAAGCCACCGACTCCAGACTCATAAATCAAGGCACACTAAAGCCCACATAGAAGTACTCATTCACGTATACCACTGTCCTCAGATTTAATACTCCTCAGAAGATACATTTTCTTCAGCATAAGATTAAGTTGCAGTCATGAAAGGCCATATTATAACTGGAGGACTGCACTTACACAGGGATTTATGGTAGCTTACTGAGTTAAATCCGAATTGCACTTTGCTTCAACTTCCCTGAGCATCTCCCTTCACACATAACCAAACAGACTTTTTCCATAAAGTCAAAAATAAAGGGAACTTCTGTTCTTGGGGAGTACTGTCCTTGGCTTTGATCACCAGTTTTCATAGCTGGACGTAATTTAAGATAACTGAATGTGTCCTTTACGTATTGTAACAATAAATACTAACTAAGCTAAATAATTTTAAAGTTTTATGTAAATAGAACACTTTTTGTAGCATGCAATGCATTCTAATACACATAAGAAAATCACACTATGGAAAGTGTTAGGTGAATTTTGAGGTGAGAGAATACTCAAAACCTCTGAACTTAAGGAAATCTTGGTGACACATTTTCAGAAATAAAATATATGAAGAAGACTTTTACAGATGCAGAACATGAACACACTTGCAGGTTACTGTGACATCACCAAATTAAGAGTACATCCAGGGGTTTAATAATGTACATTTTGGATGAGGAATAAAAAGGCACGAAACATGTACTTTTACATTTTTTAAATTGGCTGCCATAAAGACTTAGCAAGAAATAAGATCATGTGTATGTCATCTTTTTGGTGAAATTTGTCAAACATGTTTCTTCAGCTCATCATAAGAAAGTTTACTTAATTTATTTTTGATTTATCAAATTACTCCTTATGGTTTTAAAAAGTCAAACTCTGACTCTTAGCACAAGATTAAATCCAATCATTGGCATCTTATATATAAACTGTTATACCAATTTTTTGTATTTTTGTTGTTTAAAAAATACATTTTTTACTAGCATTTACAATTCTGGATTTTTTTTCAAGAAAATCGCTTTCTTTTTCCTTTTTTTTTACTACAGCCCAATAATATTGCATTTTCCCTTATTGGAGCACATTAAATATTTGGCAAAATTTTTAAAACAATGCTTTCTTTACAATTTTATTGACTTCAGTGACAACTTAACACTTTTAACAGCTCATTCACACCCTTTTTCAGGAGGATATGATTAAAGAAAATACCAATGCCAGAGTACAGTCAAAGGTGTATCAACCATCACATCATTTAAACAATTCATTCATTACCTCTGCAAAAAGGTTGAAGTTACTTGAAATAACAGAGACAGGAAAATAAAACTTAACATAAACAGCACCACTGGGGAGGCAATACGAAAGACTGACTTACTGCTCATTTAAAATCCAGTGTTTGATTTTTATTACCTGGATGCAGACGTCATACATCAAAGGCTTCAAAAACTAAAGGGCAAAATAATTCCCAAGGCTTGATCCTTCTAGTGAAAAAATAGACAAAACTGTCACAGAAACCAAATGCTATTAGGAGAATTTATCATAATACTGCTTAAAAGAAAAACTCGTAGCATTATATCTGTTGCTGTCCTGCTGTGATGTATATTTCTTTCATACTATCATGTGCAGAAGTCAAAGTAACTTTACAAATGATGGAGGATGCTTAAAGATGCCAAACAATCCCCGCTGCAGATTTTAACACAACACTTAGACTCTGCAAAATATTTCAACGCTTTCTGAAATATTCTCAGGCAAATTAGTAAACTGCAGAAAACTGTATTTTGGCTTGTAAAAGCATGAAGGGAGGAGTATCTTTCTAGGTAATGCAGACTGGCAGCTAAATTCATAGCGTAGGCACTCTGGCATTTTCTGTATTATGTACGAATACCAAAAAGACAGTAATGGGAAAAGGTTAAGGAAGTAAAAAGCTATGGCAAATTTCCATTTTCTTAAAATGATGCCACTGCTTTAGCAAACTCTCAGCTGAGCCAGATCTGCTAAGAAACAAAGGCTGAGATTCAGCGTTCTAAAACTTAGCTTGTCACTTCAGGCTTCTTATATAGACATTGCAAAGAAAAAGACCCTTCCACAGTGTGATTCAACTCATCATAAATTAGAGGTTTAAAACAGGTCAGATGTATCATATTTTAGACATGATTTTTTTCTTTCCACTGACTTTCCATTAGTGGGAGTTTACATGCCTAGCTCACCAACAAAATCATCAAAGGAGTCTCAGTATGAGAGAGAAAATCAAAATAACAACAAAAAAAGTGTATTTGATTCTGTGTATTAAATAAAATGTAATTGACAGAATTAATGGTTTCCTACATTGCTAGAGGTATTCCAAAATATGAGATTAGAAGTGACTTGGTTCTGTCCAATTGGTGTGTTCAGTGCAAGGAAACACAGTGCACAGAAACAACTGCCAGAAGTAAAAACAAATAAAAATAAATAAAGATAAAAGATCAGATAGATAATGCCCTACATTTAATTCACTTCTGCATCTTATTAGAAACTTATTAGAAAATGACAGTTTTATTTTTATGTGCTACTATCTAGTTTTAAATAAAAATTGTATAATGATAATGCTAATTTAAAAAGAAATGGCCACTGCAAACCTTGAATTCAAGTTTAATTAGAATCAGGAAGTAACATTTATGCTGAAGAAAAACATACTGAATAATTAACCTGGATGAAGAACTATGTAATATTTTAGTTTTCTGTACTAAAGTAAAATGTCTGAGCTGTTTTCTACATAGAATTTCTTCAATTATGATGTGAAACTACAAAGAAGTTTGACTAAAAGGACAGTCTTCAGTGGCTGAGTTAAAACATAGCAATTCTCTCTTATTCAGAGACAACCTTATTGTTGCAATTCAAAAATATTTTTGTGCAAACAGGCAAACGAAGGCTTTCAACTCGTGGTCAGCTTTAACTTGTTGAGTCATTCACTGAAGAGATACGAATGCACACATGCAGACGCAGCTGCAATCTGGAGTGTTGAGGTTGAAGGTTGAGGAAAGCCTCTCATCCACAGTCATGTCATATAACTAAGAAAGGATACATGTGCTATATGCTGGCTGCACTTAACCAAATGTTAAATACCGACTTGCATAGAATTACTTTTTATTCTGAAGTTTAAGTTTAATAAGCTTGTTCGTTCACAATAGCAAGAAAACTGAAGATGTACACAGATACCAGGTTAGCAAACGACAACTATTTTTCCAACATACACATTCTTTTTCAGTGAAATAAGAGTCTCCAGTTTTAACACAAGAGACTGCATTATGTTACAGGTTATACTGAAACAAGCTAATACTGAACAGCTAAACTGATTGAGCCATTTATTGTTTATAATAAACAACCATTTGTTGTATGTCTGTGGAGCATAATTGAGCATAATAATATCAAGACCTGGTTGAAGACTTTGGAAAGTGGTCTTATAAAATAATAAAAAGACATTGGAAGCAGGGTTCTGCAATGAGTATAAAAACAAAAAAAGGCATCAAATGTATATACTTAATTATGTACCCATATAATCTGTTCTTTTTATTTGTTTACTTTCATTATTTTGTTAATTTAAGAGTGAGAATAACAGTTATGCAGTGCTATATGCTTACCCACTTCTATGTTCTTTGCTAAGCCTCTGCTATTGGCCATTTTTGAATAAAGGATACTAGCATAGATGGAAATTCGATCTGACCTGCTACAGCTTGCTAATCTATAAATATGTAAAACTCTCAACCAATTAAAACATGTTCAAGTTCAAATGCATTTTCTAGATTGGAAAGTCAGTTCCATCTGCCATCCCAACCACTCAACATTTTACAAAGCTCAGACAAAGATATTCTCTGCTACTAAAAATTACTTTGAAACTGTTGTGATAATTATCAGTGATTTAGCATGCCAGTGTTAAAGCTTATTTTTACTCTATTAGTAACCTCCTGATTATACTTTTTATTCCCTGAAAGAAAACTCTAGGATGTTGAAATATTTTAGAAATGCCTGCTGTAGGCCTACCTGAACATTTGCCAATATACTCTAAAAGGCCAGATAATAACATAGGAAAACTTCCCTATGTGAAAACAATTAATATATTGTGTTAAACAATATATTGTGTTGGAAACTAAGTGACTGGCATTTGCCCATCCACAAAAGTAACCTGGACTGTATGGAACTGTGAACAGATACATTCATAGCGAAACTCTGTGACAGTTCTCTAAAGAACCAAATTGCTGTGAAATACGTTTGTTGTCTGCCCTCCAAAATAAATTTTTGAGTAAAGCTTACTATTTCTTGGATTTCTTCAGAATATTAATTATCAGCTGTTAATGTAAATAACAGACGGAAGCTCCCTTAAAAACAAAGCTCCCTTAAAAAAGTCAAGATATAAATAACTGTTCATTACCAAACTACCGGGTGCTAATGATGGTCTATATACATTGCAAATTCAAGCACTCAGATTCATCTAGACAGTTGACTCCATTCTTAAGTTTAGTGTATAATTAAATCTCATTACCATTAGTGGAAATCAGACCTGAGCAGCACACACTTGAATAATTTGGCTGAATTATAGCATATAAAAAGAAAATATCAAAAGAAAACTTAATATACAGGAAATGGATGAAAGAAAGAGAAAGACAAAAGCTTGGAATAGATTAAGAAGTTCAAAACTTTGCTTGATTGAATTATGAGTGTATTTTTTCAAATACTACATTGTATTTACTGATCTTCCTGAATGCACATGCCTAATTCTGAGAATTCAAAAAGATCAATTACTCCTAAAGAAAAGCCTAATTCCATGAATTGCCTACAGCGTGAGTTTTATGAAATCTCAAAGTGGTAACAAATGTTTAAATCAATATTGGCAATGCAATGGCATTTGTGAGAATCCCAATTGTATTTAAACTAGTGGCATGTTTGTAAAAACCAAGCCTTTAAAGTTTTAAGATTTAAGGTATACTAAGTGCTATTGCTGTATGAGAGAAGAGAAGAGAAGAGAAGAGAAGAGAAGAGAAGAGAAGAGAAGAGAAGAGAAGAGAAGAGAAGAGAAGAGAAGAGAAGAGAAGAGAAGAGANGAGAAGAGAAGAGAAGAGAAGAGAAGAGAAGAGAAGAGAAGAGAAGAGAAGAGAAGAGAAGAGAAGAGAAGAGAAGAGAAGAGAAGAGAAGAGAAAGGAGAGGCGAGGCGAGGCGAGGCGAGGCGAGGCGAGAGGAGAGAGAAGATAAAAATTTATCTGAGCAACTTAAATACGTATCTGAATGTATTCTTCCTTTAGTCTCAGGAGGAACAACCAAACAACCTCATAATGAAAGCTTAAAGCTTTACTGCTCATTTGAGCATCAGCACAAATTAAGGTTGTAAACATCACATTTTCAGCTGCCTGCACGGCCTGATATACTTCCTGAGATATCCAAGAATTCTTAATAACTTCAAATTATTTATCATGTTCAGGTTTATATCACTGAGTCGCTAGATTTCTTTTATAACACTATTATGGAACTAAAGGATAGGCTAGTGAAATAACTTAATTAGTTTATATAATTATGTAAGGGCAGAAATGAACAATGAGTTCTAAACAGACTACCAGATTTTGTAGTATCAGTTATCAAAAAATCAGGAAGTCAAAGAAAAAATATTTTTCTGGGCTGACAGGCTTAAAGGTTTGAACGGGAGAAAAATCCCAAGCCTAATAAAAATCTAAGGCATTCATGTCTGAAAGTTGAAGCTGACTGTGGCAGGGTCTGATTTGCTTCTCATCAGTGTGGTACTGCTGATGGGAGCATTAGCATGGAAACAGCCCAATGAACAGCCTGCTGCACAATCTACTTTGGATCTTACCAGACAAACAGTAAGTTGTGGAACACTCATGACCCTTTTTTGGCTGAGACGTTGGGTCCTTTCAGGAAGGTGTCCGGGGCCAACTTCTTGACCTGACATCATTGTGTGACACACTGTCACAAGCTATAATGTGATATATCATAGAGGCCTTGGCCTGGATACACACGGCAATGACTATGTCTATCTCATCCACATAACAGGAAATGTATGTGTGGAGCTCTGTTAAGAAAGCGCATAAGCCTGATCATTTTCCTTGATCATGCTTTGAGTCTGCCCAAATACTACACCAGATCACAGGTTGCTGGGATAGTATGGGTATGAGTGGTCTCAGATCTGTCGTCAAAACACAATCGAAATGCAGCCAAAGGGAAAAGGAAAAAAAAATATGTGCTCTAAATAAGAATTATTTTAACCAAACATTTTTTATCTATTGAATCTAAAATTAGTCCCCGCTTTAGCCCATGAACAGCAACAGGTCTTAAGAAAAATTCTCTTGGAAGAACATGAATAATTTTAGCACATCATTGGTAGAAATATACATCGTCTACTGGTGTCATGAAACTAACCTATGCACCTCAAAATGATGGTATGCCCTAATTTTAGTATTATTTCATCCTGAAGTTTACACTGTATGAATACTATCCCTAAGTGTACATTTAATGCAGTACTTAATATATACAGTAATATTTGCATGGATTCTTCTAGACACATTCCACTGGCAAAGCAAAAGAAACCATCATCACTGTTGTTATAAACAGTTATTGCATTGCAGGAATGGAATTTAAGTTGGAGCTCAGAAATGTTCTTTCAGCAAATTGTTTATTCATTAAAAATATGTACTTTCAGTCAACCCTAAAAAATTTAATTAGAGTACTCAATGGATATCAGGCCCTGTTCTAATGTATATTTAAAACAATGATTATGTTACTCTTTCAGGAAGTGGCATATGAGAATTTCAGATATGTCCTTTGTATGAAGAAAGAAACTGAAGTCTTTCATAATCTTACTAAACACCCTACCATTTAGGTAAAAGAACAAAATTGTATCAGTAACATGCCAGGAACTTAACAGTCCTGCCTTTTTATTTCCTTTAACTTTCTAAACATGTCCATCACTGAAATTCTGAAAAAAATGTCTTAGCTTTAAGAAAGAAAGTAACAATCTAACTACGTTATTTTTTAGTTTGAACATATTTCCTCCTCAGTTTTTCAGTTGTTATATAACTGAAAATTATATAATTAACTTAGCCCTATCTAAATACATATACAAGTATTCACTAAGAAATATTATCTCAGAATTTTTGTCATGAAATCTCAACTGCGAAATACATAGTTACCAATTCCTATACATCTATGGCAGAAGACAACATCTATTTTAGCAAATCTAGCTATAAACAATGGCATATACTGTTTTCTTTTTCTTTACTTAATGAAGATGGGTGGAGCAAAACCCAGTCATGCTGCCATTGTTAAGAGTTTTGTCATAGATTACAATGGAACAAGGATTTCAATATAGATACTTTGATATGCTTAGCTATGGTATTATAACATAATACCATAATTATAACAGGACAGAACAAGTAACTTTCTGTCTTTTGCAGAGAAACTCTAAATTCCTTCAGAGATTTCCTCTGGATATCTATTGAACCACTCCGTTAAGGTATCTGGGGACCTAGAACAGAGAATGAGGGACTTTCAGATGCTGCCTATGGAATTTCCTTTTTTGGGAAAGTAACCTGAGTTGCAGATTATTCATCATCATTTTAAAGTGTTTAATATGGGTTAATAGTTTTATGTTTTAGTAATAACAATATGGTTTTTGTTTTAGTAATAACAATTTGGTTTTAATATGGTTTAAAAAGGTTAACATCAAAGTCAAGGTTGCCGGTAGCATCTTGCATATTATCTATTAAAAAAGTCATACTTGATTGATTTTTTTTTAATGTATTCACATATAGTTAAGATTTAAATAACTGTTGTCTTTGTAATGAATGACAACTGATGATGACTTACAGAAAGAAATATCAAGGCAACTATTGTAGTTATTCATCAGCTTTGTCAAGTTAGCAAGCTAACCTCAACCTCAGTTTTGCCAACTGTGTTTTCTATAGCTCATCTTTTATTGTATACATTGATTTAGGTACAATGCTATTCTTCTGTACTCAGAACTATTACTAATAACTACTGCTTGAGGAGCCATCTGAAATCTTTCTTGCGGACCCCACTATTGGAAAGTTGTATGTTTTTCTTCTTCAGATTGCATTTGTGTAGTCCCACAAGCCTGAAAGTAAACATCAACTCTGTATGCAAAATCAACAAAAGAGAATTGAGTAACAGAAATCTAGGTAGCATACTGTTAGTAGCACTGCATATTTCTGCCATTAAGATGTTTCTAAAGGTGATCAAAGAAGCAGCACAAGATTCCGGTAAGAATCACTCCTCCCTTAATACATTAGGTAAGCTGCTAACATGATTGAAGGTATCATCTATATACATATATAAAATCTGTGATTCATCTCAATTAATTTAAAGGAATCGATTCATGACATTTTAATGTGGACATTCTAATAATACAGGATGGGTTAACTGCACCATCTAAACGCTCCCCAATTTTCTAATTTACGTGAGATGAATCCCAGCTAAAGTGTCAA
The DNA here is from genome assembly GCA_003342895.1 of Casuarius casuarius. Taxonomy (NCBI): domain Eukaryota; kingdom Metazoa; phylum Chordata; class Aves; order Casuariiformes; family Casuariidae; genus Casuarius; species Casuarius casuarius. Next base: position 134,073 of record PTFA01000530.1, read on the forward strand.
TTTTCTACTACAATCAGTCTACAATAAAAATGGATTGCAAGGTAATAGATATGGAGCCAAGATTCAGATGGTCAATTTAGAAATATTGTAGGAGAGGCTGAAGAGTCATGTTCTAACCCAAGAAAAACTCTGTCTCTTTAGTAAAAAAGATTCAAATGAGGATGCACTGCACTTTGTCTCTGTAGACCATGTATCAGCCATCAAAGTCTGCAATTTGCTTTCTTCTGAGCTCACTGCAATCACAAAGGCTGTCTTGGAAAACAAAAAGTAGTCTCTTTGAGGCCACATGTGGCAATCCATTAACTTTATCATCACTAAAATGAAATTCTATTTTTGGACAGGTTTTTTGACTGTTTGACAAAGGGTAAGCAGAATCACTGAGATATCTTGTGACATTATAGAAGTTGGAAATTTTAAACCTGTCCAAAAGTAGGAGATATGTTGAGAAGGCAGACAGATAAAGTTTTGATCAATGGTGTAAGAAGACAGGAAACTTCTAATAAAACTAATGACAACACTGAGGTAAAATATGGAGAAAAGTTATAATTTACCCTCAAATAAGACATTTTCCACACTTCTGAGATTTTAAACATTTCACATTTTACAATTCTGCAAACTCTTAACAAAGAAGTTAGATAATTGCTGACAGTTCATCAAAATAAATCTCAAAAAAGCAAGATAATCCAGGAGTTAATTTCCAAAACTATGAAAACATAGAATGACTCACAATTCAGTTGTAAAACAAGACTAAAAGCCAAAATCCAAAGATCAAATGATACCATACTATCAATATACTTTGTAACAGAGATGCCGTTATAACTGCCAAATCCATAGCGTATATTTTAAATGTTTCAGGAAGTCCCCAGAAGTTAGATTTTATAACAGTAGTGGTTGAACTCCAGAAATGAACTAGGATATCTTTGATAAGTTAGACAACTACTGAAATGAAAAAAAAAAAATCCTTATGTTAGACATTGCAGAAAGAGTAATGATAGCAGAAAAATAACTGAGCAGATGGATTTTAATTTTTGAACTTTTTTGTAGAGATATGACTGGATAAAGTTCCTAATTTTGGCTTGATGAAAAAATGCAGATGTAACAGGCACTTAACTTGTGCCAATACTCTCTGTTTTCACTGCGACTAGAAATGGTTTATGTAAAGAGACTAAACCATCTTAATACACAGTGCATAGAAATGTCACATGTAAAACAGATGAAATAGTGAAAGAAGCAATGAGAAGGGGTGAGCTTAACTAAAATATAGAATATGTCGATGCCCTCAGGCAACACTGTATATTTGAGATGTGTAATGGCACAGGCCGAATGTGTTGCACAATGTTTAGCTACCTTAGTGTCTTAGCCTTAGTAACACTGAGGACCTGCATCTGCTTTTTTATTCACAATTCTGTAATATGTAAACTATTGTGACAGTTTTTCCTGAGCCTCTGTGACAGTACTTTTTCCTTGTTTTTCTCGTGCTATTGTCTCATATCGTTATTCTCAAGGCCTTGCCCCTCCAAACCTCGATAGTGTTGTTGTGGTGGGTTCTCATGGGAAGCCATTACCACCACTATGTCATCACTCCTTCTTTCTCCCTCCTTCCTTTTTGTTTTGTAGATTTTAGTTTAATTAGAGAAAACCAAAATAGAGCACATAACAAAGTAGATAATAGTCATTTGAATACACAATAAATATTACCCAATAATATAGGTGCACAGAAGTTTAACAAGCAATGTGCAAGACGTGACCTAATTATAATACTTCTATCAGTGCTATAAATGGGAACAACCAATGATGAGTTTTAGCAAGTCCCAAAGAAAAGCACAGAGTACTAGGGAAAAAGCATGGCAAAAAAATCATCATCATCCTAATCACATTCACCATCACCACCTGCTGCAGTGGAGACTACCGAAGAAGAAGTAACAGACACACTGGTATGGGATCTGGTTGCTCCTCTTCTTGGCTGGCCACTGGGGAGAGTTTTCCCTTTTCCCTCCTTGCTCCTTTCATGACTAGAGTCAATCTATGCCATCATCAACAGACACCATTTACAAAACTCCTGTGCATGCAAGCCTGTCTTAACATCCTTAGTGCAATAAATGCACCATTTAATAAACTTTAAGCTAACATCTACCCAGCTTTTCACTCTTTATTTTGTGTTGAAACATTAAAGTATCTGAAAAATAACAGGTGAAAAGAAACATTTAGGCAGGAAATTTCTCCTTCTGTACATGAGAAATGTTGGAGGAGGACTCCTACTCTTCTGATTGTGTTATTTTCACTGAACAGTAAACAGCCTCTCAATTTTTTGCAGAGTTTAATCAAGGCATATTATTCACCTTACGTTAAAACACTATTTAGAGCAGAATCTCATACAGAGATTAAGCATCCAAATATACTTTGTTTTGATTCACTAGACATGGTTCCAGGCCAAATTTGATAGCCTGCTACTGATGGCCTAGTACTTTCTAAGAATGTTCACAGTGAAATACACTGCCCTGTTTAAAGCGCTTGTTACAGGAAACACAACAAGGACTTCTAGTCATGGAGATCTGAGGAACAGGGAAATAAATATGAATCACGTATCTGCTGTAACAGCTGATTCACATGACCAGCCAATTAAATGATAGCAATTTCAGACTCCAAGTTAGGCCTTTTATCTCTACAAGCACTGAAATAAAGTTGTTAAAGTTGCTGTCCTCTTTTATTTGATTTCTCATAAATTAAGGACACAATAATCTGTTCCTGAAATAGGCTACGGTTTTCCCTCAGTAGAATACAATAGCAGCCCTGCTTCACAGCTATCTAACTCAGAGAAGGAATGGGATGCAGATCAACACTAAAGAGGACAGATTATACAAACTTTGATAATAAAGAATGATGTTGAAAGTACGTTAGTCATTCTGAGACAGATAAAGAGTGCAGGCTTCCTATCTTGCCTGGAACTCCAAAATGTTAAGGAACATTTCACTCATTTCTATATTCTAAATAGAAAGACAAAATAAAACCTGAAGAAATTAATATTAAAATAGGCTGTTGAGTCCATGAACAACAAAAAGAACTCCTAGTAACTGCATCTTGTCTTGATTCAGGCACTGTTATAGCCCTAACACCCATACTGTCAGTCTGTATCTACATCAATATATTCTGACCTTGAGCCTACCGACATTGTCTAGCAGTGTCCACATGTATAACCTCAAAACAAGGTTGTCTCATTCAAATTGCTTATTGGGAATGGCCCCTGGCTTCTGTTTATGCCTGAACTGCACCTTGGTTTGTTTGGTAGAGCGCTGCATGACCCAAAAGCAAGGGTCGTACCATGCCACGGACTATTTAACAGAATGATCTAAAAGCTTAAGTTCCAGTATTTGGGCCCAGAACTCTGGACTATTTAATTTTCTATGATAAACCTCACCTCAGACTTCACTCATAGTAAGCAACACTAGAAAAAGACCTTTCAGGAGAATTCAAAGTGGATAAAAATCTATTCAAAAAACATGCACCAAAGACTCAGAATTGAAATCCTACCAGGCAGTTCTTTCAAACCTGAAATGCAATATGGGTGATAGTGAATGTCCTTCAATCTAATGGAAAGATGAAATAGCACACCCTCATGAGTTAGGGCCTGTCTCCTTGGGATTTTTTTCCTATTATTTTATTTGCTGTGTCTATGTCAGTCATGGCATTGGAACAAGGCCAGCGCAATTTAAACTGAGTGATAACATTGAAACATAACAAGACTATTATTGACACTACCACAACTGCTACAAACAAACAGAAGCACGAGTATATAGCACGGGATATAGCACGGGTACATGAAAATGAAATTAGCTACAGAATGAAAGAAGAGAGAAAGATAAGGATCCAAAATCTGTTGTCATCAGGTCATACCAATGGTCTCAATTACATTTTCAGATCAGTAAGATAAATGAGCGTCCTACACCAATAATTGTACCATGCCACTCAATAAAGTGTTCATTTCCTATGCCTAACGGTATATGAAGTAAGAGTTTCAGATATGCTTGTGCCTAGGAATTCTGACAGAATTATTATGAAATCATTTTTGTTATATGTGCCTATAGGAAAGTATTAAAAATAATATTAACTGTTTTTTGGTCCTTATCCTTAAGGTGAACTAATTAACATAGGAATTAACCACACATGATATTACATTTTAACAAGCAAGATCTTTTTTTAAGCTGCAGGTCTATGTAACCTATTAAAATGGAAAATGTCAATACCTGCATACTAAATGATAACAGGTGTTTTTTACTAGAACGAAATCAACCCAAGTATGTATCAGACTGAAGCTCATGGTCAAGAAAAATTAAAGATGTTTTTGTTGCCAAGGTTCTCATCTGTTTGAGGCAGAAGCAGCACAAATAAGGCTAGGATACCTTAAGCCCCCCTTTTTTGGTAAATTAAGGCTCTTCTTAATTTCCACAACCATATACAATATATCTGTTCTATTGCTTGTGTTACATACTAACTTTGATCTAGGTCTGTGAAGCTTCTCCAAGAGGCATGCAAACAATTTTAGTTTCATAACTACCCCAATAAAGGCTGCGAACACAGAACACAATTTTCAAATAAGATACCTAATATGAAGAATTACATTCTGAGGCATGTAACATTTTACATTTTTCAAAGCTGATAGAAATCTGTATATTGTATTGACTTTCAAGGAAAAAAAAATAACATTTTAACTTCCATTTTTACTTCAGATCTTTATTTTGCACTTGTTCAAAAATCTCTCTCTCCATTATCCGTTAATCAACAATAGAGTATCAAAAACAACAATAGTATCAAAACTTTAAATTTGTAAAAGGACCAAATATCTATTTGAAATAGATTCACAGGATATAATGAAAGAAGTTACAACGTGAGTTTAAAGCACTTAATTTATTTCATACCTTGATAAACAGCTTTGAATCCTGGAGAGCCAATGCTGTCATCGGATTGTAAGTGAAGCCACATCTGGTTGCTCATGCTCACAATAAGATCAGGAACACTAGATCCAGTGAGTCTGCATATACAATAAATTGCAAAGTCATTTTTAGAGGCATAAATAACAAAAAAGTAAAAATAACTAGTCTTTTCAGAATTTAATTTAGATCTATTTACAATATATTAGCCTAATGATTTGATCAGTTGATTTCTGATAGAATTAATTATTCTATTTGGATTAGAACAACACACAGTTTTAGAAAAAAAACATAGTGAATGATTGTATTCAAATTAGGAATGATCAAACACTTTTAATAAAGCTGTTGCTACCTAACACTTTCATTAACTAACTAGCTATTAGAGATAGGAAGGACTGTATAAGCTAAAATGTTTTCACTTGTTTAAATTATTATTGCTTTTTTGCCATGCTTTTTTAAAAGTGAAGGAAGTTGGTTTACCTCCTTTACAGTGCATGTGTCCATACGAACTTACTAGAACATCTGCCTCATTCTAGTAACTCACAATGATCTCTTAAACTTAAGAAAAGAATGATTTCTCATACAACAATGCATGGTAATGATGTAGAGACGTGTATTTCAATGCAACACATATCAGAAAGCTGGTGAATAGCACTACAAAACTTTAGTTCTTCTCAGTGCTCTCTATTCCACATCTAGAATCTTGATATGTTAATGCAAAGAGAAGAGTTTCAAAAAACTACTGTGAAAGAAAAATCTTCAGAGATTTTCTTCATAGAAAAATGCCTACCACAAAGTAATTTTATTGACATCTAAAATGTTCCTCTTTGTACTGAAGTTGAAGACTTCTATTCTGAAACATCATCTCTGTGTTTGATGCAAGAACATCATTATGAACTTAGTTTCAGATTTCCCACACCTTTGCTAGGAACATTCCATGCTTCAGTCTGACGAACAATATAAATTGGCTTTTTTTCTCCTGATCTGAATCCACATTCACCAGCCTTCAAAAGCTGAGAAAATCTATCTGTGCAGCAGAGGAAATAATCTAAATTATGTGCATTTCAGCAGACATGCATAGGTATGTTTAAAAATATTTGATCTTACCAGATCATTTATTTATACCTAATATTTACATGTACTTATTCTATTAGAATTCTCTCTGTAAAGTAAAGACTAAGAAGCAGAACAAGCACAGCACATTTCTTGTGGTCTACAGTGTGTCTCTGATCCTTAGGATCATATGATTATTCATAATATAGTTCATTATTTTATGGATTAAACAATAACATTTCTTTGGAAAAGTAGAGCAGGGATACTGCACAGTAAATATAATTAATTCTTAAGTAAAGCTTATATAAATTTTGTTATGAAGAAATGCATTTTTTCTATTTCCGGAGCCCACCACCTTTGTCTGGTATAGAAAAACTGAATAATATAAGCCCATTCTCACTCAGACACCTCCATTATATGAAGCTGAGTTGTAGAATATGCATATACAACTTCCATAAAAGCCAGAATAGACCAAGGACCAAGTAAGAAATTTCTATCCTGTATTTTGTAATTGTTTTAATTCAGTAATAAAGCATGAGCTAAAAAAAAGAACAGAATGGCATGGAAGCCATTCCATTTAATCCATTTGTGATCATCATTTCTGAAATTCACAACTTTACAGAACCTATTTAAATACTAATTCTAAATATTTTGTAAAATAGATTAATGTAAAATTATTTTAGTTTAGTTACATCTCTCTGGTCTACCTATGTGACCACCCTGAATGAAATGTATTCAGATATTCAAACAAGAGTGACAGCAATACATGTTCTCTGAACGTCTGAAAAGGAAATAAAGAACTTCACTATAGAAATTTGTTCTTCTTGCTCTCATTTTGATTGTACAGCTAAAGATATTGCATTGTCTTTTAATAACTGGAATGCAACACTTTGATAATCTGACATTTTTATGAGGTCAAATAAATAATCCTGATTTGTGGTCAGGTGATATTCTAGATTCTATGCTGAAGTTACTCTTGTCCATTGCTGATTATGTGTCAAATGATTTGTGAGACCTATTCGAGAATCTGAATTTATAGACAGCATTGTCATTCAGTACTCTGAAAGTAAGATATACCCTTATGTGACTGTAAGCCATAAGTATTTGATGGGCTTTTTATTCCAAAATGTAATGTAATTAAAAAAAAAAAGAAAAACACTTTCATGATAGTGGCATGTGCTGTATCATCTCCTAAAGTCTTCAGGATCTATCAGAATAATAACTGAACATTAAACTCAATATAAGGGATTCATACAAGAATTGCAATGATATTTTGTGGCTTAAACAATGCATTCTCTTTGCTCAGTTCTTTTACACGGTTGGTTACCACAGAGTTATTCAAACCACATACCCTAGGCATTTAGTCTTCACAGAGCTTGTCTTCCTAGATTGCCCCTACTCAGTTTAGACTATTTCAGTGAGGAACTCAGAGCGTTTAAGTTAACTTGTGCTCTGAAACATCCTCTGAAGGAATATATATCTCTCCAGAGGGTTGTCTAGAAACAAGAAAATAAGATTAGTTGACTAAGTTACTCAGCAAAGTCAGATGCAAAAAGTCAACTCATGTCAATAGGGTTCTAGTTAGGCAGAAAAAAAACAAGAAACAGACCCAAAAGTCTTTCTCCTTCAACACCATTGATTTTTTACTCAAAGCAAAACAAAGTAGGTGTTTTCCTCTTTTTCTGTTTTGATACATTTAGATTTTTTGACATATTCAAAATTTCAAATTTTGTGTATCAATGAAAAAAATGTTTTTTGGAACTGAAAAGGACAGCAAGTAAATATCGCATTTTTTTTTTCTCTCTGAGTAGTTGGCTATGGAGTACCTAGGTTTAGGTGTGGGAAAGACAATTTTGTGTCCTGTGTAAAGTTCTGATTAATCATTAAGTCTACGCACGATGCATTCTTTGTATGCAGGATATTCTTTCTGGACAATTTCTGTGACACTGATGTACAGAGGTTTGAGTTGCAGTTCATTATTGCTAAGGAATTAACACTCAGAACACTGAAACAGTACTAGGCATTTTACCTAATAAAAGTATAGTCCAATAATAGAGAAGACTTTTACACTGAATGTACCCAGAAATCACAATTTGGAGAAGTATGAGTCATATTTCTGACTTTTGCTGTATAGAGAAATAGTTTGCAGTCTTGAATCCTTAAGATAATTCCTTAATTTTGTTGAGCCATTTTTTCTTATAGAACAATTATTGGTGTTGTGACTGAGCTTATAGATACGGAAAACAAAAAAAATTCACATGGAGTGAACATCTGCACTGAGCTCCAGGTAGAGCTCTGGCTGTTGGAAGCTTTTGGGATGGAACCTTCAGGCACTGCAGTAGCCATACTTGATGTAGGGAAATAACAATGACGTTGCCCATTTTGTTAATGTAGACTCTTTTTTTTATCCAAATGAGTCACATACTGCATTCTCTTTCTTCCTTCTGACTATTAACCATTACAAAGAGATGCAAATTCAGTCAGACCTTTGACTATGATAAACAAATAGGTGTGGGATAAATAAAATAAATATTGTGATGAACTGACACAAGATGCCACAGATGCAGAATTTCTCAGCAAAGAAGATATAAAGTAGCTTTTAGTAAAGAAGCAGAAGTAAGGTGGGAACTGAAGACTGAAGAACCATGAGGTAAGTTATAGGAATTCCCTCTGTCTTTCACTTAAAAGCCCATCCAACAAGGTTATCAACACGAAGCTATACATCCCATACGTAAATTATATTGCTTCGTTACTCTTTTATTGAAATCTGGCAAAAACTTAATGTATCCCATCTGAGTGAAATGGGCTCATCACTGACAGCCTACCCAAAACTGCTGTTGTAATGGTCATGTGTGCTCTTGCACGGTCTAGAAGATTTTTGGTTGCAACCTGGTAGCAAGTGGTTGACAGTATTATGGCTTTAATTCAGCAGAAAAGCTAGTGGAAAAAGTTTAAATCTATTGCAGCTTAGCAAATGCAAATGGACACAGGTTATCTTGGATAAGTAAGGAAATTGATAATACGCAGCGATACGTAGCTAAGCTGTAAAGTTTGACCTGTGTTAATTGTAAGAATGAAAATGTAAGTACAACAGCTGGTTAGTCTGGAATATTTGAGTTGCTTGCCAAACTGATTAGGAACTGTACAGGTTCAAAAAGACAGGTGCTAGTTTAAAGTCAGAATAATTAATATAACCTTGCTGGTATTGTAATAACTTGATAAAATCGTGACGTTCATTTAAATGAGTACTATAAGTCTCTAAAAGGAAGATGCCTCACCAAATAGTGAGGTATATAAACAAAAGAAATTTAGGAGACACCTACAAAAATAGACATGCAAAGTAATAAAAGATGAAGAATAATTATAAATACTGGATGTCATCTTCTGAAACCACAGCAATAACATTAACTTCTGACTTGACTTACCAGGTAAAAGAGCTAACCTAAATACCAGGCCATAACTGTTTAGATTCCATGCTCTGTATTCTTTACTCTTTATTCTTTTTTAGATAAACAAATATTTGAATTTTTTAGCAATGAAAGAAAACTCATGCCTCTTGATAACTGTGGCAGTCTAAAGGAAGTCATCTGTGGTTCTCCTGCAAGAATTTCTCAAGGGCTATTCAGACGTGTAAATCTATTGCCTAACCAAGCAACTAGTGTTTAAACGGCCCTGTTTGTACAGAGAAACTTGATTAGAGTATGAGACCTACATTGATAGTTTCTGAATGCTGGTAAAATGAACTCTAAAATTCTAAGCTTTCATGAGTAGTATAGGATATTTTTACTGTATATAAATGTCTGTGCAGCATGCAAATAAAATAACAGAATAAACTGTCATCACATCACAAAGCCACTGAATCTCATCATAAAAATAATCCAACAGAAATCTTTGTTTTGAAAAAATATATATTTTCTCAGTGAAACAATAACTACACATTCAGATTATCCACCATCTGACCCTTAGTTGTGTCTCTAATATATTTTGAATTGAGTAATAGTAACCATACTTGACACAGGAAGGAGATAATAAAGGTATCTAAATTCCTACATGCTTACTGAAAATTAGCAATTTGATGTATGAAAAAGACTCAAGAAAGTCAGCCTCCATCTTAATGCTGTATCCCTTCAAAACGGCAATGGCCTATTCAGTCATGTAGATATGTACCAGTCAAAATATATGCCATTGCTTGCTCAGGTTCACCTCTTGGGGACAGAGCTAAGACTGTTCAGAAGAGGGACGGGAAATAGAGATCACAGGTAAAGAAGTAATATGTAAGAAATAAGGATTCATCAGTTCCTCTGTTCACACAGTAGCTTGCTTCTAATTTCCAGGAGAAACTTCATCCTGCAAAGAACCCGAGGGTTCACATAGCTAGCATCCAGACTGTCCAGTCCATTCGGGTTCGGTTTATGATACTGGTTCTGGGAGATCCCACTGAGAAAAGATTCTTTTGCCTGATAAGCCTGTTAACTAGGAAATCACTAATTTCAAGTACTATAATTTCATGGTACAACTTGAGGTTCTCAACAGGATGCCATCCAAACCCTGTCTGAAATTCCAGATGAATAAAGAGATCTAAGGAACAGGAGACAGAAGGGGAGATGTAAACTATGAATCAGCTCTGGGGCCCATAGCAGAAGAAAAGCATATTCCAGTGAGCCTGAATCTGAATACCTCAGGTGGTGAATATTCACTCAGCATTTTTTATTCTGGAAAATCTAACAAAAAAAGTATTGTGAATACCTCATTTGCACAAGACACGAAATATTTTTGAATAATTTATGATTCACTATGAAGGACCTGCCCAGGTATCTACTGGAGTTCTGGTGACTGGCAGACATACTGAAACAACGAGAAATACCTTTTTGCATACAGGACAGAAAATTATTCCTGTTTAGCAGTTCATGCATAAATGCAGCACTACCCATTAGCATCTATATTCCAGGACCCTAAAAATGAAGTAAGAAAGCCTTCCATGGCAGTCAGATTGTTCTGAGATCAAAGGTATTTATTTGTGATGCAGTCTTGTTTGTGGATCCTGTCTTCTGTTTATGGTGCCAGATGATGAGTTGATAAGCACATCTCAGTTCAACCAGAAGGTATCACAAGTGATATGTAGTGTTTAACATCACATCTACAGCCCTATAGTCTACGCTTTCTCGACATGCTCACTAATGTTTATGTTCACCAACTCCCTGACTAGCTCTAATAACATCTCATCTGGCACAGGTGAGGTAGGTAGGTTCTTCCTAACTTTGACTTCAAATTGTTCTGGCAAATTCTGTTGACCTAGTCATGGTCAGAGTATATTTGTATCCATTAATATTTATGTCCAAGAAAACAGATGAAGAATCATATCGAGTGAGTCAATGACTGGGGGCTGACACATTTCCCCTAAATCAATCACTAGAGTCATAGTCTTAGGGATGACAAACACACATAGTGACAGTACAAAGATAACATTGCTTGGAAGTAAAATGTCTGAAACAGAAACCTGTGATGTGCATGAATGTCAATGTAAATGTGAATATTCTGGAGGTCAAGACCATCAAAGTAATAAATAAGTAACAACTAAGATTATGTAGAATGAGAAGCTATGAATGAACACACTGAACTGTTTCAAGACAAAGATGATTAAGGATGGAACACTAAAACCCTTTCATCTTCCTACTCACAAAATTTGGAAGGTAACTGAAGTCCCTCTCTTCTGGATACTGACAGAATCTCACCATTTTTGTAAACTGCATTAAGAAATTCACTTTTCGTTCCAAACCTTTGATATGGGGAAGAGTCTCGTCAAACAAGAGGGAATGCAATAAAATAGTGTATACAGACTAAAACTTTAATGGAATATACTTTCCTCCTTACTTATTCTCACATAATCTGCAAATGCAAGCCTTCCAAAAAAAAAAAAAAAGGTGGCAGGAGGGGGAAGAAAAATGAAGCAGAAAAGCAGAAATAAAAAATAGCAGAAAAAGAGAGTGATTCGGTTTTTATTTGGGGTTTCCTAATTCCTCTGTATGTAGAACTATTTCCTTCAGCTAAGATGATGACAAAATAGGGTAGCTCTGATCTTATGGGAACACAAGTCTGTCTGACAACAAGCGTGTTGCTGACTCTAAGTTTGTCCCAATCTGTAACTGTCTGACAACATGATTGTTTAGAAAGTTCAGGAACAGAGACTTGGAGACCAGCCCTTCAGACATGTTGGCATCATTTCAACGTGGGGATGGGCAATCCCAGTACATCTCTATATTAAAGAAGGTAGCAAAGTTGAGGCAACTGATAAAACTGATCAAGCAGCAAAAACCAAGCTTCTCAGGACTGTGCACAGAAACAGGGCATGTGGGTTAGAAAAGATAACTGTGAGAGGAAGAAACCTTTTGCACCAGTTTTCTCTCTGACTTGAATTAACAAGAAGAATCCAGAGCCATAGTTCATAGAAGAATCAGCCAAGGGAATGCTTTTAAGCATGCTGTTCAGGACCAGAAATATTGTTTGTTCTTATCTAGTTTAGAATATGTAAGCAGCACAAGATGATCTTAATAAATGCTTAGATTCAAAAAGGTTATGGCACATGCATGGCACCAAACTAAGAATATATATAAGTAGCACAGACATAAAAAGAACATAATACATTACTATAAAAAAAATTTAGAAAGCATGTGATTGCAGACACATACATTGAATTCTTAATGTATTTTATTGCTGTTATAAACAAATAAACAAACAACCAAAAAACTCCAACAGCTTCTCTTAGTTGTGATGGGTTGAGAATGAGATGCCTCTCTGATCCATGAAAGAGACTGAGGTTTAGATTTTAGGCTTGGGATCTAATTGTCAGGGGCCTAAATATCAGTTTTTTAAATTTATGTTTTATATCCACAACTACATTCTCAATGTGTTTTTTTTTTACCCTAAAGGCTTCATTAAAAAAAAATATTCCAGTGCGTAGTTTTCATCTATGTATATGCATTCAAGCACCTCTGCTACAATATCTGGTTTCATCTTTACAGATCATCCTTTATGATAAACTTAATATCATCTGAGCACCTATTTCCTACAAATGTTAACTACCTATTAATTTGTAATTTTAAAAGAATGCCTTCTTCCAATTAAGGGTATTCCACACAGACATACATATATATATAAAAAAAAATTCCACATATATAATATTCCACATATATATATCTGTGAAAAAGCTTTGAGCCTTTTCTGCAATCTTTTCTTTTCCCTTCTCCTGTTCTCTTACTGTGCAGAATATTTTAAGTAATTAAATGTGCGTTTTGGAGGCATTAGAAGAATAAATTAAGCTGCATGAAGCACAGCATTCAGAAATCAATAGATTACATTTATGGCATTAAACTCTATAAAGCAAAAAGTCCTTTTAAAAATCAATCATAAACACCTTGAGTTCTCAATATAAGAAAATATTTTCCTTCTTTGAAGTAAAGGCCTCTACATTGTTTTTCCAAGTTTTCTTTTCCTTTTAAAGAAACAGTTTTATGGTATTCTATTCTTCACAGATGACAAATCACTATGCTGTTTGTGTGCTTAATTGCACTAATATGGCAAAGTAAAACTCTGACACTTTTGACTGCTGAAGCTGTCATATGCAGTAAGTGTCAGTAAAAATCCCCAATTTTACTTGATTTTATATTTTTCTTTTAAAACTAACAATGTCAACTACTTAGCTAATCAGTGGAGAAAGTGTCCAATACAGTATTATAAAACTCTTCTTCCTCCTAAATTTTACCACTTCTAAAAAATTCTTACTTTTCTTTCTTCTGAATTTAAATAATACAAAATACGATAAGTTATTAGGAAGTCAGACTCAATAGTGTTTGAGATATATAAACAGAAAACCTAATTTTTTTGGCATTATGGAAAGGGAGGTTGCTTTCTAAACACCCATTAAGGTTCCAAAATGTGTGTGAAAAGAAGAAAAAGATCAGTGTTTATATAGACAGCATCTCTCTGTCATGGATCATTGGATCATACACCAAAATACCTGATCTAAGTACCAGGGTTTGAACCACTAATTTGTGATTTCTTCTTCTTTGTATCACAGAAAAAATAAAATTGTTTGATGTTCTATTTAAGAAAAGTTAACAGCAGTTAACCATGAATTGAGGGACTCAATTCAAAAAAAGAAAATTAAATTTTAATACATTATTCTTGCAAGGAATATTTAAATAAAAGCATTTAAAAGTAAAGCAAGTCTTCTAATGCAAAGTGTTAGTTTAGTTTACAAGAACTTAAGAGCACAAAAGGAGGCATTGCAGGAAGTGCCCTGACTGATAATCCTGACCTTATCACTACTGGATAATTTTGCAGGGGTAGTTATTAGCTTCTAGCCAGCCTCTCTTAAACATGAAAAATAACTACAATCAAAACTTTATAGCCTAAACTCATTAGGTTAATTTTCAGTTAAGTTCTATTGCTCTATTTCCAGAGTTAACCATCTCAGCATACATACACCATAAAATAATACTGCTAAATTTTTTTAATCAAGTAATGCTTCCAAATGAAGCAATTGCTAAAAAAAAGAAAGAATATTAACAAGTATTTCCGTCTTTAATTAACTAAGCTGTTGATGGTAAAATTTTCTAAATGAAAGCCTAGTAAAGTTTACTACAGGTCCTAAAATTAGGGAATTTTAAGAAACTGAAACATGCAAAACATTAAGCTCCCTATGCAGAGATGTTGCTGTCAGTTCTAATTATGACTAGGAACGTGAACTGTGAATAAAGTAATTGTTTTTTCATATTTTCATTTCTGACCAACATAATTTTCGCTTCTTATTAAAGACCAATGACATGCACTTTTTTACTCTAGTCACAATGCTGCGTAAACTGTCATAGAAATAAATTAAATTGATTTGAAGTGATTTGCTCTTCATCAGTGTATATTGCTTGCTACTATTCCATCTCAGTGCTATTTTACATACATACACAAGAGTAATTTTTTTAATTACTCTTCCAGTTTCTTCCAGAAATTAAATTTGAGCTGGATACTCTATACTCTGACCTTCCTCTCTCCCCCTTTTCAAAGGTGGGTATTCCTCTCCACCCCCATCTAGCTGGACTTTCTAGTGCAGCTATGAGATCTTATAGATGATTACTAATGTTTGAGAATTTGCACATTATACAGCTTGTGAGATGACTGCTCATTTATATATTGTTATCCTTGTCACCTCCCCAAATCTTCTTCCATAGAATTCCTAAAGCTCCCTTGTTTACTATTCTGCTAGATCCCAATGCCCACTGGATGGTTGGTTTATAAACATCCTGGCATAACTGAGCCCTGCTCCATTTTAAGGTATCAGTGCTAAGTTTAGGACAAAGCACCCAGAGTCTGCTGCTACCTCAAGGGCTATAGCTGCTTTGAGACCTGGAAAATTCTGTATGCAGGTCAGGCTTGTGTGTTCAGACATGACAATATTATATGGATGGAAAAGGTTCAAATCGCTTAGAAATTAGGTTTGGATGTAGAAAAGTATTTTTCTCATAGTTGGTTCAAACTAATTTTTTAAATCTATGAAGCTTTAAAAATAAATACATGAACTTCTACAGTGGTATTTTGTAGACTTTATGCAAAAATGTTGGCATCTAAGCTGCCAAGAGAAACTTCCTCAGCATAAGAAAAGCTATACTATTTTTTAAAAGGTCCTGGGAAATTATAAATTAAGTCTAGCCAGAAAAAATCTGAAGCTGCTTCATTCTCCTGGGAAGAATAAACTACTGCATGGTGCTGTTCAAACCTCATTAAATATGATAGAAGTTATTAAAACTAACTAACAGAAAATTTTGGTAAGAATATCACTTTGACATTTAGTTATGAGCCATCTCATGATAATGTAGTCTACAAATGGACCTAGTGTTTTAGGAAGAAAGTTGCTTTACATCCACAAAAGACCTTTCTCAAAAGCAAGTCAAATGCAGCATATCCACAATGTAGGTTAAATATACTGTATTCCATAATACATGATACATCTAGGGTTTAATAATCACAAAACCAGTGCCCTAATAAAATTCAGATTTACTACTAATTATCGTAAAATTCCTAGTTTCATATTTTGACCTTCTTGGATTTCCACTGTATTTAAGTTATTAATCATTTACTATCTTGATGAAATGATTTTCAGGGCAATGCTAATACACAAAGTATTGCAATGCAAAAGGCAGATCCATCTAATTGCATACCCCTTTTTTCAATCAAATGCACAATTTACATTACAGTACAGTGTTGGCCCTTCTGTCTTTAATCCAAAGTGATAGTCTGTAGGAAAATAAGGATAAAACAGGAGCTATTTCAGTCAAAAATCATATTGAAGGAAGGGTTGCAACAGGTGCTGTATGTCTCTGTAGTGGGAACATTATAGTAGTGCTAGAAATGCAAGTGCATTCTAAAGAGGATTCCAAGATGGATATCTGCCATAGAAATCTTCAGAATATTTTTGGAGTGAAAAATAATTACTGGAAGTGATGTGATTATGGGGGCCTGCCCTCTTGGATACAGACCAAAATAACAATTAATATGAGCTGAGACTATTAGATTTGTTTTTTTTCCTCTGGTAGTCATAGAAAATAAATATGGATTATGTAATCACAGGTTAATTCCCTTCAAACAGAAATATAAAGAAAACCTAATAAATAATTACTTGATAAGTAATTTTAAAATTGCAAACTTTGATATACAGAGTGAACGACTCAATATAACACTAGAATGAAGTATTCAGTGTACCAAATTTACTAAGGAATTCAGAAACTTGACTCTGAAGTAGGTTTGGAATTTCTGTAAGCCAAAATGTATCCCAATACAAAAACAAAAAATTACAAATCTTTTCTCCAATCAACAATTGACAACCAGTTAAATTAGCACTCCAAAAAGATTGTAGAGGTATGTAACCGGTATGAAAAATATAAAAAGAAAAAATAAATATGGGTGTTATGCTTAAATACGAAGCTCTTAGAGCAGGAATTATTTCTTATTTTCTTTTTCCAGCACTTAGAATAAGAGATTCAATCTATTTAGTAGCAGTTAGTTGCTATTGCAACACAAGAAAAAAATGCAATGCATGAATAATCCAAATAATTTTCCAGTCCTAGCTCTTTAAATCAATTAAACTAGGCATGTTCTATGTACTGTCTTTGATACTATATTTCAGAAAGTATCCATTAATAAACATTAGAAATTATAAACAAATAGTTAAAAGGGAGTTATTTTCCCTCAGACTCATCCCTCAAGAATTTTAATTAATTTAAAATAATTTCTATATGTGTTAACTGTACCCATTTTTTTAAGATTATGCAAAATTAAAATTTCAGTAATTTATGTGGAGTCTTTAAAAAGTGACTCAAAATATAAAATGATGATGGATGCTTTTATCAAATGTGTTCAGTACTGCCTTTTCCAGTAAATTTCTATGCAATGTCAAATAATGTTATTGTGAAATAACACATTATGTGCTAACTTAGCCATCTACGAGCTACAACTGAAATGTCTTGTGACGAGCTCCCTTTACAATTACGTGAAGGAAAATGAGTATCTGTCAAAAGTAATTCCTCTCATCTAAAAAAAGGATGGTTAAGGTAGATGAAATGAATCCAGTCTCTACATGAGCCTATTCTCTCCATTAACCCAGAGGGCATAAAGTAACCAACTCAAGCTTAGCTATTTATTTTCTGGATGTCCAAAGTCAGGCAAAATGTGTGCACTTACATACAGCCAGAATTCCAGCCTAAATTTTTAACATCATTCACTTGATATCTGGGTATATTTTAAACACACAAAAACCTAGAAACTACCTTTCTTCATTAAAGGGTCCTTTAATATGGTTAGCATTAGTTGTGACTAGTGGAAGTTATAAAAAGAAAGCCTATTCAGCTGTCTAAGAGTTACTGAAAATACAAGACTCTTGCTACGGAGATTAATAAAAACTGTAAAGTGCTTCAGGCAAGAAATAGAGGGAAACTGAAGTTTTAGGAGTCTAGGACTCAAACTTTGGTTTCTTGATTTAATTTTAGAAATAATTTAGTTTTTACAAATATTGTCTAAGCATTGTGGGGAAGGGAGTATGTATACAAGAGATGGGGATTTTACTACAGTTTATGTAAAGTATTTTTTAACTTTATAAATATGTACATGTGTTATATGCATTACATATATTTATACTACCTCACCCACTACTATATACACTCTATTGTAAAGTCCACTAAACATATTTAACTAACTTCAATGAACAGTGATCCATGTACTTTCATAGAAAGATTTGCACCATCAGTACAGGTTTCTCAGTAAATCCCTTGTTTTTTTCTTTTCTTGCTCCAAAAATGTGATCAAAATTTTGTTGCCTAATCCAATTGTCATATATACAAATTTTGAAAAGAATTAGGAGTTGGGTTTTTTAATATACAAGTTGTAATGTCTGTTTGCTGGAAGCTAAGACATTTTTTATGCCTTTAATTGTTTGATAAAAACAATTACAGTTATTCAGAAAACACACGTTGTTCTTGTTAAAGAAACAGAAAACTTTTCTGCTTTAAAAAAATGTAATGAGTTCTCTGCCCATGATTCACAAGCTTTTGGTCAGTAATATCAGTTAAGTTGATAATGATGCAACTAAAGACCTGAGGGGGGTTCTGTAATGAACTATTTTTTGGCAATACCTTAAATATAAGCTTACATTATATATTAAAAAAAAATTACAAAGTTAAATAGATGTCTTCTTACTCAGAATAAATAATCTATGACAGCAAATTTCCAGAGAAAGCTGTTGAAGTTCTGTACTTACACATACAACACTGTTCTGGTATCACCAACTTTCCCAGCATCTCCGACTGTAAGGGTATCATAGCCTCTTTCCAGTTCAAACTCTTCAAAAGCAAGCTTTATGACCTATTAAAATGAAGTTCGTTAGTTCAAAACATAGATACAGGTTACCTGATCTGTTAATGAGGAAAAAAAGTTTGACTAGCATAAGTCAGGTCATAAAGTATTCACGTGTACTGATTTCGTGTGCTCTTATTTCATTCGAGAAAGACACAGAAAAAGTGAAAAAAGAAATTTCTGTATTTTCTAACACCAAGACAGAAACCTTTGGTGTAGTGTTTTACAGTTATCAAATGCTAAAGACACCAGTCACTACTAACTGGTGATAACAACTGGTCTTATTACTGAAAAGTTATTTTATACATTACTATAACAATTCAGTAAAAATTATAGAGGATAATACTGAAAGTATATGAAGTTAAAACCTCTCAATATTTTTCTCTTTAGTTACATTATACAATAACAAGATGGCAGGTATGAACTATCACTTCATGGGAAGGTGGTGGAGGCTGCACAGAAATACAAAAGCAGAAAATTATGTAAATTACTAAAACTAAATTAAAATTTCACTCAATGTCTAATCATGAACTGCCCATAAAAATTAAAAATACTTTGTTCAGAATTGTTTGAAAATTTATAATTTTCTGAAACTGTAGTTTTATGAGAAAAATAAAGTACGAAAATAGATTTAGTTTTGCTCGGAACACTTCTAAGATAAGCACTTTTCAGAGTTCAGTATTGGTGAGTAGTAGCTGCAGTATGTATGTATACATACATATCCTGTACCTTTTTGCAATTTTGATATCATGGTTCCTGCGGACAACTTGATATCAAAGTGAAAAATGCTGCAAAGATTTTCCAATAAAATTATTCATTTCATCTTTATACTAATTTTGGCAGACATTTCTGGACAAACTTTCATATAGTTTCATCCATTGCACATAAATATGATTAATTTTTCTTGCTTTGTGGCTAACAGCAATATTTGGCACATATTCTGGCATTTTGCAACAGTTCTCTTATGCTACTATTTTGACAGAAACACATGAAAAGCCAGTGGTCTCCAAGCACTTGAGTTTATTCCGTTGTGAAGTTAATGGCAGAATGCATCTCATTCAGATATTAGCCCTGCAAAGAGTAAGCATTCAGGCTAAACTAGTTGTTTAAACTTCCTTGATATTAAAAAAAGAAAGTCAAGCAATTATAGGATAGAGTTTATCCCACACAGCTCATATCTCTGTGTCGGATTAGGAAGAATTTAGTCCTACCAATTGCAGAAGGAACCTACACCACTAGAGTAGACTAGACCTACCTCGAACTTTGCTGCTCTAACCTAAAGAAAAGCCTAAAGAGAAGATTCCGTTTATAAGAAATTACCAATTGGTCTAACAGAATGTATTACCTCTTGCTACAAATTCACATCTTTTCTTTCATACCTTGCTATGCCATCTCTGCTACTTGTATTTTAATGCTTCAAAAAGTAGGTTAAAATTTACTCCAGGACTAAGACCCGCATAAGGGGTCTCATTTTAAGACAGAGTTAATATTTACAGCAGTGTTATTAAAAATAAAAATATGGCAGAGGGGGGTTTAAAGAAAGGCTAAATAATCTCAAGGATAGGCACAGTTATGTAAAGCATTACTAGAGCAAGTATTTTTGTCTTGATTTTGACAAGTCAGAGCTTTGGTCCTGTGATCTAATACAGGTCCTTTGCAGAATATTTTGTCAGCCTGCCATATTCTGAGATAAAGTGTACTTCCTTCCCTAAATTATGTTCCAAAATCATGAGAATTTCAGGCAGCATACTGTGGACTAAATAATATACATTTCCACCTGCTCCTGATATACCTTCTGGTATTCCTAGATTATAACACCACTGAGCATGCAAAATTTCATTCCTGAATCAAGAGCATTGAAAACAACTACTTCTAAGGCAATACTTAATTTATTTGGAAAAAAAAAGCTGACAGAATGTTCTACCGGAAAATATGGTAATGCATGATTTTAATATGCTGTATTTGGTTAAACTCACAAACTCTTTTACATTCCAATTTAAAACAAATGTAAACCTCCATCTCTTTAGTAATAAAATAAATTACAGAAAAGTAATTGGATATAAGCCATAATGGAAGTTTTAAAAATGCCACACAAAAAGTTTCTTTATGAGAAATATATTGTATGTGAAGAAATGTTAGTCACTATTAAACAAAATCTTGCTATGTAAATTCATTTCTCTACTAATCATTATTCTGTGCTAATACATTTCACCTTCACACACAGGAAAGGATATTTCAAACATTCAAATGGTTGAGAGTTAAGAGAGCTAACAAATTCCTTTAATATGAATCATAAAACCTAAATTTTACTGTGTAAACATTAAGCGTTTAGTCTACAGCTCCTTCTCCTGCCAGTGGAGAGAAACAGGCATACAGACGATTCACATTACCTGTCTTAAGATAGATCAAATTGCCATTTAGAGCTTCCCTTTTTCACTGACTATATGGGGAGTCTGGATGACCTATGGCAGACTAATGCTTACATAGATAAATTTTACATAAAATGAGTTCCACCATAGATGAAACTGATCCTCCTTAGAGAGATTTTTAAGATTTGTTAGAAGCAGGGGGGTAGGGTTGTTTATTTGTTTATTTTTGAGAAAGAATGCAAGACATTTTTGTGTAAATATAGATATGAACAGAATGTGGGAAAAACTTAAAAGGATTGAACCAATATCAGCAAGAACAATATACCTACCCATGGTTAAATAATATTATGTATATACTGAAAAACAGTAGAAAACTAGACACGTCTTCAGATTCAATGCTGTTTTGCAATTAAATAAACAATAATATTAGTTTATCATCATTAAATATGCTTACTCTGAACTGATTTAAAAAGAAAAAAAAATCATTACAAAAAGAAAAGCAAAAATTACTTCTAAATCTATTATGTTTATTTCTGGATGACCAATTGTACCTCTTACAGAAGAATGATCCTGTTTCTTTTCTGAAATGCATGAGAGATGAAATTCCCTTATACGCAATTCAAAATGATTACTTAAGATTAGATAGACTCTGGTAAATAAAAAAGCTTAAAAATATGAGACACCTATGGAGGTGTCTAATGGGAGCTCTGCAAGTGAATTTTCTGTCATAATTACTTTTTCCTTTATCTTGGACATTTCTACACATTATGCTTCCGCTGGCATATTTGCTATAGCAAATAATGGGGGAAGACAACAAAAGAGTTGTACTAACAGAAATGTCAGTATGGACATTCTCCCTGGAAGAAGCAAGAGGTGACACCGCAGGGTGATGTTTCAAAAACGCCTAGGTGTGAGAGTGTTCTTCTCACTGCTAGTAAGACCAACTTTATTGTAATTCTTAATTATGTTAGTAATTCACATACTCAATAATAGACAAAGTGAGAGCAGTTAAGTTTTGTTTTAAGATGAAAGCAGAAAAGAAGAAAACTCGTAAGATCTCTCTCAAATGTACAAACAGATCAAGCAAACAACTTCTAATGAGCAAAGAGGTACTAATGGAAATAGGTCTCATGCAAAAATACGTCAAATAAAAAAGTAAGGGATCCTTAATGAAACTTCCTTGAAGACAAGAAAATAAAGTGAGAGAATCTGTTGCCTTCAAACACAGTAAAAAAGTATGGAGAATAGGGAAAAAGAATTGAGGATCCCTAATTTGAAGTTCTAAACTTGTAAGTAGAAAATATTTTTGTTATAATGTCTTTTTAATGAAAGCTGTTTGCAACTATTACAAGTTACTCCATTTCATTGGAATATTAGCTTCAAATATAATACTGTATTTACCCACTTTTCATCTTCTCCTTGCTGCTGTATAAAATTTGAAAATAATATGTGATCATACAAATGGTTTTTATTCTTCCTCTTCTTTTATAGGCACCTTATGCTGAAAGGAACTTGGAAGCAAAAGAAAACATTGCTACATTCACAAGCATGGAGGGATTACTATATTCTTTCACATTCCTGAACCTTTTTAAAAATTTCAAAAAGAAAAGAGCTGGCTGGTTAAACCACAGCACTAACTATTTTTTGGAACATCTATTTTACTTAGAGAACAAAGTGATAAACAAGCAATGTCAAAGGATGAACCAGCATAAGAGAACACATACGTGGATCCAATTTGCCATAAAACTTCGTTTCAAGAATGTGCTGTTTCCCTACCCCACCCCTCCTATAGTAGTATGTCTTTAAATCTTAAAAGCAGCGTGACTACGCCCAAAATCCTGTTGAGGAAGAGGCATAGATCATTGACTAGAAACAGCAATAAAACTAGGTAGCTGTTATACAAATATAATCATCCATAGAATCTGTGAACTACGAGGACTTCCTTTTCCCCAGCTCAAGAAACAGGAGGATGTCCATGTCACATTAGCCTGACCAGTGGGTATACACCACCTTGAAGTACAAGTTATAAATGCAGAGGAATGCTTGATAGAAATATGTTGACGATACTGAGACCAGGATAACAATAAGCAAGAAGAAAATATATTTTTGAAAAAATGGGGCAGTTTCTTTAACAGAAAACATTTTCAGTAAAGATTCTTCAAGAAATTGCTATCATTTCTTTCTTTTCAGAGACTTATAAAAACAGAACTTGGAAAATATTACAAACAATAGAAATTTATTATAAATACAGCCCTTGGGCACCTCTTACTGCAAAAATGTAAATCTAACTGGATTTTGGTGCAGTTAAATCCAATCAAATTAAAGAAATTCTGAAACATAAAATGTCAGAAAAAAACACTTAACTAAACTACAGCTTTATTTAGCACAACTTTCCAACATTTTAGGTCTTCACAATAAAGATCTGACCATCACGATTAATGGATCCTGGTGAGTTATTCTGCTTGCCAGCCCCTAGTATTTGCTCTATTTACTTCCCTGTATGTGAGTGACTATAGTGGAAGCCTAAGCACCTAACGCATCTGCAGACAACTATGGGGTAAATGTCTACATTTAGGTGTCATTAGACCCTGAATTCAATTCCCAATAAACATCATCTTTGTTAACAGAATCTACTAAGTAGTCTGATACGGCTGACTGCCTTACCCACTGCCAAGCTTGTTCTGGCACTCCATGCTGCCCATTGCCTGCTGTTTCTTCTGTGGCTCTTGCCACCTCTGCTCACATCAGTAGAAGATGTATGTCCACAAAGAGGAGATCAAGCTTCCTCTTCCCCCCATTTTTCCTTCTCTCTTTTGATTACTGACTGAAAATTTCAAGGCGTGCTCTTTTGTTTGTATCTTTTTTAAATAAGAAATTGTAACAGTTGGGTTTACAAATAATTTTACTTAGAAGACACTGATATGCTTTACAAAGGAAGTCAATCCTTATTACTACAATTCAAGATCAAAATACAGACAGGTAAAGTAATTTGCCAAAGAGAAATCAGCAATCTGAGAAATGTCACTATCCAGACTCCCAATTCAGATCTCTGTTAATTAGGCAACACTTTCTTCCTTGAAATGATGTAGAATTGAAAGGTAGCAAGAACAGTTAAATGTATTGTCAGTGGGCTTTTTACCAGGAATAGGAGAAACTTAATTTCAGCTTCCGTTGAAATCCAGGGGGAAAATGATGTTTACATTTTTATTTAAATATTTGAAAAAAGTTTTTACTTTAAATAAATATACAATATTTTAAGTTTGTCCTAAAAGGCATTTTAAAAATCTTCATTTACAACACGAGTCAAGAACTGATGGATACAAAATCATAAAGATTTTAGTTGTAGGCTAGCTGCGATTATAGATTCAAATATTTGACTACTACCAGAAACAAGTACTGAGTTGAAGCACTATTAATCAGTATAACAAACTAAGGACAGAAAGAGCAAATATAATGACCTTTAAAACAGATTATCAGTTTGCACAAAATATATATATATTTATTCTTACATACACCTACCAAGGAATTTGCTTGAGCATCAGTGAAGATATTTAATCTCAGATATTAAAAAAAAATTTTTTTAACTGTTATTCACTCAGAAATTAGAAGTTGTTTTTAAATATAGACGCTTTAATGACCATTAAATTTTCCTCTTAAAATACTGAAATGACATGGTAGCTGATGCTCTTGGGATCCACATGTTGTAAAGTCAAACAGACAGCAAAACATTTTTATTTTTCCATTTTTCATTATGAAAGAATGGACTTCTATTGCCTCAAAGCCTCTGAAAGGTAAACTATTTTTCACAGCAGTATTTTTCCTAACTTGGTATAGGTACAACTGCAATTAATGAGACAGAAAATGAATAAACCATAACTCCCAGACTGAAACAGTCTTTCTCCAAGGAGACAAAAATAAAGTGTAGGCCAAAAAAGGGGGGCAGTGGGGGTTGTTATGCAAAATTTTTATTCCTTCAGTTTTTGTTGAGTGACAGAATATTTACAGAAAATCTCTGGATTATTTGGGTTTTTTTATTCTGAAGAAGTTCTTGAAGGCTTTTGGGTTCTATTTTTTGTTTAACAATTACACCTACTTAAAAATAATTATGAAGAGAAAGTTGTTCATTTTTCAGTATTGTAATTTTGATTTATATTTCTTATTCTCAGAAATTTATTTTCTTCTTAACAACTACTAATGATTTGACAAATAACCTAACAAACAACCACACTTGAGGGAAATTAAATAATAACAAAAAAGGAAGCAATAATAGATCAAATAATAATAATAACAATATAAATGATGCTGTTGCTTTTCTTAAAAGAGAGAAAAAATAAAAGTACAAGCCCAAGAACCACAAAATCTTCATTTTCAAATCCTGAAGTTAAATCAATGCTGTAACAGCATTTTTGTTAAAATGCAGGTGGAAGGCAACATGGAAGCTGGTTGTGGCACACTGAGCAAAAGAGACCTTAATGACTCTACAGCACTCTATTAAAAAGCTGTGTGCTGTGTAATTCTTTTCTTTTGCCAATGCTCATAAGAGGTTTCATGGAGGTATAATTCCAGAATGCTTGATGATGAAACTTGTAGTGACCATTATTTAAAGACTGACTATCTAAACTCAAGCTATTTATCAGTTTTATAAGAAAAGATGGTTAAACCAGCAAAGAAAATAGATGGCATACTAGCAAGTAAAATTCCCAAGGCTCTCAGTGACTAAAATATACATATATGAATTAGCACTAGATTCTCGCCTTCCTTCCTTCCTTGCCACCCTCCTTTTCCTTCTCTTTGCCTTTCTTTGTCGTTCTCTCAAAGAAAGAATACACGAATGTATAGCATGATTGTCAACACAATAATAAATAAATAAAATCTATTTTTAAAAATGAGGCCAAGTCAGGTGTGAAAAGTGTTCAGGATCAAATCAGCCATTTTGCAAACATGTAAACTTCACCGTCTCGTAATTCTTTTTAAAATGTTAGATAAATGCTATTATTATTACTGCTATTTCTAGCACAGAGTATGACCTATACATTGTAGAGCAGTAAATACTGATGGAGAAAACACTTAGAAAACCCTGATTTTGAAGACTTTTTCATTTTATAACTGATATCACCAGCTGCCTGCCCCTCTCTGTCAATGCCCAACACATTCCTCAGATAACTAAATATTTAAATATTTTTCCACACCTCATTCCATTTTTTGGATGACCTATGATAACATAGCTTTACTGTACTCTCTATATTGAATATACTTGCAAGATCCAACATAGTTACATGACCATCAGCAAGTTAGTTAAGGCCTGAAAAAACAGATGGTACTAGTTGGCAGTAACTTGGTTATAAACATAATTATTGTAACATTGGAAACATTTGACTGCATTCTGCTTTAAAAAAAAAAAAAAAAAAAGTATCATCTGAAGTAAGGTCTGTGCTTCCCAAGCAAGATGGTTCAGAAGTTTGTAAACTGTATTTGAGAGGGGGAAGAAAAAAAATTTTTGAGATCTTAAAAAGAGAGCAACAGCAATAAAGTTAAGAAAATCAGCTCATTTTGTTTATGAGGGTTTAGTTCTTCTAACTTAAACTTCTCATAAAATACAAACAAAACATGAAAAACATTGAAACACTGGAAAAGGTATATATATGTGTGTATACATATATATATAAAGGAATCTAATGAGTTCTATATGTCCCAACTCAAATGTCATTGTACAAGATAAGCGAAGGAATCCATATACCTTTGTAATGACATGTTAGCCACTGGGATATCCAGGAGATAGTAATAATGCAAAATGACCAAGCGGTGTCTGTGTTTATGCCTCTAAACAAGAATTCATATAGGAAATCTATAAGCAACATAAACTCAAACATTATTTTTAGCTGAACATGTTGGAAAATGCCTTTATTTCATGCAAAGTACATGCTACAGCTACCAAAATAATTTTAAAGAAAGTTTCCTTAACAGTCTGTCTACAATAGCAGAAAGGGCCACAAAGTCTACAATAGCAGAAAGGGCCACAAACACTTTTTTCTTTGAGAAGTAGGGTACTTCAGATTGTCAGAGGGTCTTTTTTTCTTTTTTTTTTTTTTTTTTTTGCTTTTGTGGCAAAACAACTCCAAGTTCACAAATAAGTTCATTTTAGAAGGGTTGGGAATTTTGGCACCACACCGAATTGTGCGACCAAGGTAATTGAAGTAAAATTGGAAACCCTCCAAAGGCACAGAGAGATGCCTAAATATTTGTAAAAGTAAACGCCTCAGAAATGTAAAAGATATTAGAATTAATTTACTAGAAATGCATATATTCTCAGAGTTCAATTACTGTTTAATGCTATTCAGAAAAGAAAATGGAAAGGTCTCAGACACACTGAGAAGAAAGTTAGAAATTCTGACAAAATAGGTATGTTACTGTGCTAATTAAAGAACATTTATGCAAATGAACTTGAGAGTAAATGCAAACAGCAGATCAGGATATAGCTGATCCTTCTTTGGGCTCAGTTCAGATGTCCACACTTAGATATTTTCTGTCATTTAAGATGCCTTTTCATCCTGCCTGAGCTCCCACTGCCTCTCCAGAAGGGTATGGATTTTCTACAGCCCTGTGTCATACGTGCTTGTCTTGCACGGATATCTCACGTACCCTAGGGCATTTCATACTGTAACAGACACCAGACGATGACCAAACGAGTGGAGTCCCTTGTGTCCTCCAGTGTTTGATGTCATGCAAAGAATTCTGATTCGTGTAGGAAACCTCTTATTTAAAATGTTAAGACATGTAAAATATTTATATATACTAATACATTTAAAAAAGTATGCCAAAAATGAATGAGAAACTAAGGCTGAATGTATATTCCTATAAAATAAGAAATTTTACAGGGACATTGCCTTGTCATAAAACTAAGGTTTTATATGGACATTTTTCCAATAATGTAACACCATAAAGAAATTAAAAATGTATTAAGCTTAACTTCATTCTGAATTAAAACATGTAAATAAGTTTGCCCTGTGTTGAAATTATGAATACGAAAAGCTTATGAACATGAAATTTTTCGGATATTATAGTTCCAGATTAAACCAAACTAGCTTTGAAAGCTGCATTTTCCCTAAGCTTTTCTTCCTACTATGTTTTTAGAACATGCAACTGCATGGCTTGCTGTCCCAACTGTATTTTTGAAATAAGAAACAAAATGTTTTCCAAGTAATTCCCTATATTCCTTTAATAAATCAAAATTCAAGGATGAAATTCTGGCCCTGTTTAAGTAAACAATAGATGAGGATTTTCAAGTTGAAATATATTCTAATCACTTTGCTAATAACGCATTCTATAAAAGGGAAATTATTTAAATAATTACCTGATAAGCAGGTTAGCTTTTACAAGCTTACATCATACTTGTTTGTACTTCATCACCCATCACATAGAATATTTTTTTCCAAATACTGTGATAATATTCTCAATACAATAAAATTTAAGTCACACTGGTTTAAATCACTGTTTATTTTCTGGCTTAATAATATACACTCTACTTTAATGTAAGAAAAGAAGCAATCTACTTTATTTTGGAGAAATTTAAAATAAGTGCAATCTAGTAAGTAGTGAGAGTGTTTGAATGTGACACTAAACTCTGCAGTTTACTGGTCATGAATAACTAACCCAAATTAAAAACTCTAAAGTTTACTTCAATCTTTTAAAAGTTAAAAAAAATCATACCTATTTCCAAATGTTACAATTTGCAAAACTTGTTGTCCTGCTTGACTTGTGTCGTATCAGCTCCGCTGTGTCCTAAGCAATTGGGCATTATTCCAAACAACCCGCTCTTTCTAGTATTTTTATCTGCAGATGTACTATTTGAGCCCCATAGAGGGTGACGGCCCAGGAGCTGCCCTACAGCCATCGCCCCTTACCTTAACCGAGGCTGGGGCAGGCAACTCGCAAAGCTTAGCTGGGAACCAGTGAAAAGGAAAGCGCCCCTGATTATAAACCATGTAACAATGTTCGCCAGCGGACCAAAGACTGAAGAGGTAGAAATCCTCAACATGAGCATTGTACGCCTCCCAGCAAAGAGCTCGATTTTTAGAAATCGTCCTCTGTAGCTCTGCTGGGCACAAATGCCTGAAAACCAGGACAGAGCGGAGCCCACTCATCCAGGCCCTCAGAGCTTGCAGTCTGACAGGGCACTGTGACCGATGGTTGTCCTGAGAAAAAAGCATAGCCTCTCCTAATCTTTGGATAAAAGAAACGTAGGCATTCAGGTCCACGAGAGAGCACCAGTCAGTTAACACAAGGTGGGAACGGACGAAATAAACCCAAGGCAGTCGCCTAAGCCAAACGGATGTGGAACCCCTCGGCTGCACTCTTATCTCTGGCTTTTCCAGCTCCTACCCTGAGGGAAGGAACTCCTACTCTGATGCAGCCAGCTCTTCCCATGCGTTTTGTGCATGCAAATGAATGTGTGGATCCCCATTACAGTATATAATTGCAGTTACTGAATTTCCACTCATTTCTGCAACAGGACAGGATTCTATTAGCTGTGAGATTCATCTTGGGATAGGAGACTCACGGGGACGTTTCAAGCAAATTCAATATAGCAATACAAATCAAAGCATATAAGTTACTGCAGTTTAACTAGCTACGGATTTTTTGCTGAGCCACAGTAACTGATTACTCTGTACACTGGGCCTCCTGCATTTGGGAAGTAAACATCTTAGCTGAAACCCTCTTCAGGGTGGTAATCCTGCCAAATAAAATTGTGAGTATGTCTTCACTAAGGTGAATTTGACAGAGATACTACTTGAAAAACCCTACAAAACCTAACAGTACATTAAAGTACTGATCTGTTTAGGCATGGCTTTCAATTTGTTTCCAAGCACTGTTTTCAGCCCTTGACCAAATCAACAATAAGCAATACTGAATCAGCATTTCTACATACATATGCACTCAGAATTGGGTCCTAATAATGTTTTGATTTTCCAGTTTTGCCTAGTTAAGGAATCTCTGAGATATTTTGAATTAACACATTTATGTTTTTATTTTTGCTCTAAAAATGATACTAACCTTATTTTCTGCCTAGAAGAATTTGTTTCTTAACTACGATGTTATGAATCATATACATCTGCATATCATATAGAATAATCCTCTTAACATTATAAATTAAAACGTTAAAATTACTTGCACAAAAAATGAATTTTTATTTAACTACATTAAACATTAATTTACTATGAGTGGTGATAAAATAGTGATAAATAGTGATTAAATAATTTCTCCCCAAAGCCTTAAGAATAATGACAGTGATGGTAGCATATACATTTTAAGTCTTGTTCAGCAATGCTTCTAGTTGTTTAAATTTCTAAAAATAAAAAGCACAACACAAAAGCCAATTATGTACTTAATCTTTTTTGGTAATAAAAATCTACCTAGCTCAGCTTTAAAATCTAGTCCCTTCTACCTGAATTTACCTTCTCAAATCCTATGCTGGTGACAAAGATGTCCTTCATACCTCAGTGATCATTAATATATTTATTTTCACCCTGTCCCATTCTCTAAAATTCATCTATGTTAAGAGAAAATGTTAAATATGGTTGACTTCTAAGCATTACAGGCTTGATTTTACATATTTGCATGTGTAAGAACTTGAGCAGAGCCTTTCTTGACCTATATTGATAAAAAAACGAGATCAGAATCATGGAAGATGATCTTAAGGCATGAGTTCAAAACCATACGGCAATCTCCTCAAATATGCAGATAACAGTGCACTGCAAGAACACATTGGGGCGTAAGCCATTATTGGGATCTAATTCAAATTACATACGGGTAAACAGAATAGTCCCTGTCAAGTTCACTTAGGCATCCTCTGTAATGAATATATAATGAGAGGATTCTGTAAAAACTCCATTAAAATGTAAAGAGAACAGTAGAAAGGGTGGCTGCAGTTTTCCCTCTGCAGTGCTATGTGACTTACTTTTAAATCACAGTGTATAACTTATACATAATTTACTCTGTGAAAACTGTTTTAATTTTCCTTAATAGCAAAATATGCTGTCAATAAAAACAGAAAAAAGAAAGAATGTCTTTACAGGTAAAATTCAAAGGCTTTTAGATTAGTTTTAGATAAGCTATCTTGCTTCCAAAATAGGTGTAGATTTAATGACTATCTTGTTGAAATTTTTATAGTCATCTAGGAACTTGAGGATATTGAATAGAAACTTAAATACAGTGTAGAACGTTCTTCAAACAATCTGGGTGAGTGACTGAATAAAGTAAGTTTTAAGATATAAGGATGGTACAAATTTGACTTACATGTCAATGAAACAACTGCAAAAAAACTTGAGCATAATTACAGGCTTACTTTTGCCTTTTTTAGCTAATTAACAAAATAACGTTCTTGTCTTTCTGTAATTTATTCTTTTGTTTATTATGCTATTAAACATAAGCATTAAAAGCAAAGTGTCATTAGATTATCACATTAATTCTGATTTTATA
Organism: Casuarius casuarius; assembly: GCA_003342895.1. NCBI lineage: Eukaryota > Metazoa > Chordata > Aves > Casuariiformes > Casuariidae > Casuarius > Casuarius casuarius. The sequence goes on from PTFA01000530.1 coordinate 165,790, forward strand.
ATTGTAAGGAACATCACATGAATACATTCCCGTATTTTATTATCATCATCTCCATGCATTTATACAAATACATTTAAAGATGCAGTATATCACAAAATACTGTAGAACATCCCTCAGAGTGTAAGTACAGTATGAATTTATTATATTTAGTATAAATTCTGTCACTGGCATTATATTATTTTATCATGTAGGGCTGCAGAATGAGGCTTTGCAATGCACTGTTTGGGGGTGCTGATCTGGATAAAGGATATTCAGGTTTAGTCTTCAGTAAAATTGATTTATCTTGAAGGAAAATAAAAGCACTGTATTAAAGGAAAGAGGTTGAAAAACTGTGATAAAACTATGTGTCCCAGCACTTCATAACAAAAATAGATCACTAAATGTCCCTGTGGGCTAGAGCTACTTTTTGACACTTGACCAAGAAAAGGTATTAGTCTTTATAACCTGAAATGAAAGAAGATTCAGGATACAGGAAAACAAATGCATTTTAAAATGTAATAAACATTGTCTTTTGATGTCATATGTATGCAATAACAAATTGGTGGCCTTTTTACATGAAGACACGAACTTACAGGAAAACATAAAATATGGACTTTATTATCAGGCATATAATACTCTTAAATGATAAAAAGAATAATAAAGGATGTATGATGCAAACCTTAAACTGTCTGATGATGCCATACACAGCAATTAACAGAAGTGCAGTATCTTACAGCTGTACACATGTAAGAACTGTTTGTTTGAGCTTGATACTGTGGAATCTGGAAAAGCTTCTTTTGGAATTTAGTGAGAAGATGAAAGGAAATTTGATTATAGCACTGGGCTTCCCACCTTTCTCTAATTATGCAACATCTTACAGCTCTTTTCTGACTGAAATCTGACTTGGAGAGCAACAACAAGAATGACAGTTTCCTGCTCAGTATGTGCCATAATCAAACCCTGTGTGATGAAAACTGTAGGTCATCTACATGCCTGAAGAGAGTCACATTAAAGTTGAGTTGAAACGAAACATAGCTAAATGCATGACGGTCGCTTAAGATATGGATGATTAGAGGCCTGACAGTTACACCTGTAACTGTAGATGAAAAGGTGTAAAGCAGGCATGAATCAAATTGATGTGGACATCTGCCTGGACTTCTGGAGAGAATGTTCAAGCTGTAAGCTTTGAAAAACACTGTCTTGCTCTTTGTCACTGAGAGCTATGTTTCCTTGGGCCGACTGCCTCAATGCTCACTTGAGCTATATATACTGAAAGAGTATGTTATTAAACTCAACAGATTGCCAGATATGCATACCAGAAAGCAATTTAGACCTTCAGAATACAGCTGATGATTGGTATTACCAGACACAGTAGCTGTACCTACTTATACATACACACCAACATATAGTCATACATACAACAGTGCATACAGAGATATATAAATGCTTCCCTAGGGGTTGTTCATTTTTTACAGAGCAGTGATCATTCCAAAATATTTTACTGGTGAACATGGACTCCTGAAAGAGTCACCTCTGGGAAATAAATATTTGCTGTCATCCTTCAGCTGAGAAGTACAGAACCTTGCAACTATGTAAGCTGCACTATAAGAGAAGCAAGTATGAAAACAGGCCTGGTATTTCTTATATAAACACACCTACGTATTAATAAGTCTAGCTATTCCCCAGCTAACACTGGAATCCCAGGTCGGTCACCTAAAATAATTGTTCATTACAGCTGACTTCGCTGTTGCTCTTCAGGTTCCCAACGTAACCACGTAGCCCCGTAATAAAGTATTGCCATTCCTAGTAATGGGCCATAAGCCTTGTACTGAATTTGCAAGGCTTGAGGCTTGTCAGGCTTGTCTGAACTTTTCTTGACCTGCCTGTGGCTTTGGCTTACTTGGTTTAGCTGTGACAGCAATTTCTCTAATTGACCAGGTGTCTATGGCTAATTTGTTTTACTTTTGTAAAAAGCTTAATTTACTTTTGTAAAGAGCTGTTAAAAAGCTTAATTCAAACCAAATATAAATGCTTTCTTGTTATTTATGACTGCACAGCTTAAGTGTCCACAAGGCGGTAGAATTACACTGGCATAGCATGACCTATTGCATTTAAGGGAAAGAGGAGTTTTAATCAGAAACACGGTGACTAGCTATGCCATACCTGAAAACATTTGGAAACAGAAGTGATACTACTTTTAGTATCTGATCTTTCCATAACATGTTTCCATAAACATACTATTTGAAAATATTAAATTCCCCACTATCAGTATGTACTATTTGAATCTTTTGTGTGCGCATACACATATATATAAATGCATTATATATTCATGATCCTCCCATCTATTTGTACAATTTATGATTTAGATTTTAAAATGCATGAAAAGTTGAAAGAAACGTAGGGAATGAAAGTAAACGTGTACACTTCAGTTTAACCTGTGAGCTTGAAATTTGTAACCAAAAGTGTCATACCTACTTCTATCATAAACCTACACCACTTAAGCCTCAGCTAGCAAATTTTATATTTACAATAAGTAGACAGTAAAATTCCTAACCAAATATCATCTAGTGCCATCTATCAGGAAAGCCAACTTATTCTAACAGACTTCTGAAACTGCTTTTCTAGATGCTGCAACTATAAATCAAGAAAATTTGTACTGTATTCCAAAACAAAAATAAAGTCACAAATTACTTAGTTTCTTTGGATTTCTTTTATATATTTCCTTTGCATTTAATGAAATGCTTATCACTCCCTTTCCTTTTGGTCCTAAGTCAGGATGCTCTTATTTTAATCCTTTGGTTCCTGAGTCTATTTATTTCTTAATTTTTAAAACCCTTAGGCATTTGAAAACATATTTGCATCATATAACAAAGGGCTATTCTAAAACAGGCTATTTCTGAAAGGCCTTTTGGACAATCTGTTTGTTTTATCAGATCTTCAGAATTTTCTTGCTTCTGCTGTGTCCTTGTCTCCTTCATTGTAGGCCCTGTACCTCGCACCTTTGCATGAAACTGAATTTGTTCATGAAACTGAATTATTAGCATTACCAAGCATAAATTGCCAAGTGTAAAAACAAGCGTATTAGTGAATACTGCTAGATGTGAGGTACAGTTTTGGGTATGGAAATACTAGCAAAAAAAAAAAAAATTATCAAAGCATCGTTACTTTTTCTTTGCATTTTAAGGTTATCTGGAGATACAGTGTGCTGTTCCTGGTTTCAATCACAAGAGATTCCAGATGCAAAGCAGTATAACTCTCTGCAGAGTTAGCTATTTAATAATTGATTATTTAACTAATGATTATTCAGTAAAAGATAACCAACTTTATGAGCGTTAAGGGGATTTATTATTCTAATCCATACCAGTATTTTTGAAAACTCCATCAGACTTCTAGCCTATCTTTCATACTTACTTAGCTATTCAAAACCCTTTCCATTCTCTACACAGCTCCCCAAAATGCCTTTTTTTGTGACAGCTTTCTTGAAAACAGTTATGTTTTAAAAATATAAAGGTGATGTTAAATGCATTGAATGTAATGTCACAGTGCATAAACAGATATACACGATCCAGTTAAAATTTTAGCTTTCTTTAAAATTTCCAGTCTGCAGCAGTAAAATGCCTCTAACCATAGGAAGATTTGACTAAAAAGTTAGGCCAAGCTCAGAAAATACATGTGGTCTTGATATAGAATATCATGAGGAGCAGAAGATAATGAAAGGTACTGCATAAATGTATAGTCCAAAGCAATACTAAGTACATCCCTATTGCCCATTGATGAGAGAAATGAGCTGGCTGACTTTCTGAAATTCATGCTGCAAAGAAGTCTACATTACAACAGTCACATCACCAGCTGAGGAAAAAAGACTCATTGGTCTTTCATTGCTGTGGTACAGTTTTGTATCTTTGTGGCAGGATTTACTTAAGAAATACATTGTTGAGAATGAGGTTGTATACCAAAACATCTCTAAGAAACAGCTTTTTTTCAAGAGCATAACAATTGTTAAGGGCTGAAACATGCCCACCCAAGCTGTGATTTTAGATAGAAAGCATTCTCATTTGCAGTCATCCAACAAATTTATTTCTAAGCTTCATTAAGCTCTGCCTGAAAGCAGGGTTTCTCCACTTTCTCGGATGCTTCTGTTTTTAATTTATGATATCTAAAATCAAATGCACAAGAAATCTTGGGAATAGGAATTTGAATGTAGGTTGCCTCCTCTTAGCTTAGTACTATATCCTAAATTCTCGGAGCTGGATGTCTCTCTTCTTTCCTTTGGCTTCATGATGCAGTTCTCAGTGTTGCAGAGTGATCATCATTCAACAGGAGAGACAGAGAGTATCATCCATTCAGATAGACACTAGGGCACTCTTTCAGCATGAGAGAGCTGTGACTAAAATGCTCATCTCTCACTCCCTGAGGAAGTGCTCTGGGTACAGAGCTTCTTCTCTGTCCTTGGTCTAGAAAGAGGCCCCTTAGAAGTAACTGAAATCTGAGGTGTGTACCTTACACGTACATTCAAAATGTGGGTATACTTATGCTGTAGCACTTCAGATCAGATGATTTACTTCTCTTACAAAATTCAGAAAGTCAGGGTTTCACCCCACCCCACTCTTCCCTAATATCATTGTATATAGGGTGGAGGAGAGGAGAGGAGAGGAGAGGAGAGGAGAGGAGAGGAGAGGAG